>CM061921.1:205472871-205851001 GCA_031002005.1 Vandiemenella viatica | reverse complement strand
TGTGTCTAGGCCGCAGACAGTTTGGTTGCAGGCGTTCCCCTGGCCTCCTTCTGACCAACACTCGGCCATCACTGGCACCAAGGCAGAACCTGCTTTCATCAGAAAACACAACAGATCTCCACTCCGTCCTCCAATGAGCTCTGGCTTGACACCACTGGAGTCGCAAACGGCGATGGCTTGTAGTCAGTGGAATGCACGCTACAGGGCGCCTGGTTCGGAGCTGTCCTTGAAGTAACCGATTTCTAACAGTTCGTTGTGTCACTGTGGTACCAACTGCAGCTCGAATTTCTGCCGCAGACGCAGTACGATGCGCCACAGCTGTACGCCGAATACGGCGGTCTTCCCTCTCAATAGTGCCACGTGGCCTCCCGGAACCCGGTCTTCTTGAGGCAGTACCATCCCTTGACCACTGCACCCAACAATCATGCACAGTGGATACATTCCGGCCAAGTCTTTCTGCAATATCGCGAAAAGAAAATCCACCTTCTCGTAGCCCTATTACACGACCTCGTTCAAACTCGGTGAGCTGTTGATAATGGCTTCTTCGTCTTCTTAAAGGCATTCTTGGCTAACATCAACTCACTATGTCAAATCTCAGCGGTAAATAACGTTCACAAACTTTACAGCGCGTATTTAAAGCAAACCTGATTTGCAAGCTCTGAGTAGCGCTACTAGCGCCACACTTATGCGCGAAGCGCGAAATTTGAATCGATGTCATCTTTCAGATGTATAAACACGCCTACCAAATTTCGTTTATCTAACACAAGTCTTTCTTGGTGTTGGGATTTTTTTTTCCGTCTGTGTAGTTTTCAAGCGTTCCTCACAATTTCCGATAGATTTGGAGAAACTTCGGTTCATCGTTTGGCATCGGTATCAACGATCCAATCTTATGGTAGCTACACTTGGCCTTGTATTTTGAATTTAGTTTCAAAATGTCGTCCATCAGATGTAAGATCGCAAATTTTTGCTGCCCCAAAAGACGTCATCTGGAGGCAAGAATTGAATTTGCGTGTCTTGCGCAGAAACAATTTCGAATCGTTTGATTCGCCAGCAAGAAGGATTGTAAATGTTCTGGCGGATTGGGTAGTGGTAATAATACATCTTTTCCTGATGCACAACACATGCCGGCTGCATCAGTGCGGAATTTCAACGCCTGATAATACTGGCATATTTTGCTCACTGCACCGATTGCAGTTTTTGAATGTGCAGAGTAATCAATGGCTGGTTCATATTGGAACGCAAGACGAACAAATGATACACGTGTTAAAGCACGGCTGATTTACTATCTCTCTCGTTCTCTTTCTCTAAATGTAGCTATGTGCTGTTCTCGTGCCGCTCTTCTTCGCGATATATTCTGTCACAGACGTTCATCACGCTGTTCTTGAGATTCTTGCATACGATGCTCAGCTGTCCTGATTCTTTGAACTTCCTTACTTGCCGCGATTTGTGTTGCTGATTGATGAGCTCTCTCATCGTGCGTTTTGCCTCCCTGCTACACGCATTGTCGAGGTTAGATTCTTTGGCGACATTTCACTGAAAAATATTTGAATTACAACAAAAAGTGCCTTTCTGAAAGCCTTAAAATAAGACACTATAATACAGTGGTGAAACCGGAATTTTTGTGTCCATTGAAAAATACAGTAAAATGGAAGTTAAGAACTAATGAGGAAATATAAAATAACAATTGAAAAAAATAACAGAAAAAGAAGAATGATATTTTTTTGATACATTTATAGCATGGATGACACCAGGCTTTCAAGAGGTTTAGAAAGATTTGAAACGAAATAATACCAGTGAACCGTATGGAAAGAAAATTTTTTCGATAGCAGACTTTGAATATGGCAGGATTCAAAGGTAGAGAGGAGTGCAATAATGAAGGAGTACTGGGGAGGAATAAAGAAAAAACAACAGGAGAGGAATTGTAATTGACACGTGGATTCTAGCTGACCATAACAAAAAGAAGAAGAAAAATGATAAGCTAGCGAGAAATGCTTACACGATTCGAATTTATCGTAACATTTTCTTCAATGTTATATTCATGTGTGTAATTACTTTGTCGCTAGGTATAAAGACACACAAACGATGAACAACAATACAGTATAATTATAACACAATCCACAGCACAATTAAAATTCAAGAAACTCACACATATGGCGTGGAATAGACCGTAGCATAAATAAATCGAAATACAACGCCATCTACTGGATGGTTCAATAAATTAACACACCGCCATCTGTTAGGAATAAACTGTAGCATAAATAAATTGAAACAGAACGTGATCTACTGGATAATTACCCAACCTAGCTAACCAAGTGTTGTATAGATAAGTTAACACATCGCCATCTGTTAGAAAGTGATGGAACTATAATAATAATTACGTGTGGTCGTAATGACCTGGTGACATGGTTTCTACTGGCTGGGCATCCTGCCCCTGTCGTAGCCGCCTTTACCTAGCCCGCCCATCCTGCCTGGTACAGGGGACCTACATTTTAACGTCGAATCCGAACCACAGTACCCTCCTGGCGTATTTCACCTCATACAGCATGCTGCGCCGGGGGTTAATACCGGGTTAAGTGTCTATAAAAATCCTCGCCGAGACAGGGACTCGAACCGGGGACCTTTCCATCTCCAGTCAGACGGCCTAACCACTTAGTCAGCAGGCCGCTTAGCCTGGGTGGCTTACAAATAATTACAAACCATTGTCCTATGAAAAACATTTAATGAACATTTATTTCGCAAATAATAAATATTGAGGTCTATTATCCAGATAAAAACTATCCTATCTTTTAAGTTGGACTAAATCACACACATTAAGCCAAATTTCATCTAAATCAGTTATGTAGTTTCGGAGTTCATCCCGGACGAACATCGTGACACGAGATTTTTATATATATAAAGATTTGCCAGTCGTCCAGTGAGTGCATGGAAACAAATGATTCTGTCTACATGAAAACGACACTGTTAGATAAAATAAATGTTACATAACTTATCATGTTTTGATGTATTTTAAATTTAAATTTTTGGTCATGTTTTGCTCTTTTTAGGTAATATTTTGTTATTTTTAGGCAATATTTTAACCAATTTTAAGATCATATTAGTCCTGCATTTTTCTCTATTTTTTGGTAAACCCTACGATAAGATTGGGAAAATTTTTTACCATGACAATCGGCGAAATGATTTTAACAATAGATGTAAAAAATCACACGGGCAGCAGCCACTTCTCAGTGCTGTTGTGCGGAAACAATCTCCGGGACAAAATTCTTCACCGGTTGCTTTCGAACCATTGAGGGCGATTGCAGGCGAAACGTCTTAAGAAGTGCGAGTACATATTCATATCTTGAAAAGTTACGCAGTTTGCAACGCATTTAAATTCACGTTTCCGCATGAGAGTAATTGGAGTAAAATGTCCCAATGTTTTAAACAACTTTCGAGATGACAAATTAAATTGAGAATATGATTTGATAGTGTTCGGAGTTTTTTATGGATTGAAATTGGGTTAAATTTATGTCATCCGCGTAAGAAAGTGATGTATAAACAAGTGATAAGTCTTGTTAACGATCTAGTATGGCCATAGAATACAGCACACCTTTCTACTCTTAGTAGTTATCCAACAGACATAATGTTTCATATCTACCAGGGTGAACGCCAAGATGACACAAAACAATGGTTGTGGGGACATATTCCTGAGACGTGTTAGATGATTACCGAAGGAAGAATGTTACCATTGTGAATTTTATTTGTTTGCTCAGAAGAAAGGAACAGATCTATATAGGAGTAAATTAGGCAACTGATATGGCTCAAGTAGCTGTAAAATTCTAAATAGTGGCAATGATATGTAAGTCCACAGAGTAATTAAAATAAGCGCCAACAGCAATCTGATTGTGTGTTTTAATGATTCATTGTCGTAGAGTGCATCTTGACTTCCTTATTTTTTTAAAAAATGGAACCCATATTCCCAGGTAATTCTTCGCTATATTGCTCTAGTAGCGAAGGAGACCATGAAGGAATCAATGAATGTGTGAATAGTCTTGTGTAGTTCGCGAACGAACTAGTTCGGAAGAGCGCTCCCACAGGCGAACTACGCGAACTAGTTCCCACATCTCACGCTGCTTAGTTTGTTAGTTCGTTCGATCCTTTCCCGAAGACCAACTTTTGTTTTAGTTTATTATCTAAAAGGAAACACAGTTCCCTGTGGACACATTTCACTGAAGACACAGATATAAAATGATAGATAGATAGACATGTTCACTTTGATCCCATGTGAGAATAATCTCGGGGATGTGGAACAGTACATACATTTATTTGTAATGTCGATATTACTATATAATTGATAATATTATATATTGACAAGTTAGTTACAACCCATTAGTATAACCAATATCTCCTGTAATCTACGAATACAATCCCGAGTTAATTGTGGAACAGTGTATACACTTGTTACCAACATCTAATAACCAGTTATTTTCTTACCAACCAGTTACCATGATAAGTTTCACTGTAATTTGCGACTACACATTATATCATGTTAGTTTCTATTTATGGGAAACAGTACACACGCCTATTAACAATATCAATTATATTTCCTACAACTCATAGGTTGTCAATTACTTAAAAACCTGTTAGTACGATAATTTTTCACAGAACTTTTTGAGTGCATGCTATCCCATGTTAGTTACTATATATGAGTGAAATTTTGTAAACAGTGTAATTACTTCATTTGTCAAAAGTTTCAACAGAAAGAAAAAAACCATGTATCATTTTAGTAATTGTGGACAACTTTGTACCCTTCCCCATCCATACACCATATATACCAGTTTATCAGTGATTCTTAGTTACCAAATTCCAAGAAGAAAATTCTTTCACAGAGTAAAATGGGTTCTGAAGCAGAAAACTCTTTCAGTTTGGACTTGCAAATGTAGGTAGGTGCAGGATAGGGGGAAGATGGGTGTGTAGGGAAATTGCCACCGGAGCCTCTGCTCCATTGCAATTAAATTAAATTAAATTAAATTAAAGCAGTTGGGTTTTTGCAGATAACATTGAAAAGAAAAATAAACTGTTCAACATTAATAATTATTTCAGAAGTCACAAACCGAAATTTAACATGGAACGTGAAAATAAAATACACTTTGATCCCATTAACAATTAAAAGACAACCATCGATAACCTCAACTACCATAACAATCAAGAGAGCGCGTGCAGTAGCGCTAGCAAAGCGAGCGAGCGAGGGGAGCGACTTAGGTCGCGAACTAAACTGAGCGCTGTCGGTCGCGAGCTGAACAGAGCGGTACAGTTCGCGAACTATATTGAGCGGTACAGTTCACGAACTAAGCTGAGCGGCACAGTTCGCGAACTAAACTGAGCGCTGTCAGTCGCGAGCTAAACTGAGCGGTACCGTTCGCGAACTAAATTGAGCGCTTCCGGCAGTGAACTAGCACCATTCGCCACTAGGGTTTCCAATATTTTTTCGGTTGATGGTAGTATTTTTTTAAAAAAGAATAACCTATAAAAATAAAGTACACTTCAAAAATATAATATTTTACGAAAGAATAGAAAAGGATAAAAGGTATTTTTTTACTATTTCATTTTTTAAGCTATATTTTTTGCACTTCTTGCATCTTTAATTTTTTATTTTTTTATTTATTTTTTGTCAATAGTAAAATTGTCATATGCTTTATCGCTTTCAGTTGTCAAATTAATTTCGAGCAAAAGCTCATTTTTTATTCATGAAATACTTCTCCTACTTTTACCTGGATTTCGTATAATATTGTTACTTCAGAGTAAAGTTTGTTCACTTCGATACTCATTTTTTCTCGTAAATTTATAACCTCTAATATAGTCTCACAGTCATCAAATGAAACCCTATGTTTTGAATTTAATTTTTGGATTCTGTATAACCAATTGCTTTCATTAAAATCTAACTATTTACTAAGATACTCCAGACATTTATCAACGAATACTAGGGCATTATTTTTTACATTACCAATTTCTGTGGAGAATATGGCTTGTAAAGGCTTTTTCTTGTTTTCTTAACCAAAGAAACAGTATCTTTTACATTTTTCTAGCACTGATTTTAAAGCTGACACAATATAATACTTATCTCAGTCTGTTGGTTAACAGATTTGTGAAAGTTATGTAAAGAAAAGACTTGCGAAATTCAAAAAGATTTTAACTTTTGTGTCTTCATCAGTTTCATTCGTCCCCAAAATACTGTGAATGTGTGTTGGATTTTCCTCCCCTAACACTAATAAAATAATAGCTCAATGACTTCCAATTTACTGGAAATTTACGCACTTTCGTTATTGTTACCACTTTCTCATTCAATGGTCACTGTCATTTTTATATGTCTAATTGTTAGGTATCACATTGGAAGTATTACTGTTACTTTTCTTAATAATATAGGTAATATTGTTTCTGCCATATAGTACTTAACTTGTAGCCAATAGTAGAATTATATTTTGTCCATTATTGCCAAAACTTTATTTAAATAAAAAAGCCGATTACTTATAAATAAACGCGTTTATAATATTTTATAAGTAATGTTGTGTTGTTGTTGTTGTTGGGGTTTAAGGGCGCGTCGATGGCAGGATCATTAGCGCCTTTTATAAGTAATGTTTCTTTCCATGAACTAATAAACAAATCCATTTAAAAAATTAATATTCTACGAATGCATGTAAAGTAAATAGTAATAACAGCACAATTATTCAATTTACCCATTTGTGTAAAGGACAATGAGCAATTTGGTTTATCGGCGCCAACTGTTCATGTTAATGTAATTTGAAAGGGCTATTATTAAGCAATAACTTTTGTTAAGAAGGTCATATTAAATTCAATTTAGAAACGACAAAAAATGATTATGTCCTAATTTAACTGACATAACAAACAAAATAGCGCGTGCAGTAGCGGTAGCAAGGCGAGCGAACGATCTGTTTCTCTGAATTCGAGAACTAACGAACTAAAAGAGCGAACTAGTTCGCGAGGGAGCTGCGAACTAAACTGAGCGCTCCCCTTCGCGAACTATTATGCGCAAGTCTAATGTGTAGCACTCTGGTGGATGAAACGAAAAGTGCAACGTTAAGGAGGCTTTCTACACTTTAGGTGTGCGGATATAACTCAATTTCTTCTCCACTATTACTCAAAAAAAATTTAATCAAATTATTGGCACTATAAATTGGGACAACATTTCTCCGCAAAAAAAAAAAAAAAAAAAAAAAAAATAATGTAAGTAACCTCCAATTTAATGTGATGTTTCACGCCACATTCTAAAGCGCATTATATAAAACATAATGTTAGATTTAAACCACCTAGATAGTTTTTTGTTTTTTTTTTAATTTCCTAAAGTACGCAAGATTCCATGTGAGGACTGTAATGCCAATGGTGAACATTCTATGTATCTTGTTGCAACCAATATTAAACAATTATTGAGCTATGTAGGCTTGATGGGAATCGCGGTATTCCCGAGGAGCATTCACCGGTACAAGCATTATCCACGGCGACAGGATGTCAGGGTTTTGACGCAGAACACTTCCTGTCACCTTAGGAGGACAGTCAACAAGAGGCCGCTGATATAGTGTTAAAACCCGCCACCCAAATACGCTCTCACCTCGCGAGGGCGGCTGAATATTTCCGACATCTGTGATACACACTCGGAGCAAATAAGATATCGGGGATATCACGTGACATCAGGTGGCCATCCTCATATTCAATCTCAGTGCTGCCTATAACTAAAAATCCGGGAATTCTTTGTTAAATGTGATCTTCGAGACTGCAAGTCAGACATAGCTATGATAATACTGTGGATTTAAAAGTACAATTGTTTACTTGCTCATGACGGCTAATTGTACCTCTGAGCGTGGCTTTTATGATTTTGCCTACATGTGCTAATGTTAACGGTAAATTCGCCCAGACTTGTAATCGCCAATGATACTAAATAAATATCATATTGTGACAGTTTTCCTGTATTAAAATAACATCGAAATTCTTGAAAAATCCATATTTTCACTCCTTTTTAAAATCAAAATTAAAATCCCCTTTATTAATCATAAATTTATGAATGATAACTATAACGTATTTCCTGGCAAGATAATCTCTACTACACCACCAATATTCAAAGTAAATGTTTGTATGCTGAGAAAATAGATATGCAGGTATTTATGATTGCTTTATAAATATGCGTTTTAGTAATATAAGTTATACTAGTTCGCTGATTATTTCAGATGGTAAATGACATGTGTTTTGTTATAAGGTGTGGGGCATAATGTTTGAAACTAAGTTTTTTTTATAGAACTAAAAGTTCATGTGTTGGTGAACATATTTATGCAAATGGCAAAGAAACAACTGTACATTTTCATTGTTTACAAGGATAACGGGGCTCTAATTTGGGATGTGCTGCAGGAAAATTATTTATGTGTCATAATGTATTAGGTAGTGGTTGTTATAAGGACAGAGGGTAACTATGTATGTATTGTAATTTGAACTTTACTGTTTTATATATGTTTTAGTGGTGAATTTCATTTGATGTTATTAACAATAATGTGTACACCTGATTTGCACGTAATGGCCCAACATTTCTTTATTTGTTGGGTGTAAGTTATGCATTTCTATTGTCCTCTGGCTGACTAGACTGACTAAAGAAAGTGCTGACATTACAGCTGTTATGACCATTCTCGTGAGAAACAGATTTCGTAGTTGCGTAGATTAAATTTTTCTACAATGATAGAGAGGCGCTTAAGACAGTGTTTAGCCAGCAATAATAAATTAAACACTTTGTAAGACCATAGAGATAGTTAGCTAAACAATTTCATAAGATGGAGTTCTGTGAGCGGACCATTCAGATAAACCAGGGAAGATAATGGCAGCTTTAGATAAACAATCAGAATGTGAAGTAACTCTGGGAAGAAGGCGTTTGACGTAAAACTTTATATCTTTGTTTGACAAATAAAAATTGAAAGAGGAATGTAGGCTACGTGGTGATCACATACGTCACAACATATTTTATACGTCATCAAATGTTTTATCGGACGGGACAATTAAAGGCAAAGCTTTACGTAAGTGAATGTGCTTGGAGTGGTGAGGCCTTGGATCTGTTGGACAACCACAGGTCAGGAAATGCGCCCGCAGGAAGTATTGCCGAGGATGATAGGGGATTCTTCTTCAAGGTTATGGCGCCAAGTCACGTACAGAGCATCAGACACACTCCACGACGCCTATGACTTTATCTCATGTCGACTAGAGAGGTATAGTCGCCAAAAGAGTGAGGAGAACAAGAAGGGAAGCCGACATATTGGTATGAGCACTAGTGTCGCAAGTAGCGGGCAGCGCTGAGAATACTGTGATATTTATATTTTGTGAGATGCGGCATCAACAGAACGAACAACATATGGTAATGTACCGTTCTTGCTAACTCAACAGTTCGTCAACTCGCTTACAAAGTAATCAAGCCCAGTACGACCAGTGAGTAATAAAAATTTCGTCTTTGAATATTTTAAGATTCAGTTCTTCAATGAACTTAGCCGTGGAACAGTGCTTGAATGATTGATTATCAAATTTACGCCCATCCGTCATCGAACTCTGGAATATAATGATACCTGTGAATTATTATGTCACTTTTTGTTTTTCGATATAATATTCCAATAAATAAAAATTAACTATTCTAAGTAATTCAAATTAAGGCAGTTTAATTAAAATAAGTCAAACTCAAAGATAAAATTATTATCATATTGAATAGATCAAGAGCAAACGAAATTAAACAGAGCATTTCAGAATCTAACCAATATCTTTACGTTAACTGCTCACTCACCAGACTCTATTAGTCTAGTAATTTGCGCAATATTCTACAGGTAAAATGTTCGATTATCATAAACTTGTTGATCTCATGCTAACTCTCTCCTCGATTCTGCTTCCGTTTCTTTGGAATTCTACTAGTGTTAATTTAAAGACATATCCTATCACAAAAACAGCCAGGACCTTTCTCGTATCACGTGCGCTGCAAAGGAGAACGAGTAAATCGATGGGTGCTCCATTAGGGCGCGCGTGCACTTGCAAATGAAATGGGCTGGAGGCTCTTCCGCCACTCAACAGCCACTTCCGGCCTCACGAGGTGAGAACGGCGGCATAATGGCGCCCAGGAAATATGTAAACGAGAGGTTAGACTGCTAAGCGCGTCAGTTCTCTATCTTACTAGTAATCCGACTTCTTAAAGCGAGATGAACAAAGTAAGCTATGTGATCAAACATATGTACAAGAAAGGGGTTATCATTGCTCATATCAAGATGCGTTAAGCTCGAAAAGAAAATATAATAAATAAGTTAGCATTCCTTCTGGACTAGGTCACAGACAAATTCCGAAAATCCTTTTTCCAGTCAGGAATACGGAGACAAAGGAATTTTTGACAACATCATCTTTTACATACATGGTAGATTCTATTGAAACACTTCCTTAATGCACATACACACACTGCACTTCAATAGAAGGGAATATGATATTGCTCTAAACCAGTTTATCCAGTATAGTAATCAGGATACGATGTGGAGATGGGAGAACGTAATTATAAAAAACGTTAACACTATCCACACATTTGCAGATATCTATTTTCTTGCACACAAAAACATAGGAAATGTAAATGAATTTATTTATCTCTGCAGGGAAGAACAAGTATTTTTACTGGACATTTGCTATTAGATCCTGTATTTACTGTTGGTATGATTACTAGTTTACGTTGACTGGACCATTTATCGAAACCCTTTGAAAGCCTTTATACTGTAGTACAGCAATAAATAATATTTTGCTTCTACAACCGAAATTAATTGATGCATTTGGACCTGTTAAACGTAATACACTCAAGACATTGAGTTTTTTTTCCCCCCTTTATTAATTTTCCGCTTCAAATTGGCTGCTTTCATCCATTTCACAGTTTAGATACATCACACAGATAAAAGTTCAAAATATTTACTGGAGATTTATTTAAAATAAACTGTGCCCCAGCTCTGACATAAACTGTCGAATGGTATTGAGTGTTGTCATCAGCCACTCGCACATATCGTACGTTACATGTTTCTCTAGCTTAGAGGCGACAATTATAAGTGTTTGTTCTGCATGTCTATACGTTAAGCGTTCTCAGTAATTACTAGTCTTGTGTAGTTCGCGAACGAACTAGTTCGGAAGAGCGCTCCCACAGGCGAACTACGCGAACTAGTTCCCAGATCTCTCGCTCGTTAGTTCGTTCGATCCTTTCCCGAAGACCAACTTTTGTTTTAGTTTATTATCTAAAAGGAAACACAGTTCCTTGTGGACACATTTCACTGAAGACACAGATATAAAAATAAAAGAAAAATAAATTGTTCAACATTAATAATTATTGCAGAAGTCACAAACGGAAATTTAACGTGGAATGTGAAAATAAAATACACTTTGATCCCATTTACAATCAAAAGACAACCATCGATAACCACAACTACCATAACAAACAAGAGAGCGCGTGCAGTAGCGCTAGCACAGCGAGCGAGCGAGCTGTCTTGGAGGACCTAGTTCGCGAACTAAACAGAGCGCTCCCGGTCGCGAACTAAAGGGAGCGGTACAGTTCGCGAAATAACAGAGCGCTCCCGGTCGCGAACTATAGAGAGCGGTACAGTTCGCGAACTATAGAGAGCGGTACCGTTCGCGAACTAAACAGAGCGCTCCCGGTCGCGAACTATAGAGAGCGGTACCGTTCGCGAACTAAATTGAGCGCTACCGTTCGCGAACTAGCACCATTCGCCGCTAGGGTTTCCGGGTTTCCAATATTTTTTCGGTTGATAGTAGGAATTTAAAAAAAAAGAATAACCTATAAAAATATGCTACACTTCAAAAATATAATATTTTACGAAAGTGTAGAAAATGATAAAAGGTATGTTTTTACTATTTCATTTTTTATACTAAATTTTTTGCACTTTCTCATCTTTAATTCTTTTTTGTCTACAGTAAAATTGTCATATGCTTTATCGCTTTCAGTTGTCAAATTAATTTCGAGAAAAAGCTCATTTTTTATTCATGAAATACTTCTCTTACTTTTACCTGGATTTCGTATAATATTGTTATTTCAGAGTAAAGTTTGTTGACTTTGATATTCATTTTTTCTCGCAAATTTATAACCTCTAATATAGTCTCACAGTCATCAAATGAAACCCTGTGATTTGAATTTAATTTTTGGATTTTGTATAGCCAATTGCTTTCATTAAAATCTAACTATTTACTAAGATACTCCAGACATTTATCAACGAATACTAGGGCATTATTTTTTTGTATTATCACTTTCTGTGGAGAATTTGGTTTCTAAAGGCTTTTTCTTGTTTTCTTAACCAAAGAAACAGTATCTTTTACATTTTTCTAGCTCTGATTTTAAAGCTGACATAATATAATACTTATCTCAGTCTGTTGGTTAACAGCTTTGTGAAAGTGATGAAAGAAATGACTTGCGAAATTCAAAAAGATTTTAACTTTTGTGTCTTCATCAGTTTCATTCGTCGCCAAAAAATTGTGAATGTGTGTTGGATTATTCTCCCCTTCACTAATAAAATAATAGCTCAATGACTTCCAATTCACTGGAAATTTACGCACTTTCGTTATTGTTACCACTTTCTCATTCAAGGGTCACTGTTATTTTTATATGTCTAATTATTAGGTATCACATTGGAAGTATTAATGTTATTTTTCTTAATAATATAGGTAATAGTATTTCTGTCATATAGTACTTAAGTTGTAGCCAATAGTAGAATTATATTTTGTCCATGATTTCCAAAACTTTATTTATATAAAAAAGCCGATTACTTATAAAACGGGTATTTTAATTCATCAAAATAAACGCGTTTATAATATTTTATAAGTAATGTTGTGTTGTTGTTGTTGTTGTTGTTGTTGGGGTTTAAGGGCGCGTCGACGGCAGGATCATTAGCACCTTTTATAAGTAATGTTTCTTCCATTAACTAATAAACAAATTTATTTAAAAAATTAATATTCTACGAATGCATGTAAAGTAAATAGTAATAACAGCACAATTATTCAATTTACCCATTTGTGTAAAGGACAATGAGCACTTTGGTTTATCGGCGCCAACTGTTCATGCTAATGTAATTTGAAAAGGTTATTATTAAGCAATAACTTTTGTTAAGAAGGTCATATTAAATTCCATTTAGAAACGACAAAAAATGATTATGTCCTAATAAAACTGACTTAACAAACAAAATAGCGCGTGCAGTAGCCGTAGCAAGGCGAGCGAACGATCTGTTTCTCTGAATTCGATACGCGAACTAACGAACTTAAAGAGGGAACTAGTTCGCGAGGGTGCTGCGAACTAAACTGAGCGCTCCCCTTCGCGAACTATTATGCGCAAGTCTAGTAATTACTATCAAAACCAGTTAGTGCAATGTACGACGATCACAGCAATTATTTACCTACCCCAGACACGAACAGGTATCACCTGTTACTCTAGTCTAACATGCTAACCCAAACGTTGCCGAGCTGGCAATGTAATCCTCTTCTACAACCAATTCACTACCACTTTGTTCAATGAAGGAAGGTGGGTATGAGAGAGGTCGGATACGATTTTCTATACCAATACTTCTGTAAGAGATGTTCCTTGCTGGTGGTAAATTAAGCCGTATTGTCCTCCTTTGCCATACGAATTACCTTAAGGTCTATCAGGGATACATGTTAATCTTTCGAAGGATTAGTGTATCTGAAACAAATACTGTTAATGCACTGTAGAATACGGAATCTATTACCATTCAGACATAATCCTTGACCACATGGTGGCAAGGTGAACCCCAACGGAGAAAAGCGGTCGGATTTTTTAGTAAGAACAGATTCCTAAACAGAATTTATACTTTGGTTTTGCATTGCCAGAGAATGTTCATTATAACTCCTCATAACTGTCACAAGTCAATTACTTGAACTGGGAGTATAACAATATGCAATTCTGCTACATAATAAATTTCTGTGTCTTCTTATTTATATCTCTGATACGACAAAGTTAACGGCGTACAGACAGTACCCATTATAGCTTCATCCAATGGAAGGCAGACACTTATTCATGCTTTACAAGGTGGGAAAGGATGGAGGGCAAGAAATGGGAAAAAATTTATCCATGTACTTTTGAAGGAACCATCCAAGCATTCGTCCGTAATGTGTTCGGGAAACCATGGAAAATTAAAGTGCAAATGACCGGACACAGATTTCAACCACATACTTCCTTTTGCGAGGCCCGAGAAAGACCTATTCTTATTTAACGAGCCTCGTAGGCTAGGAATAAGGTTTTTGGCTGGCGTTCCGGATGATTACGATCATTAAGATTTAGTGTGATGCAGTCTGTTCTTGAATCATTCTTGTCGGTCGTCTCATAACACTGTTCTAATAATCAAGCCTCAAGGAAAGACACGAGCGTTAATAATTTGCTTGTGATATCCTTACAGCTTGACATTGTACCGGTTTTAACAATGTTTATACGAAACTATTAAATTAAATAAAAACGGGTCTATAGTTTAACGTATGGAAAGATTTAAAAATTTGAACTATAAAATTAGAACTGTGCAAAATTACATATCAGTGTATTTAAAAAGTTATGGACACTCTCGTACAGCTGCTGGACTAGTTTCTAAAAACTCTTGTCGCTCTGAATAAAAATGCATTATGGAGGGTTCTTGTACTATGCTGCAGTATATTGCTCAGCAGATGCACAGTCCCATTCTAGTGAGTCTAAGTTTCCCAGATTGTAGAGTGCAGGCTAGAAAATAGAAACATCATTGACCTGTCCAAAAATATTATTTAAAAAATATTATTTAAAAAAAAATTGTATAAAAAGGTATAATCCTGATGTTCATGGAACATTTAACGCAATTGAAACCGTAGCATGATGAGTCATGTGGCAATCCTGTCACTTCGAATTAGATTTTAGATTCCACTGCTATAAACCCCAGGAACGCGTAAACTGTATGCAGCTGAAACCCTGCATGTATTTTGAGCTTGGCTTCACAATCTCAATTATCCGCAGGTGAGACGCTGAGAGAGGAGACAGGATGTCGAGAGCTCCTTTCGTATGTTAATACTGTGGCTATATCCAGGAACCAAGAGCCACAAGCAAGCTCACTTGATGAAAGTAGTTTTGTAGCTGTACTTAATTAATCATGTTTAGTTTTGCGTAGATTCTTTATTTTACGATAAATCAGTCACTACTTTCAAGATTATTTAACAGTCAACTAAACATATGAGTCAAGGAACAAACTGTCTGAAGCAAAATATTTGTGTAATATGTGGTGTTAATTATATGTATTTGAAAACTAACAGTACCCTTTTATTCTTATGTTTATTTCCAATAGTGTTATAATTTTCCTATCAAAAATGCAAATTAATGTGGTGAAACAGTTATACAAGCCGCAAAAAATTTACATTATTGCAGAACATTTTTGATAAAGAAACAGACCTGCTTTTTCTGTAATCACATTTAGGACCAAATTTGTACGATATTCTTAAAATTTGTTGAACTTTAATAATATTTTATGCCTTTGCGCTTTGTACCAACAGCGCCATTGTGTTATTACAAAATAACTATAATCTGTAAAAACTGTTGTGATTAAATTAGAAGTAAAGTGAAATAAAAACTTTTTCCCATCTACTTCTTACATGGTTGTCTTATAGATTTTGGGTACATTCATTAGACGAATTCGTATTAATCCCGTATATATCAGCCATATCTCATGTTTTAACTATACTTTGTGTAGGGGGATATTACTTGAATATCGTCTCTTAGCGACCTTTTAGGAACGCCAGTGAGATAAATTTCCACATATGGGATAGTGACAACTCATCAGTATGTATGCATGCATGTTAATTTTAAGACATGGGGGTTTGGTTAATTGGTTAGTGGAGGGAACAGTCCAAGGAAAGAACTGTAGAGGTAGACAAAGAATAGAACATATGAAGCAGATAACTGAAAATGTAAGTAGTAAGAGGTATGTTGAGATGCGAAGTTGAGCACAAGATAGGAAGGGATGGAGGATTGTATCAAACCAGTCAAGAGACTGATCAAAGCAAAAAAAAAAAAATGGTTCCAGTAATTTTTTTATAGTTGTGTTTAATCATCTGAGCTACGTTCCGCGGTCGGGATTCAGCGTTAAACTGAAGGTCCCAGAGAAAAGGAACTGGCCATCCTTTTGCTGACACATTGAATTAGTAAGCCTTCTTCGAAAGGAAACAACCAAATTTAGGGTTGTGGACTACGTTAGTTTTTTAGTTATGAATTTACTTCATTCATAAAAATCAAGTGAATAAGGCTGCTACTAAAATATATCATATAAGGTTTTATTTGATGCAGTTTGTTCCTTGTTAAGGGAGTTTTTATTTCCTCATTTTAGAATGAAACGTGGGTGACATGATTTCGTACTAACGATTCACAACGGATGTAATACAGCTTCTGCATTCACAAAGTACAAGGGTATTACACAATGTGCAAAAAAATTTACGAGATTTTAGAACAAAGATTTTGTGCACATAATGCTCCCATTGTGTAATCACACAGGTACTAAAGACATTCAGCACTGTAACTTAACAGTTAGCATGATGGGCTCCTGGAATAGAATAAGTAATACTCCCTTTGATCTTATGTGAATTACATCATACTAGCTTTGGTTCATCGCTGTCACGAAATACACTAGTTTACAAGAAAACATAGCCAGCACTTTCATATCCTAGTAAAATTTGATCTAGAAGTCAAAGATATTTCGTTAAAGAGATTTTATTGAAAATATTGGTAGCAATAAAAGAAAGATGGGATTTTTTTTTTTTTTTTTTTGGTCTTCATAATGATCCGACTATATGCAAAAATACAGTGATGCCTTAAAGATACCAGATGGATTCCGCTTTGATTATTTTTGCCTTGCCTTTCAAATAACCAAGATGTTACACCTTCACGGGAAACGGTAGATAAATTAACTCAATTTTATAGCAAAAAAAAAAAAAATCATTAAAAAAAAATGAAGCTGGTAGGGCTGTTACATGAATGACATTAATATGCATGTGGTTCAACAACATAGTCATTTATTACAAATCAATACATGATTATCATTAATATTATTATTTCTTTAAAATTAATGTAGTGTATTATATATGCTTTCAATTGAGTAATCACATTACCAGCTCATATTTCTCTCCAATTGAAATAATATTTGCTAAATATTCTAAACGATTGCATCCTACTTGTAATTATCACATATAAATGCTTGCTAATATGAATAGGATCTTAATTCCGTCTACTCACTTATCATATTTTAGGTTTTAACAGTAAAATGCTTCTATTAAAATGTTGACATATGGCCAGGTATGCATTTAAACATTTAACTGTAAATAGTACATTCACTGATATTGGGAGAAGACTGTTCAGCGTCACACAAATAATGCGGGAAAACACGGTTTGGATTCTCCGGCTTTCCCGAAATCATTCCAGTCAAATGCAAGAATAATTGCTTCCAAAGCCCATGGCCGAATTGTATCCCTTTCTTTGATCCCAGTCCACTCGCAGCTCTAATGACCTTCTACATCTACATTTATACTCTGCAAATCACAAATACTGTGGGTGGCAGAAGGTGCTAAGCACCTTGACGTCAACAAGCCAATTACAGAATGAAAAACAAAATGACTTGTCTACAGGTTTCTTTGTGAGTCCTGATACTGTTTATATCCATCATATAGTTCAGATCTGGTGACTCTCTACCATCTGTATGGGCTGTTTTTTCTGCTTTTGTAGCACCTATGGGCCAGTCCTAATTGCGTTATCAATGATTATGACTTTACAATCTGCATCTCCAAAACCACACTTTGGAAGAGAATTGTATTGCGAAGCTGTATCATTTTCAATGCTAAATACGAAGATACACGCATATGAAAACATTTTTGGAGTTGTAGAGCGCTACATGAGCCTAGTTTTAAAGTAATGTAAAGTTCAAAACAGATTTTACTGTTTTATTAGAAGCTAATTTATGCATGGAGTCAAATCGGCAGACATGAGTTGCTGCTTTAGCAGAAGAGATTTGAAAATTAAAGTGCTGATGTGCTGATTCAGAAGTCTGCTGATCGCTGGCGTCAATAAAAGTTGGCCTC
This sequence comes from Vandiemenella viatica, assembly GCA_031002005.1. NCBI lineage: Eukaryota > Metazoa > Arthropoda > Insecta > Orthoptera > Morabidae > Vandiemenella > Vandiemenella viatica. The sequence goes on along the minus strand of CM061921.1, from coordinate 205,832,881 downwards.
ATACATTCTCTCTCCTTACTTCGATAGCTATGGTTTAGATGACATCTTAGCCATTGACGTCAGTGGTGCCAGCCAGCCTAGTTTAGCCAGCCAGTTTCCGATTTACTTCATTCGTCTAATCATTATGGTGACTCAGATAGTAATTGGCGCTATTTCGGAATTTGTACTTGCGGTAAACGTTGGTCCAGTCGGTGAAGTAACATTGACGTCGGCTGTATGATGTCTTTAAGCTCAGAAAGTGGCTTAAAAGTAATTTCTTGGGACACGCATTTTTATGGACGTGACGAACTTCTATCAAAGCTTTTTTTATTTTGTGAAGAATTTTTCCCAAAAAATTATGCAATACGACTTGAACTAATGAAAATAAGATGAGTACACCTGAGTCGTTAGTTCCAAAGAAAGAGTTTTTATTGCTTACTTTCTTCAGTAGTCATATGTTCTAGCAATTGAGATTCTAATTTATTTGAATACCTAGGAATTGTATACTCTATGTGTCATTTTTATAATTGAAAGTGAGCATATTTTGCTTTAATCCTAATTTAATACTTTTTTCCAATATTTGTTATGGAGTTTTTTAACTTTTCTTTTTTCTTTACAATGACATTACAAGGCTGTAAGCTCAGTATGATTTATACGATCTATTAGAACTTTTAATTATTGAACATGTATTAGAGAAATCATGAAGCAAATAATTAAAGCTAACCCGATCTCATGATTGACTAAAACTGAAGACTGTATGTGTGAACGTAAAATCAAAGCGCTGGCCACTTATGTTTAGTAACATTTCAACAGACGTGTCTAAAAATAGAAATAAAGTAATGTAAAATTCCTTAGCTTAAACTCATACTTTTATTTAAACTTCGGAATCAAGTATCTTTGGAACTGTATGAACCTAATATTCTTGTACTTTAAATATAATGAGTGTTTATTTTCTCATGTACAATGCAACTATCTTCAACGATTAAATTATTCCCAATCCTATATCGATAATCTTATATTTAATTCAGGGACTTTGTCATTGATAAGTAACTTTTGAGTTGTCTACGGACTACTTTCGTTCACTTTTTTACAATGCTGTGACGTTCACAGCATAACATATTACGTGCAGAAGAATAAAGCCATACCTATTTGTTTCAAGACAGGCATGAAGAACCAGAATCAAATTATTAAAATGAGAAATATATCACGTTTAATATTTTTAACTCAATAATCATATCAGACAAATTCTTGCTTCACTCATAACAGCCTTCACATTATTATGAATATTAATACGTTCGGAGAATGGGTGACGTTTAATATATGCATGGAATCCAAACGTTCGCTAGCAATGCTGACAAAAATAATAGTACTTGTTATTTTTAACTGATGTTAAAATATCTTAAAGAAATTGGGAATTTACTTGATGTAATAACCTTGCAGTACGTTTGCATGAAGTATCTGTAATCGGAATTCTACTAAATTATTAAAACCTCTCAGCATTTATAACAGATAGGCGGCAAAAGCGAGGGCATTACTTTTTGACCTGGATATACATAGTTATTTTCAAAACAAGAAATATCATCATTCTAGAAATACGTTTGACTTTTCCGGAATTTAGGTTAACCTTGAAAAGTAGATGAGGTAATGGGAACTTTCAGGATAAATACGTTTATTTGAGACCAGCAGTTGCTGGATCCACGAACCCCGTGGCTCAAGAAACACATGAATGTACTCCACACATTCATTCCTCGTACGATGAAATAGCAACTAACAATTCAAAAGCAAGAAGTAATTTTCTATGAAATGGATAGTAATTTGTGGATACTTCTATTTCAATTCATCCTGTTTTCGGCGACACATCGGAACGAAACGTACCCTATTCTAATCGTGTAACCACTTGCTGCACTTTAATAAAAACATTGTTTTTTCGAATTTTTGTTCATGGAATATTCTTAAATTCATCAGATTTATGATATAACATTAAAATGAAACTAACAATATTTTGCATGATTTGCATTAAACGAAAAATTACCACAAATTTCTTATTTTTCTTACTCAAATCTAAATGAAACATATTCTATTTTAACTGTGGTAGCGAGGGCTGTACATTAATCCCAAAAACATCAAAATCCGTCCAGTAGTTTTAGCACTAGTAAAATTAACTTAAATTAATCACTTTACAGTGTAACATCATATTGAAATCATCCCATTTTGCCATTAATCGAAACGCTGTCGTTATGAAAAGTGTATTATTTGCGTGAATCGCGTTAACCGTAAAGTATCCTTAATTTATCGTTTTTGACGTCACATGAAGATAGAACATTCCGATATTTACCCGCGGGATTACAAGCTATACATTAATTGAAACGTCAAAATCCGAACAGTAGGTTTGCGTGAATTCCGTGCATCCAAACCCAAACATACAGACACACATTTAAAAAAAATAGTTAATTTAAATTTGTAGTTTATTAATAGTACCGCAAAGTCATTTTTTAAAAGATTATTATAAGTATAGATTCATTCATCAGCACCGCTGACAGAGGGAAATGGAACTACAACGTGCGGTTGCTAGACATCAGAGCTCTGAATGACATTCCGGGCATTTAATTAATATTTTTGCTTTGCTACAATGGAAAATTAAATCAGACTATGGGTGAAGCACTAAATTGTTTTGCACTGATTCAAGTTTGGCATAATGTTATCCAGTTAAACGATCCTTCACTTTTGACACGGCATTCTAACGAAACCTTTTAAAGTACTGCGATACTAACATACGAGTACAAAGGCGAATTCAGTTCTGAGCCTAGCTGTACCGGCCATACAGAATGCGGTGTTGAGTGCTTTTGCCACATTCACTTACGAGATCTTAGAGAATAATAGCGATACCACGAATGTTCTGGGAGTCCTAGTCCGCAGTAGCAAATACTCGGCTGAGAACAATACACTGTTTCAGCATGTGGCAGTTTTTTTTTGTGGATTTACGCCTCGTCAACTTCATGTTTATTAGAGGCAGGAAAGGACTGGGGGCAAAGAACGGGCGAGATTTTGGTGATTACCTTCTGAAGGAACCATACCTGCATTGGCCTTGAGTTATTTCGTAAAACCAAAATCTGGTTAGCCGGATAAGTGTTTCATCTTTCGTCCTCCCGAATGAGAGGCCAGACCGCTATCGTAATATGCCACAAAGCCTTGTTTTCCCAATACATGAACGCAGAATGACAATTTCTATCCATCTGAAAAAATTTAACTGGTACACGTCCCTGTCCTACAATATTTTGATGACTGGAACATCGTACTGCAAAATTTAAGTTATGGAAACTATTTTGATTTTCGTCTATAACCGCACGGTTAATAAAGTTTTATGTTTGTACTTTTCCTGGAATAGAGGTAGATACAGCGCGCGTCGCCACGCGAAAACCAGCAGAATATTAAAACTCAACTGCAGTGATACATTGCAAGACCCCGACATTAGCAGTATAGGTATATCGAACATGGGTGGTGTTAGTTAAATTTTACGTCCAAATTGTATTGTTTCTATTTGGCGGGACAAATATAATTTCAAAATTAATAATACTTGCTGAAAACAACGTTTAGGTATTTTTTAACTGCCAATTTACTGAAATGTGAAATTTCATGATACCTGAGACATTTGTAATCATAAGTTTTCCCGGCGAATCTGATGCTTGAAAATCTCTCAGGCATGCGGCCGGGTCAGTTGATCGTACATGAACGAATTTTCGACGGCGTAACGTGCCATCGTCTTCAGGTTGCGTCTCCTGGCCGGCGTGAGGAGCGCAGTCCAGGACGCGACTGCTGGTCCGGTCCGGCCGCGTCGGTATAAACCTCATATATTTATTTACGGAGAGTGGTGGGTGAGCGGTAACGCTCTGGCCTCGCATTCGGGAGGACGTAAGTTCATATCTCTGTCCGGCAATCCAGATTTTGCTTTTCCGTGGTTCCAGACGAATGCCGGAATGGTTCCTTCCCGTTTCTTGCCCTCTGCCCTTTACAGTCTCTAATGATCTCGATGTTGACGGGGCGTAAAGCTGTAAGCCAATCATTTATTTGATTTTTCACCCCGTATTTTTTATTGTAGAAAATATAAATGGAGTATTCATTTTAATTTAATTTAATTAAAAAGTTATTATTATTGTGACTTACGTATGATTACAAATTTCAAACAGTTCTTCACATCTAGTAAGGATTTGAGGCATCCTTCAGTTTTTGTGTAAATTCCGTATATTCAGACTCAGACAGACAGACAAGTATAATAAAAATAAAACTGTTAACCCCTTTTCCATAGGATATTAAAAGTACCTCAAACTTATTGTTTTTTTAATCTTTTTCCTGTTTACAGTTTCGTTATAAGTATCGATTAATATCAAATTAACTAGCCTCAACTGATGCATTGATGGGCTTATGCCATCATCCACATATCTCCACCAATAGAGGATTTTATAACTTTTTTGGGTGATTAAAGTTTCCAATAATTCCATTTCTATGTGATAAATTAGCCAATATATTTGTAGATGAAGTAGAAATGTTAATATTTGAAAAACCAATCCCTCTAAAAGGTTATAAGTTCCTATGTTTGTAGAGATATATGGTTTATATGTTTCATAAATGCATCAGATTAAAGAATATTCAAATCGCACCAGGACGTAAAGAATATACAAAAAAAAATCACATTCACAATAGAAAATAATGACAAAGGAGAACTGATTTTATTTAACTCACTGTTACAAAACATGAAAAAACACTCAGTCCAGATATATAGAAAACCTGCAGCAACAGATCAGATAGTATATTCCCCATAAAATGACCCACAAATAAGCTGCAATATGTTTTACGTTAGACAGAATGAACATAATCCCACCAAGAAAGAATAAGTAGCAAATAGAGCTCAACACAATAAAGGAAACAGCAACAAGAAATGGATATAAAGCACATACAGTTGAAACAATAAACAGAAATATCATAAATGTAATGAAAAAGGACAAGCAATAAACTACACAACGTAACATCATCCATAGATAACCCAGCAAACTAACACATCCACTACACAAAACTACGTGGGACACTGAAAATAAGAGACATATTCTATGTGACATATTCTAACAAATACACGTATCTAATCACAAATATTTTAAAAAAAATAAAGGGCATCAGCATTGCACTGTGAACAGACAAATCAGTACAAAAACATATAAAAATACATTCAGACACAAACAAATACAAATCAGGTATTTATCAACTCACATGTCTAAAACGTGAGGCAATATATATAGGGTAGACACGAAGAAGTTCCAAACCATACATAAAACACTGAACTACAGTAACCATTCCACATTCGCAGAACACCTCATAGAAAATGATCATTAACCAAAAAACATAAACACAGATATGCAAATTCTCACAAGCAACAACTACAGACAGCACCCTAACAACACAGGAAAACTGCTACAGTCAAAATAACAAAAAAAAAAAAATATATTGGTTAACAACTACTGAATCACTAGGTAAAATTTATAAACCAAACGTTATTCAAGCTAATAATCACATACTTGACTGACATGAAAATAAAATAAACACAAAAACATTTGGTAAATCAACACATTCACACATAAAACACTCTAACACGAACGTCACCCATTCACGCACTTTTAAAACTGGTGCTGTCAACACGAAACGCGACATAAACAGACAATTGAGTAGCGAGAAAGCAAATCAGCTTGCAAAAACTGATTATTATCAACCAATCCATACGTGCTTTGGACGAAAAAGTGAGATGTGCAGCTTCAAAATAAAATCAATCAGTGAAAATTGTAAGTAGCATACAGTCATGAATTAATACATGTTAGAATTACGAAAAACAGATGTTAAGAAATTATGTAAAACTGTGCGTAAACTTTAACGCAGATTCGTCACTGATAATGCCTCGATTAGAGGAGAAACGCGTACGACAGTAAAACAAAATAAAAAAGAGTTGCATTGGCGATAGCTCTTCAGCAAGTAATTTCAGTTGTAGTTTACCACTTAGGTTATGAGGTATAATCCTGGCCCAAGCAGCATAGATTGAGATAAATGTGAAACTGCTTTGATCCTCACGAAGTAATGTTTTCAGTAACATGGGAGTCATAAAAAAATTAATCATGCCCTCTGCTATAACTTCAGATGTCAGTAGTCTTTTTTACCATGGCTAAATTTAAATCTCAATAAAACTTCAGCTAACATTCCTGCTCGAAATTAAAGCTTTTATCCCACAAATTTTTTGTTGTCATCAATCTGTCGACTGGTTTGATGCAATCCTCCATCCCTCTTTTGTTATAACCTCTGCATACCTCTTAGAACACACGTCCTAAATTATCTGCTTCATTTATTCTAATATCTATCTTCCTCTCAGTTCTTACCTTCTACTGTTCCCTCCACTAACAAATTAAATAATCCAGCATGTCTCAAAACATGACTTACCGGCCTGTTTCTTCTTTCTGTAAGCTTTTTCCACAAACTTCTTTCCTCACCATCATTTCCGAAAGTCGTTAATTTCGTACTCTGTCGGTCCACATAATTTTCAGCATATTTCCTGTAGCACCACATTTCAAATACTTCAATTTTCTTTCTTTCTGGTATTCCTAAAGTCCATGTTTCGCTACCATAAGGTGCTGTGCTCCACACATACAGTTTTAAAAATCTTTTTCTAAGTCCTAGATCTATTTTTGAAACTTAATTATATCCCTTTTTCATGAAGGATATTTTTGCTAGTGCTATTCTGAAGTAGCAGAATTCACTTCTATTGCATCCCATCCTATATTTACATTTATTCAACTGCAATTGGTATCACTTCTGCTACATTGCATCACTTTTGTCTTGCTTTGATTTATATTCAGTCCAAAATCTTCCCTCAGTATTCTGTTCATGCAAATAACCTCTCAATATCCTCAGCCTGTTCTGCTAACAAGACAATGTCATTAGCAGATAGTAGCATACTTTTGTTGCCTTGAACACTGATGCCACATGAAAATTTTTCTTTGACTTCCTTTATTGCTATCTCTACATACAAGTTGAATAGTAACAGGGTTAGACTACAACCTTGTCTCACACCCTTTCTAACAGATGCATGTCTCTTATGATACTCTACTTTAATTATAGGCACTTGGCTCTCATATAGTTAATCTAGTATTCATCTATCTCTCAATATTTTAGTCATGACTTCGTTAAAATTTTGAACATATTGTCCCACCTAACATTAAAAAACGTTTTTTTTTCTAAATCAACAAACGCCATAAAAGTATCTTTTATTTTCTTGATCCGTTCTTCAAGTATTAATCATAAAGCCAGAATTTTCCTAAACCCAAAGTGATCTTCAACTACTATCTCTTCTCGTAGCCTATCCATTCTTCTGTGTATTTTAAAAGCATGTGGTGTTAGACTTATACTACGATAATTCTCACATCTGTCAACGTGTGCTTTCTTCGGAAGTGAGAAGATGATACTTAATTAAAGTCAGTTGGAATTTCTCATGTTTCATAACTTTTTGATATCAGTTTGAATAATATTTTGATTCCTTCTTCTCCTAGCGAAGTTCTGCAGGGATCTCATTAATTCCAACTGCCTTATTTTCTTTCAAGTCATTCTTAGCTCTATCAAATGCTGGCCTGAAAACGGGATGTCCTAAGTCATTAATATCGACACTGCCTTCCTTTTCCATTAAGCTATTGTTCAAGTAGTCCCCATCATATAGTTTCTCAGTGTATTCCTTCCATCGGTTAGCTCTATCGTCAGAGCGTAAAAGAGATTTCCCATCGGCAACATTAATGTTTACACCTCTTTTCTTCATATCTCCAAAAATTTTGTTTGATCCTCCTATATGTAACATCTACTTTACCTACGACCTTTTCTTTCTCTACTTCTTCACACTTTTCTGGTAGACATTTTTCTTTTGCTTTTTTAATACACTGTTTATTTTATTTCTAAATTTTTTGTATTGCTCTCTTTGTGCTTCATCTTTTTTCTGTGATCAAAGGTTTTCGGCTGACTTGCTCCCTAAAGCCTAATGTTTCTTTACCATCTTTCATAATTTCTCTCTTCAGTGCATTCCATTCGTCCTCGGTTGAGCCCTTTTGAGAGTTACTTCTTAGAACTGAGTCTACCATTTTTCAAATTTTTCTCTCGTGTTAGATTGTTTCAGGTTATTCACTTGCAGTCTGTTCTGCTTATATTGCTTCCTTACTTTCAGATTATGGTCAGAGTCTATGTCTCCTCCTGGTTATGCTTTACAGTGTATAACGTGATTCCTGAAGCTCTGTTTGGCGATGATATATAATATACCTGATATCTGCCTGTATCCCCTGGACGTTTCAAGGTGTATATCCTTCTTGCATGGTTCTTTAAAAGTGTGTTTGCCATGACTAACTTATGTCTTTCACAAAATTCCAACAACATGCTTCCTTGATCATTTCTTTATCTTATAACAAAACTTCCTTGAGTATTCCCTTCTTTTCCTTCTCCCACTATCGCATCTTCCTGTGACGTTGGCATATATACTTGTACTAACGTGGTTGGGGTGGTTTCATCAAAATAATCCTGTCACTAAACTTTTCATAAAAACTGACTTGTTTCCATACACTCTTATTCATTACAACAGTAACTCCACTGACAGCGTTTGCGTTTATTGTTCTGTGTTTCCCAAACCAGAAATCCTGCGCATCCTTCCACTTGATCATCTCACTAATCCCGACGTCATCTAACATAAGTCGTTCCATCTCCCTTTCTAAGATTTATAAATTACCTGACCTATTCAGATTTAAAACATTACACGCTCCGACTCGTAGAATGTTTCTATCCATTCTCATGACAGTCTCCACCCGGAGATCTGATTGGGGGACTATTTTATCTCCGGAATATTTTATCCAGGCTGAACCCATCATGATATATGTAATTTGAGAGGATTACATGTGCTCGGGATTCCCGTAGGGTCTTTAATGCAGTGGCTTCCCGTTCCCTTCTGCATCCACATGCCGTTGATCATTTCTGATTCATCCGCCTTTAGGGGCCGTTTTCAACCCCAAGGACAAGAGGGATCCCGGAGCCGCTCCCCGCTCTTCTGCCCTCCTTTAGGAGGCCGTTGGAGCAGTGGGTGACTCTATATACCTGGAATATTTCAGTCGTCAGAGCCTCGTTCGTGCAAACAGGGTGCACCACCTGAATGAGAGGTTGACATTTAGTTGGAAAAGGTTAATATAGTCTCTCCCAAATCCTTACACCCTCCTACATGTGTAGGCAAAAAATATCATTAAAATATTTAAATAGTACAAATATATGTAAATACAAGCAACTAATCGTTAATACTTTAGTTTAAACGCAATAGATACTTTTATTTTGGTGTTTCAGCAATTTATTTCATCGCAGGTGCTTACCTAGATAGAACTTATTACATAACGCGCGTAACCTCCAGTTTGCAGTGACATCTTTGGCCACTGTAGCCCGTTAACGCGGTAACATAAGCTTAATAGGCAGGATGATACAATGACCAAACTAAACATTTTATTAGTATTGATGGTAAACTGAAAGTAAGGAAAGGGTCTTATTATATAGGATTCTTTTAGGCTATCTGCGATAGAATGTAATACTTGTCGGTGTTACATGTACAACTATGCATCCAACCACTGTATTATATGTTCGTATTAGGAACGTGCTACCGCTTCCTGGCATAGAACATGTTGATTAATAGATGACGTTCGGTAGTTAGTATTGATTAAAGGTAGGTGATGAGTAATGTCACATGTGATGCCATCAGCGAGTAATGACAATATGCGAAAGATATTGCATGGAAAGGACAATGCTCAAGAAAAGACACAGGTTACAAGATGCTTGTTTTTATTTGTTTAGCACTTAGTAACTCCAAATTTATAGACCGAATAGAAAGCACAAATCAAAATGGTTACAAAAATGCACCTTAGTAAGTTATTTTCTGACTTGCTTAAACAGCTTGGTCGTTTCCTATTAGGTGACTAGTCTTTTAGTATCTAATTACTTTATTGTAATTCATTCGTTAAGGGAACAGTGACAGCGATTAAAATTTATATATATCTCACTGAAAAATTAACAAACTATTTAATCAGAAAATAATGGAATGAAAGATGATTCTTGCATTATCTCTTCTATAGCCAAATGTGTTTATCACCTTCTCTACCGGTCAATGGAGAGAAATTTCTCTCAATGCTGTTTGTCAGCCATGTAAGGAAAATAATAACGTTTTTGTTCCAGTGTTACAGAACCAATGTTTAGAAAATTATACTGGATAGAAGTAAAATATTTGTACGATTGTACTTTTAAACATATCTATAACCGAAATAAATGCTGTAACTAATGACCAGTACAAAGATACGTAAACGATAAATCATTCATGAAGTTTTAGCATCTTCCACTTTTAACATTGCAAGTAGCACTAGGATCGTGGTGCAGAGGCCTCTTTGTGCTGGACAGCAATATCATCGGTTACAGCTCTGTGGATGAAACAGTAAGTGAAGCAAAATATGGGACTGCAATAAACGAATTACAGCAGCCGTAATAAAGCTATAGTGGCGCGCCATGATGGCGCCTCGGTCCAGAAGACAGAGGATGGAAGCTGAGAATACACAGAAATTATACACCCTGAAAATTATTTCTAATTTTTTCGTATATTGTAAACTAACAAAATTTTAAATTTGATGTTTCAGAGTATTTTTATTTGATGGGCCCTCTGCACATTTATACTGCTCTACGCATTATTTCTACCTGTGTTAGTCACGAAATTATAAACACAGTAGCTGGAAATGCCTGTTTGTTTTTTCTTCACTTAATAGTTTAAGGTTTGGAAAAATACTAGGACATGTAGGCTCTTAAGGTGGGATGTCAGAGCTAGAGCTTCTTAGTCCTCCTATTCGTCCTATTTTCAAACACGGCAGTTGGATGGAAGGGGTGAGAATTCATCTGCCAGCAACCTGTTTTGACAAGGTAGTTGGTGAGGCTTCTCCTTTGACTAACTACAACTATGTCCAAAAGAAACTGATTTACTATATTCTAGGCAGAAATGTGTTTGCACACACCGTAAGCATATATTCCCATAAGCACACAAAACTAATATAGTACTATTTTAAGCACCTGCTTCAGGGATAACGTGGAGCCATTTATAATGTTCATCTGATATATGTAACGTGAATTTGATCTCCTCTATATAGTGCACTATTTTTTATCGTGTAAATGGCTGAAAAATCATTTGCTGTAATGTGTAGAAAAGCACTGTCGTTATTGATCAGTAGACGATTTTAAAATGACATAATGAATTTATGGATTTTTCAATCAACGAAAATTCCAAATTATCATCTGTATTTAATCTTTAAGGTATTTGTTGAATTTTGGGATTATTTTAAATTTGCCATTATGTCTCGAATCTTGGAGCAATTGCAACTAGAGTTGTAAAAGAAACTGATTTATTAAACACGGATATATGATATTGTTTGTTTTGGATTATCAAATGTGCATACTACATATATGCCAATTGAAAATTGAATTTACCGTACTAAGATGATACGTTAGTATGAATAATATGCTTCCTGCACATCGCAGCAATGAAACTTCTAGACAGGCTTTTAGCCTTTTAGACTGTCCGAGTGTAACAGGACGGTAATGTGAAAAGTTCTGAACTTCGATCGTAAACGTTGGTTTTTTCGAAAACTTAATGTACATGAATGTTTTATGGTCACAACAGTCTCAAAACAAACTACCTTTATGGCATAATTTTAAATTTATTCATCATTAGATTTGGACTGCAACTTCAATTGCGTGGACCTATGTATGTGGACGAATTCAAAATACATCTTCTATGGTTCCAAAATAACGAAGGGAAAACCGGAATTTAGAAATGTAAATGAAATATGCTTTTATCGGATGTTTCTGACATGGAAGCAATTGTCACATCATCCGAAAAATGTGGATCTTTCGAAAAAAAAAAAAAAAAACAAGATGATTTATGTCTTTTTTAATTAATACATGTTTAATGCCACGAACAGAGATTAATAACAAACACATGTATACATAAATTACAATACAAGCGAGATTAAGACTGCAATGTTATGCCACAAAGCGCTATTCATTTAGCCACTATCCACTCTGTCTGAATTGTACAATTTAAACCATTGATTTTCCACAAACGAAGATCTACCAATACGAACGGCATTATGACGAGATACTTAATATATCATGCTATTGCCATTCCCGCAGTGGAGACGTCTGCAAACAAACAGAAAGAACCGAAATAAGATCTTTTTTCTTTTTTTGTTAAGTGCCAAAATCAATGTGATAGGAAGATCTTTAGGGCATTAGCACCGCGGAAAATCTATATATGTAAAGATGAATGTGTGTTTGATTGTTTATTTGTTTGTTTGTCTGTTTGTTTGTTGGTTTGTTTGTTCTTCATACAAATCGACAGTTTTAATATGATTTCGATGAATGTTTGCACACTTATCCTTTGAAACAAGGAGAAAAGTACTGTCAACATTTGGCTCAAAAATTTTCTGTATAAATAATACATGTTGCCTCATAATTACGAAAGATGTGTAGGTCTCTATATTGTCTTTCCTTATAGCGGTCTGGTAACTCAGTGCCTAAAGCGCTTGCTTGCTGCTGTTTGGATCGTGGCCACCGGTTCAACTCTCCGTGTACGGAAAGATTTTTAAAAATTGTCTTTGATCGTAAGAGTCACGCTTAGACCGTCTTTTATACGAATTGAATATTAAACTGTAGATATCACAAATTTAGGGGTTCAATGCGAGGCAAATAGTAGGTGGTCTTGCAATGCTTAGGTGTATAATTTTTTACATTATATTGATCCCTCAGGGGTTGTTACTCTCTCAGTGTGTGTGTTCTACACTAATCTATATATATAAAGATGAATGTATGTATGTATGTTTGTTTGTTGGTTTGTGCTTCATACAAATCCACAGTTTCCATGCGACCTCGATGAAAGTTTGCACACTTATCCTTTGAATCAAGGAGAAAAGTACTGTCTACAATTGGTAGAAAAATTTTTTGTATAACTAATACATGTTGTCTTATAATTTCGTAAAATTACTGAACGGTGATAGACAGACGCGTAGGATGTGTAGGTCCCTGTACTGCCTTCTTATATAGCGGTCTGGTAGCTCAGTGCTTAAAGCGCTTGCTTACTGCTGTTGGGATCGTGGTCTCCGGTTCAAATCTACGTGCAGTTAAAGATTTTTAAAAATTGTTTTTGATCGTAAGAGTCACGCCTGCACCGTCAGTTATACGGATTGAATGTTAAACTGTAGATATCACAAATTTAGGGGTTCAATACGAGGCAAATCGTAGCTAGTATTGCAATGCTGTGGGTGTACACTTTTTTTACGTTATAATGATCCCTCAGGGTATGTTCGCAGTCAGTGTGTGTGAGAGAGATCTGCAGTAATAATACTATAAATTTGGATGTAAGTCTCTGTCTTTTTATTACGTTTTGACGAGTAAATGATATATCGATATTGATGGAATTTGACAAGAAAATCTGTAGGAATGGCACAGGACATTTTTTCAGGTATGATTAACAGTTGTAGTCACGAAATTTTGAGAACTTATCGAATGGTGACAGAAATATGTTGGAAATTGATTCTCTTCAAGAGACACGTTCGACGGTAGAATGATAGCTTTCCTGTCATATTATGCCGACTCGGTGTTGTTTGGGACCAATCCTTCATTAGAAACAACATTCTGTATTCATTCTGGCAAATAAATTCTTAATCCAGGCGTACGAAGTCGCGGGTATCAGCTAGTAACGTATAAATTTACTGTGTAGCATAGGGGACTTTCATTTATACTACTGCGAGTTGTGTCATATAATAGGTTCCGTTACGTGATTATGACAGCACGAGTTGTTGATGCTAGACGCATGAAGCATCCCATTTCGGAAATTATTAGTAAATTTATTTAGCACACATTTTTACAGCCTAGTATCTAGAAACTAAAATAGGTCTTAATTTAACACAACAGTTTTACATTTGATATTTCAACAGATAATTTCACAATGAATAATTTCAATTTATGTTATGTATGGCTTTGGCAATATCTGTACAGTCTTTTCTTGTTGGCACGATACATACGATTGTTCCGTTGTTAACATATATTATAACTTTCTAAACTTGCTGCATTTTGTCATAATTGATTTATTATAGTTTTCTAGTTTTGTATGGTGTCTGCAGTTTCCTGTCCACTTTATGGTTAGAATTTTTAATATTTCACTATGTCACTTCGTACGTCTACCACTACTACTATTACTAAACTATTACTACTATCTACTACTCTACCATCTAAGAAAGCATTTTCCAGCATTGGTATCGGTGCGGTAATCCGAATTCCAAATCTCCCGGAATAGCGCACGTTCTCAGTCTCTCTGGCAGCCAAAGTGACAGAGAAGGCCGCCCATCGGGAGACTGGCCACCTCCAACACTGGTTGTGAGAACTAATTTTCAATGATATATATGTAATTGCAGAAGTAAGGAGTCTTTAATATCCGGCTAGTAGATTGTTCGTTTCACAGGTGAACTAGATTAGTTTAACATCTACTGCCGGTATTTGTTATTTTCAATATTTGAACAAATTCCTATTTTAAGATTATTGGCTACATAATTTACAACTTTTACTCTTAACTAACTATTAACAGTTTTACATATTTTAAGAGATAATAATGTTTTACTTCAGAAGCGGCTCGAGACTGCAACTATTCTCTATTATTTGTGTTATTGCACTGTGTGACCACATTTTATGCATCGGACTATAGTTCATGTGAGCACTAGTAAAGAACTTATACATACACTATATACTTTTATACGTGTTACTTCAGCAAGTTCTTGTTTGTAGGTAGAATCTCCAGTGGTGTTGCTGCAAAACGGTCCATTTAATATGGTTTAAGCACTCCTCTCCGCAGACCAGCTGGTTGCGTTTTCAGCACGATATATGATTCGCTGATTGAGTGCTTAGACACGCATTCCCTTGTGGCAGCTCTCGGGTGTTACTCTGTGACGTCATAATCTGCTTGACTTGGCCTTCCTCTTGCTGTCGCTAAACTTTGCATGAATCTCTCCTTTTGCAGTTTGGATATATTTTGCGTCACTTCGTCTAGTTTGCGCCAAAGTTGCTCATTTTTTAGTATGTCTTCCGTTTTCATGTTTCTTAGTTCATGAAATCCTTCGTTTCTGGCTTCTGCCATTTGTGTGCAATCCCAGACGATGTGTTCGGGTGTACCCTCTTCCCCGCACTCACACAAGCTTGTGTCATTTAGTCCTCTTTTATGTAGTAGGCTGGGATATGGCCCGTGTCCAGTGATGTAATGAACAAGTCCGGTTGACGGATCTAGGTGACGAAGGTTTAATCTCTCTTGAATTGTTGGCCAAATATTTTAGGTTCTCCTGCCAGTCGTACTACGCGACCACTGTTGTTGCCATTCTTCCATCAAGACTGTTTTTATCTCCCGTGCTTCTGTAACCGGTCTTCCTAAAATTTGTTCTACTTTTTCGGCGTCACCGGTTCGTAGCCAATAGTGTGTCCCTCTCTTTCTAACTTCTTGGTCAAGTGGCCAAACGCCCAACGCAACTAGCAGAGAGTCGGTCGCTGTTGTGCTATATGCACCACTTAATCTTATCAGTATGCTTCTTTGTACGCTTCTTAGTGCCTGGCGAGGTTCAACTTGTCGTAACTTATGCGCCCAACTGCTAGCAGCATATCCCACAATCGAGGAAAGCCAGACATTATTAGTAAATTCAATATTTCTGGATCCATAATGTCAAGATTGTGCTGTGAATATGTAATTTCCCGCGTTACTACCTGCCATGGGCAATGCTGTGGCGGACCAAATATAATTAATTACCGAGATCTGTGACGTCAGCGTAGACAGACAGGCAACACTGCGTCAAAGTTCAGCACCACTCAATGCCGGTGTCCGATATTTGGCGTTGATGGGACATGGCAGCAGAAGACCGAGCATCTGGTAACAAAACACCATCAGTTGCAGTGCCTCTCCTGGGCTCATGAACATATCGACTTTCCCCTAGATGATTGGATAGAAGTTGTGTTATCAGAGGAGTCACGATTCCAATTGGCCTGAGCTGAGGTCGAGTCTGGCGCCATGGATCCAGTTTGACACGAAGGCACTATGTAAACTGGTGGGGCCTGCAGCCTGGTATGGGCCATAGATACATGGCATGTACTGGAACCTCTGGTCAAACTGAACCAACAATTGACTGGAAATGGTTATACTTAGATACTTGGAGACCATTTGTAGCCATTTATGTTCCCAAACAATGATGGACATACACAGGCCGACAGTGCGTCACGTCATCGGGCCACAAACGTTCACGACTGACTTGAGCAATATTCTAAACAATTCCAGTGAATGATTTGGTGACCTTGAAAGCCAGACATAAATGCAACCCAACATTTCTGGAAAATGTGAGAAAGTACAGTTCGTGCTCCGGCAATTCTTTTACAATTGTTGGTGGCTATAAAAGAATCATGGCGCAATAATTTTTCAGGGGACTTCCGATAACTTCTTGAGTCAATTTCATATCTGGTTGCTACATTTCGACTGATATTAGGTGGTTATGACTTTTTGCACTTCAATGTATTTTCGTTTCGAGCTGTCACTTAGAGTCATAAGACATACCTCCCACATTAAGTCATATACTATGTTTTGAAACTCTATAATATAATAATAATTCCATGAGATCTTAATGCTCTGGTGACAGGGATTATATTGGCTGCTCAGTCTTAGCCTATCGTAGCCACCTTAACCTATCCCGATGAACCTATTGGATACAGGGGTCCTACAGTTTAACGTGGAATCCAAACCAAGGAAGCGTTCTGAAGTACTTCACATTACACAGCAAGATGTACCAGAGGTGAAGGTCGGGTTAAGGGCCTTTGAAAATCACCGTCGATATGGGGATTCGAACCGGGGACCTTTACAACCGAGCCACCAGACCACTATACAAACTTTCAAAACCATATCAATATCTGTTCTGTAGTTTTTGCCTGATGCCAGAACGAACATACACCGCCCGTTAAAGATATATATATATATACAGTGATTACTAATAAACTGATGTAATAATAATTCCGTGTAGTCGTAATGACCTCGAGATGGGATTTTTATTGGCTGCGCATTCCGCCCCTATCGTAGCCCCCTTAACCTAACCCCACAATCCTGCCGGGTACAGGGGACCTACAGTTTAACGTGGAATCCGAACCATAGAAGCGTTCTGCGAGCTGTGGCAGAGATGAAGGGCAGGTTAAGCGCCTTTGAAAATCCCCACCCAGGCAGGGATTCGAACCGAGGACCTTTCGATCTCCATTCAGATGCTTGACCACTAAGCCACCAGACCGCTCTATACTGATGCAATAATCGATATCGCCATTATTTGTCGTGGCCGAGAAATTTTCGGACCATGCTGGTAAGTGTCAGCATCAAATCCATATAAATAACCTTATAACGATAGAGTGGTATTTACAGTTCCCGGTCCCAACCGCGGTCTCTATTCATCATCATCATTATCCTCAACAGCCTCTGGCCGGGTCTGTTTTATGCACAAGCCTCACCATTTGCTTCTTTCATCCCACCACCTCTCTGTCACCACTTTGTTCCAGTCCTCTCCTCTCTTCCGTACACCCTCCTCCACTGCTTTCAGCCATCCATCTCTTGTTCTTCCTCTGGGTCGTTTACCATGCATCTTAATTTTATGGATTTTTCTCTGGATTCTCTGAGCCTCCATTCTCCTGACATGTCCATACCATCTCAGTCTGGTCCTCTCTAACCTCTATTATCAGAGCTAAACGGTATAGAATTACACACAATGACTGATCGTAGTGGGTGACCAGTAACGCTTGGGCCTCGCATTCCGGAAGAAGTTGGTTCAAATCCCTGTCCAGTCGTCCAGATTTCAGTTTTCCATGGCTTTGGCTTCCCTAAATCACTACAGATGAATGCCGGAATGGTTCGTTCAAATACCATGGCTGAATTCCATCCCCCACACCCAGTTCATTTCCCGCCTCTAATATCCTCGAAGCGTAAAGTCCAAGAAAAAACTGGTTTGATCTATGTCGGAGTCTGATACTCAGTCCCACAATCGTCATCCTGTGAGTTGGCGGTCCCCCACCCTGCTAGGTCTGAGCAATAGCAGAAGGGGATAATGGAAAATGGGGGCTCTAATATTAGGCAGTTTATAGAGCCGCTTAGGGAAATGGAGGATTCTTTGGGGAAGAAATCCAACGTCCATTCGGTGTGTATTTCTTGTGGCCTGATCCGAGACGTAGAACAGGCCATCACGGATGTCATAGAACGGAGGGGTGTAGCCAACTGTTGATTGTGGCGCATGTTGGTACCAATGACCCCTTGAGTCGGAGGTTGTCCTCTCTTCTGTCCCGCGGGTGGCTGAAAAGGTGAGCTCTGTGGCCACTGGCCGAAAGATATCGGCAGGGCTAACCATCTGCAGCATCGTAGACAGAGTTGACTGTCGACCTATGGTTCAGAGCCGCATTGAGGCGCTGAACCAGAGAATACGGCGTTTCTGCGATGTTATCGGCTGCAGATTTCTCGATCTTCGCCATAGGTAGTGTTCCCCTGAATAGATCAGGTGTGCACTACACACGTGAATCGGCTAGAGGGGTGGCAGGGGCCGTGTGGAATGCAGTGGTGTGTTTCTTAGGCTGAAGGAGGAAGACCCGGAATACGAAATACAGTTACGGGCATCCCAATCAGATGTAACACCAGAATGTTGGAGGATCTTAAGAGAACCTCGACAGTTATAATTTCTCGTAGTTACCTGTAGAAGCGTTTGTAACAAATAACCTGACGCTGAAAGCGTTATTTGTAGCACAGAAGCGGATATCGTCATAGGTACAGAAATTTGGCTCAAACCCAATATAGGTCGTGTAGAAATTTTTAAGGATTGCAACGTTTTCCGTAAAGCTAGATTACATTCTCATGGAGGTGGAGTATTTACAGCTGTCAGTAAATTGCTCCCATATAATTAAATAGACGTCGAAACGGTCTACGAAATAACATGGATTAAACTCGTCATAGGCGTCTTCTACTGTCCACCTGATGTCTGCATAACTATCGCCGAAGAGTTAAGAAATAATGTAAATGGTATCACTCGTCGTTTTCAGGATAATTCTATAATGGATATATAGGAGATTTCAACCTGCCTTATAACGACCGGCGTAATTACGTTCACGTTACTGGTGGCAGAAATAAGGCAGCTGCTGAAGTCAATCTCGACCTGTTCTCAGATCATCATCTCGAGCAGCTAATTAATGAACCAACACGGTGTCATAACGGTAACGAAAACCATCAAATTAATAACCAAGCGAAAAGGGGGAAAAGAACGGACTGTATACAGATTCAGTAAGGCCTCAAAGTGTGTTTTAGAACTTACGTAAGGAATAATTACAATAACTTCAAGTTAACAAGAGACACCGTTGAAGATAAGATATGTGGTATCGATTTATATGTATAGTCAGGGAAGGTATGAGCATACATATACCAAAGCGGACAATAAAGGAGGAGACTGATCCACCGTGGTATACGTCTGAAGTATAAAGATTACATAGAAACAAAGGAGGATACTCGTACGCTAAAGAAGGAAGGGTTGTCGTAGTGAATTAAAAATCTTAGCTGACCTAAGAGGACGTGTTGAAATTGCGATGTGTGAGGCCTTTAACGATTTCCGTTGCAACTCTCTTTCTAAAAGTCTCACAGAAAATCCAAAGAAATTATGGTCGTATGTAGGAAAAGTCAGTTATAGTGACAACAATACTCCAGAACTAATTCATGACGGTTTCGAGGTTAGTGAAAGCCGCGATTAAGCTAACGTATTTAACAGTGTATTCAAAAATTCATTCATTGATGAAATTAAGGATAGCATACTCATTTTCTCACGTCGCACAGTGGGCCAGAATCTTGAAAACGTGGCCAAAAAGGAAAAAAAAAAGTTTCTGGATGGGAATTTTCGACTATCAAGTTAGCTACAGTAATGTTGGAACTACTGAATACCGATTGTTTGGACGATCAATTGTTCATTTCCTCCTTTATATTTCATGTCAAAGTCGGTACTTCTTTGCTAGCGGTGCATGCAGCCGACCAGGCTACAAAATAGTCTTGACGTTAAAGATAAATATTTGTGTTCTGTGTAAGTTAAACGAATATTTTAAATATGGACTGTGTTCCAGGAAGTATGTACTAATCAAAATACATTTATGTAATTATTAAATCATTAATTACATATATTTTTTTAAAATTAAGTTAATACCGGAAAATGCGGTAGAAAATTTTAAAATATTCTTAAAAAATAGAGATAAGTTACGAATTCCACGATATTCCGCTTTCTTTTGCACCGTGTCCGCAAGTATATACTATTACCTTAGTAAATTAACCTTCAAATCCACCTACTAGTACCAACTCCGGCTTTGAACAACTTTTTAAGCGACGCTTGTAAAATGTTTCCTTTTTTAAAAAAAAATGAAATTATTAATGTTAAGTTAATTTTTTCATTAATAATTATGAAAAAGTACATTTTTTTGAAATACAAATATGCTAAATGCTTTGTGGAATTACTTTTTAACGCTTTCAAACGCGTTTTAAGAAATAAGTATTAAATAAATCAATAATTATATGAACTGTCGGAGGATGCTCAAGAATCAACCAATAAGTTGATAAAGCAATATCGCATAAGTTTTTCTCGAAAGTTTTCCGGACTTAAGAGTATGGAAGACGTGTTCAGGAGATTGTTGGCAACCACAGACTTCAACATTTCTTCTCTGCGCAAATCATCAAACAAACTGAAGAGTTTCTCGTCAGAAGCCGTTGCCCTCTTAGTTCCTGTGCCGGAAGATTATGAAGATTCCGATGTAGATGATGAGAAAACAGTCTTTGAAGATGATGACGATTCAGCTGAGGATGCAGAAGAGGAAGATAATGAAGATAAAAAAGAAGAAGGAAACAACAACTTTTAATTATAGTCACAAACAATTTACTAACCGAATAACTGTAATTGAAATAAAATTCTTTTTTTTTTGTAATATTTTATACTATCTTCTATCCTCTATTTGGTACTTTTCTCGAGCTTTCCATTTTTGAGCTTATATTTTTAACCATTAACTTCAACAACCTCTAAATATTGATTTTTATATAAATAAAAAGAATTTTACACAATTTTTTCCCGCCATCTTGGATCCACCATTTTGTTTTGTTTTTTTAATATTTGAAGTCATAATGTTCATCATCAATCTCGATAAATCCCCAAAAATTACTTTTATATGAATCGAAGGACTTTTATCAATATTTTTCCGCCATATTGGACCCGCCATTTTCTTTTTTTCACTTTTTGATACCATATTCTTAATCACCAACTTCGATAACCTTTATGTACTAACTTTGGTACAAATTGAACAATTCTAGCGACCTCGATAATTTCATAAAAATTCATTTTATATGAATAAAATGACTTTTAGCAATATTTGTCCGCCATCTTGGATCCACCATTTTCTTTTTTTCACTTTTTGACATTATATTCTTAATCAGCAACTTCGATAACCTTTACATACTAACTTTGGTGCAAATTGAACAACTTTTTATATTTTGGCCAGGTTTTTGCGATTCTGGCCCACTGTGCGTCATGTGGAGTTAAAGATGGATTCGTTGCGAATAGACAATGCAGGTATCATAAAGCAATTAGAGTTCCTGAATTGGGGGAGAGCACTGGGTCCGGATGGAATTCCAGTAAGAGTATTTTCAGAGTACTCGGCGGAAATCTGTCAATTTCTGTCTGGTGTATACAGTAAATCCTGAGAAGAACGAAAACTACCCTCTGACTGGAAAATCGCACAGGTAACTCCAATTTTCAAGAAAGGAGATCGAAGTGATCCTAGAAACTACCGTCCAATATCTATAATATCAGTTTGTAGTAGAATTAAGAAGCATATTATGTGCTCGAACATTATGAATTTCCTATTTGAAAACAATGTGCTTACAACAAATCAACACGGAGTTCGGAAGAAATGAACATGTGAAACACTTTTAAACATGACGTAACATCATTTTTTTTTTAATTTCCAGAAAGCCTTTGACTCTGTGGCACAAAGCCGCGTTTAAGCGAAGCTTGAAACGTACCGTATATCCGATCAGCTTTGTGAACGGATAAAGGATTTCCTAACTGGACGGTCTCAGAATATTGTCGTTGAAGGAGAAACCTCATCTAATCCAAATGTCACAACGGGTGTACCTCAAAAAAATAATAGGACCACTCCTTTTCTTAATTTTTGTAAACGACCTCGGAGAAAAATTAAATAACATTTTGAGATATTTCGTTTATGATACGGTCATCTATATGGAAGTAACGAATTCGGCCGATTGCATTGGAAATTCAGCACGATTCGGATGTTATTTCGGCATCAGGTGACGAATTGAAACTAACGCTAAGCTTTACAAAATGCAAGGCGATTTGAATAGCTAACAAAAAGGATCCGTTTGTTCGGAACCGAGCGTGGTGGTGTAACGGCTAGCATTCTGGCCTCGCATTCGGGAGGATGGCGGTTCGAATCCCCGTCCGAGCATGCAGATTTGGGTTTTCCATGGTTTCCCAAATCACTCCAGGCAAATGCCGGGATGCTTCCTTCAAAAGGCTATGGCCAAATTCCTTCCCCCCCCCCCCCCCCCCCCCCCATCCTTTCCCGTCTCCAAAGACCTCGCTGTTAGAGAGACGTTATGCAGATAAAAAAAAAAAAAAAGTTTGTTCGGAAATTCAAAGTTAACAGTTCAGATATTTATATGGTCGTTTCCGTGAAATATTTGGGCGTAACAGTACGAAGGAACATGAAATGGGACTTGAGCATCAATTCGGTCTTAGGTAGAGTTAATTCTAGGCTGCGATTCACAAGTCGAATCTTGAAAAATTGTAATGCTCAAAGGAGCTAGCGTACAAATCTCTTGTGTGTCCACATTGGACTACTGTTGTGGCATTTGGGATCCGTTTCGTAAGGGGTTGATTGACAGTATAGAGAAAGTACAGAGAATAGCCGCTCGATTAGTAACGCTTGCTACAGTCCTTACGAAAGCGTCACAGAATTGATTAGAAGATTGGGCTGGGAGTCTCTGGTAGATAGACGACGCACGTTTCGTTTGAACTCATTCGTAAACATGCGTACATCCACTTTCACTTTCTAGTGTGGTGAAATACTTCGCCCATCAAACTATTTGATTCGCAATGACAGGAAAAATAAGATTAGAGAAATAAGTGTCGCACTAATGCTTATATGAATTATTTAGGATTGGAATGTACAGTGAAGAGATTAGTTTTGGTGCTGAGCACCCTCTGCCACCCACTATTTTGTACATTGCAGAGTATATATGTAGATATGGATATAGATTAAAAAAATGCTAATTAGGAATTATTTCTGGAAGCGATTTCGAGGATAGAATCCACGCAGTTCTAAGCAGTAGGTGCGAATGTTACCGCTCATGAATTAAGATGTAGAAACGTCTGGTTATTGTTGTGAACAAGTCACTTTCTTCTATTAGGGCCTTAAGGCACGTCTGGTTCAATAGAGACAGGAGAGGATTGCGTTATGGAACTGGAAGAAACCATACCGTTATTCGCCTGTACTGATTTCAGGCGGGTTGAGTATCAAGCCCTCATTTTTCGGATTGCAGGTTCCGAGCATTAATGACTCACTCTCCAGGCTGAGTAAACAAGTTCATCACAACATTTTTTCTCTTTTAATCACGCATCAAACTGTTTTATTACCCTTTTCCGTCTGTCTATTATGCTACTTTTCAGCGGTTAGAGCTTTAAGTTGATCCCTCACAACTGATATTCGTATTTTTGTACTGCAGCCTTACCAAGTGAATTATCAATTAAGTGTGGTAGGAGAAAGTTCTCTAATACGGTGGCGTTTAAAATAAAATTGAAAACTTCAAAGCAAACTTATTTAATTACTCGGAGCAATGAGGTCACAAGCAAGCCAATTTAATTTATGATTTAATTCAATTTCAGATATAATTTGTGTGACTTCATGTCCTTGCGACCTTCTTATTTTTCGTTGGCAATATTCAGAATCCCGTCAGTGACAGAAAAACTTTTAATGAAGCACTCTCCATTGGAACAGCGCGCGATCACTTTTCACTGAAATACGAAAGATTTTACAAGCTTTATTGATAAAATCAAAAAGCATCATTAAAAATTTCTTGCTTCTGTCGTGCACTCGTAGTGTGGCAACCAAACCTAAGTTACTTTGAAGCATGTTCTAAAATTACTTTCGATGTTACGCGTACCAAAAGTTTACTCGTCTATAACCACATGATTAATACGATATTAAGTTCCCAACCAAGAAACATGGAAATATCAAGCCTCATGTATGCGTGACTTGCTCTTATACATAGGTCTGAATAGGTAGCAGAAATGAAAATCTTACAAATATTATAACATTGTCAGTCTACCGTAATTAAGGAGCAGAACGATTATCTTGCCACCTACATACGTCGTTAGTCTGTGTTTTTAGTTATTACAAACTAGTTTTCTGTGAATAGGTCAAAAAGCCACCACCACTTCCATATTTGATTTTTGCAAGCGTTAAATGATTTAACTATGGACATTTCGCACAGTCTAGACGTCACAGGATGGAGACAAACATACCCTTTGTCGGACTCGAACCGATGGCTCCCGTAGCAGAAAATATTCTCACAAGAGACAGTGCTGCCGAGTCTATAAATAGTGAATGCTGAAAGATGTGGTGTTTGCGTTTCTTTTATGTGGCTTTGCGGCTTGTCGACATCGTGGTCATTAGAACCGATTGAGGACAGAAAAGGGGACGGTAGCGGGAAAGTATTCGGGGTTGGCCTTTTTGAGGAATCGCCAGGAAAACAACGGAAAACGGCAATCAAAATGACCGGACTGCTATATGATACCATGTCACACCGAAAACCAACCTCTAGTATAAAAAACAATATAGCGTAGTTATTGGTGGCGTCTGTTTACATTCTAAGAACAAAATAATAATAATAATAATGATTAACCATCACTAGATTCATTGTTTTTAATCTTGTGTCCCAATTAGTAGAGCTGGGATAAAATCCAGTTACTGTTAACTAATCGAGCTCATTATTGTATCAAAATGAAATAAATTTAAGTGAATCTCTCTTTGGAGAAATGGTCTTTATGACATTCGGCTATACTGATTTCCAGAAATCATTGAAAGTCGAAATCTGGATTCTCAGACCTTGGGCCTAACTGCACCTTTAATGTAGACCAGAATACATCTCTAAACGAACGCGGATTATAAATAGCATTTTTATGCCTCTCAACTTAGCATCAGTTTACAGCATTAAGTACCTTTACTGTTGTTACCAAAAATATATAATGTACCAAGGGGCCGAAAACATTCTACCTGTAAATTACTGCAAGGCGCGGTTCTGACTGAAATAAGGAGAAGCCCGTAAGTAACACGGCATTCCGGCAACCGGCAGGCTGCTTGAGACCAACTTCATTTCTTTCTTTATATTTTCTTTCTTTCTTTAAAAAATATATTGAAGAAGATGGAATATAGTGCAGGACTATCCACATTTGAAAACATGAACCTTTTAAATCTGTCGCTTCTTAATTTAAGTCATTTTATAACTGTTATTTATGGTTCGCACTCCTTAAAATGGAATTGATCCTCGAAGACCGTAGCTGAATATCAAATCCTGATAAGTGCAAAATTTGTTACTACGAAACCTTTTTTCTACCACGAAATGAAAAACGGAGCGAACAAATATACAAGCCAGGGTGAAAAGGAAGTAATTTTCTTCAATTTACATGAGAATTTTCTGATAGAAGTTGGGCCAGTGCGCCATTAAAAATCTTTTGCCGGTAATTAGCAGAAACTAATATGTTATAGACTTTGCACTTCTCTTTTAATTCGTCTAAGTTCCTGCATATTGTAGCCTGCTTGAATTGTCGTTTACAGCAGATATTGTGAGCAGCGAACAAAATGCTTGGAATGAAATTGACCAGTGACGGTAAAATGTATTTTACTGTTGCCTACTCCCATTTTCAAGCTTCCATATGTTGTATAAATAGATAAGATATTTTATTAGTGACTGCGCATTTGGTACAAAGTATGGTAGTGCTGTTTACCATTTTCATAGACAATTATTCGCTATGATTGAATGGTTAGTTTCCTATTTTCAGTATGTAACTTCAAAACAGACAGAACGAGTATTTTAGGTAGGTAGAACGGCTGAGAACGATACTGCCATTCAGAGTTCAGACCCACTTTACGCTATTAATGAATGTTACACTTTCAAAACAACAAGTTTATTTTAACAAGATTACTACTCTAATAATAATAATGATAATAATAATGCATTTACTAAATCCTTATTACTCTGCGTTAGTCACCTCTAGACCTGCGTGTACTGTACCTTCTTCATATTTCTAAGGCACTTTATCTAGGGTCTTTCTGTCTCAGAACATGTATATGTATATGGCGGCTTGTATCTTTACGTCTGATCGACGTCGAGGTCATCACAGGCGGGAAGAAATTTGGCAATGGTCTTTTGAAGCAACCATTCCCGCAATCATCTGAAGTTATTTCGGAAAATCATGGAAAACTGAAATTTAGTTGGCAGGATGGGGATTGTACCCGGAGCCTCCAGAAGGCGTTACCGCTCACCCAATAAGCTCATTCTATGACTAATTCTCTAAACTGAATTCATTCTACATGAAGTAATGGAGCTACGTGTGTTTTCAACACGTAAACAGATTTATTATTTTAGTAACAACTAGATAATATCAAACTGAGAATAGGATTTAAATAATATGTATTTGAAATTCAGGACTTTCTCGAGTTTTAGGTTTTCTTATTAACTGTTATGGGTCTCTGATTGTCAACTCTACTGTCTGTTGAGTATGATGAGTAGATATTTTACACACAGCTAATTTGGAATAAAACAGTGAAATCCATTTATAAATTTCATTTGAGTTGGTAAATTGTAATACATAATTCAAGAACATAACAAATTAACATGCTATTTAATTGGTAGGAAATCCGACACTGCTACTACAGCCAGATCGTAATAGGTTCAAAATCGAAATGTTGATGTCCACCATTACTTCCCCTCTGTTGAACAGGCTTGGTGATAGTGGATGTCTATTTCACCGGCTCACAATCAAAACATACGATATATGTATTATGTATACTGAGCACTGCATTTCAATCGATGTTAATAGTTGTGTACATAGACCGCATTTCAATATTAGTATTACACAGCTAGTTTTGAAAATGAGTGTTTTGCCACAATTTATATAACTGGTCATAATTGCAGAACCTGAATGTTACGGGATGATGTCTCACTCTGATAATAGTCAGATAATAATGGTAGAAGAAATAAAAAAACAGCAACATTCTTAAGTTTTTGAAAGTATTAAACGAATTAGTACCATTTTTGCTTAATTCCTTAAACATGGCCGCCCGCTCTGCCCTTACGCCTCGTCTACATCACGATCATTAGAGGCGAGAAAGGTACGGGGGGACAAGGAATGGGAAGGAATTCAACGATAGCCTTTTAAAAGGAACTGACTCTAAAACCTGGAGTGATTTGGGGAAACTATGGAAAACCAAAATCTGGGTGGCAGGACGGTTATTCCAACCCACGTCCTCCCAGGTGCAAGGCCAGAGAGTTACCGCTCTCCCACCACGCTCGGTTTTTGGTTTTGTATTAGGACTGAAAATATATATTGATTTCACTAAATTATTTGGTAATTAATTTTTCTAGCTTTCTTGCACTGATTTAACTGTTTTAGAAGAAAGGAATATATTTTTCAATGTAGACAATTTACGTACTACCAGTCTTCACCAGCCGAACCGTTGTTTGTTGTTTTTAAGCTGTTCGAAAAACCGTTTAATTTCCTGAAATTTTGTAATTTTCATTTTAATGATCAAATTTTCGAGATAGTTTGCTTTTTTACTAGCTCACTGAGTTGTTCCGTGTAAACTTTATTTAATCTTTATGAGGTAAAGATATTATCAAGAAACAAAGTTGTTAACATTTGGACATCTATAACTTGTGTGTACGGAAGTGAAGTAAATTTTTTATCTTGGTCCATTTGTAATCAGACGAGGTGTATCTAGTGCAGAACTTGCAGAGTATTTCCATATTTCATATAGAAAATCAAAGTGATTTGTTGTCCTTTAATTTAGTTAGTTTAAGAATGGCCTAACCATTAAACGATAGCTAAAAACATAATTTTTTAACTAAACTTGCGTCGTCCATTCACGGATTAATATTATCAAACGTAATAACATTTTGGTACTAGATCTTATTTAACCAGGTTGTAATCCAACTTTTTTGTTTTTAATTTTCCTTCGAGACTTACGGCTCGTCGACGTCATTTGAGGTGGGAGACGATATGAGAAAGGAAGGAGCCATCCCGGCATTCTTCTGAAGTGATTTCAAAAAAATCACGGAAAACCGAAAATTGGATGGACGGACGGGGATTTGAACTCAAGCCCTCCTGTTTTCCAATCCCGAGAATTTTCGCTTTCTCACCAGTCTCGATAACATGATGAAAGAAAGATTTAAAGATCTGTTATAAACTTCTTTAATTTGACACCATATGGATTTTACAGTATTAATCGTTATCAATTTGAACATGGCGGCTAAAGGAAAGTAATTTGGAAACGAAACATATTTGCTGACGTTCTTAGCCGTCTACTGCTCTAGTATCTCAGAGTTTAAGGCTCTTCACTTCAGACTTCAAGGAAGCTCTGGCGTCGCATTCGGGAGGACGCCGGTTCGAATCCCCGTCCGGGCATCCAGATTTGGGATATCCATGGTTTCCCCAAATCACTCCAGGCAAATGCCGGGATGCTTCCTTCCCACTCCTTGCCCCCAGACTTTTCCCGCATCTAATGACCTCGACGTCGACGTGGCGTAAAGCCATACGTAAAAAAAAAAGACTTCAAGGATCCGTGTACAGAGTCCGGTGCTGGTAATAATTTTTATTGACTTTGTAATGCACGATAAGTCTGTGGTGGTCTCTGACACCCAAGTTAAACTGTTTTAAGTTTTATTTATTTATTTATTTATGGTTTTACGCCTGGTCGACGTCGAGGCCATTAGAGGCAGGGACTGGGGACAAGGAACGGGAAGGAATTCGGTCTTCGGCCTTATGAAAGAAGCATCCCGGCATTAGCCTAGAGTGATTTGGAGAAACTATGGAAACTATGGAAAACCGCCGTCCTTCCGAATAGGAGGCCAGAGCGTTAACCGCTCACCCACCACCCTCGGTGCGTTAAACTGTGTCAGATATGAGACGCAAGGCAAATAGAAATTCTTTCAATAGCTCCTAAAACAACATGTATTTACATACCCAAAATAATATTAATGTATTTTATTTTGTTTTGCTTCCAGGTTTACAGTTCGTCGAAATCGTGGTTATTAGTGCCGGGGGTAGGGCGCGGGTAAGGAAAGGGATTAAATTATTACACGTCTTTTTCATTAAAAAAATAATTTGGTATTTCCCACACCACGAAAAACGGAAATCAGGGTATACATGCAGAATAGGTGTGCAGGTAGGAACTATACCCTGTGAAACCACTGCCTAATCACACCTATTGTGCATTTATACCGGATATTCGATCCAATGCTCAGAATTGGCTGAAATAGAAGAATCTGTTTAATTTTCGGAAAATATGAAGATTCTTTATTGTTTTAAATTTATTTCAGATATTAGACTGCGCATTCTTCCCCAGGCCAACATTCTTTCCACGATTATGTGTGCCGAATACGTAATAGGGCATATAGAGGAGTGAATACAAGGAAAAAGCCTGTGAAGGCAACCTCCTTCACAGCGCTCAACCGTTTCACATCGGAACCGACTCTGCGCAACACAAGAAAAATAATTTTATAAATCTTTGTAAAGCACATTTATTTTGTAATGCAGTGTGGGCTGTTAAAAATGTATTTTTAATTCCTCAGTGGTGAGTGAAATAAAAATATTGTATTAAATTTATGCTTTTTATTTATACTTATAATATACATCTTTGCATCGTTTAAAATTTTTGGTTACAATGCAGTTCACATCGTTAAACACAATTACATTTTTATATGCGACGATTTAGTTTCTTAATAGCACATAGTCCATTGTTGAACTATATGACAAATGACTTGGTTGAACATGGCTGATGTGTTCATCATTTAACTTCGGTACTCAGGCCATATTATAGTCACATAACACTTTGTCAGCCTACAAACACCTTGTAATATAGCGAAACCTGGTAGCTCCATTTCTGTCTGATAGCCAAGGTTGTGGTCACTGCAGGCTTCGTGTCGACGATGTTCCGCCATGTAGATTTACCGAGGAAGACGCTGCTGGGACGATCAGTATATTCAGTAAATACAACTTTTTTGCCCCGGACACTGCCGACCGGAAGCAATGAGCTCGTCAAGTGAGAAGCTGGTCTGGATGTCACTCGCGAATAAACTGGAACCCGCATCCAATTAATT
This sequence comes from Vandiemenella viatica, assembly GCA_031002005.1. Classification (NCBI taxonomy): domain Eukaryota; kingdom Metazoa; phylum Arthropoda; class Insecta; order Orthoptera; family Morabidae; genus Vandiemenella; species Vandiemenella viatica. The sequence goes on along the minus strand of CM061921.1, from coordinate 205,802,316 downwards.
TATCAGTAGTTCCCATTATTCGAATGAGAAAGTGATAATGATATAGCCCACTTTTTCAAATACCATAACAGGTTCGAAATCCTGCTGTGATCACAAGCCCAATGTTAGACGCTTGGAATCGCCGGCGTTCAGTTCGTACACCGACGTGAAGAACAGAACTTGGCGATCCATATCGGCTGGCGGAGGGGTTTATCAAGGTTCGCGGCTGTCCCCGACCTTGATGGGCGTTGCGCAGAGTAGGTTAGGGTGTGTCGTGACTCGTGATTGAGTGGGTGTCACATGCTAACGGGTCTCATCCATTGTGAGTAGCGTTGCCAGGTGTCCCGATTTGCGCGGGACGTCCCGATTTTCAGGGGTCTGGGTCGCGTCCCGATTTACCCTCGATCGGGACGCTAAATTTCCCGAATTTTTTTAAGCTTTTGACAAAAACCCATCACTCGTCACAAAAAATGAAATCGCGTTTCACACGTCGAGATGTATCATACGCAACCAGAGGTGTTATTCACGGTGCATGGTAAACTGACCTCACTACCCTGCACATTGTGTCAAAAAAAGTTCAGCATGTTACGTAGTGGCAAAAATGATATTGCACAACACCATGCTATATCATTTTTGACAAATATAATGAACACAAGAAAAAAAGAAGGATATATCAGTTTAACAACATCGCTGAAAAAGTTTTTAACCCCGATCAAATGGGCAACCAAGAATCAATAAGAAGTGATAGGTGCTTAAGTCACAGACATCCCACTCGGTCAAGCACATCTTGCCATTTAGTTCATTCAATTGCGAATCAAAACTCGATCGTACTTTCTATAACGATTCCAATTTTTTTTGAGAAATTGGCACCAGTAAGATTGCACGTAATAGTTTAGGTCTGGCATCTACTCAAGAAGCGATCGAAACTCTTCAATGAAACATTTTAAAGTGTTGCTACACACATCTTCAATCACGGTAGTAAAAAACATTTTCTGTTGATAGTAGGCTAAGATTTTACTGACCAACTACAAATTCAAACACTTGGGTTTTATGAAGGTGCGAATGAAGCTCCATCAGTCACGTATAAAATTTTCGTGAGACTACCGAAGGAGCCCAGTACTGATAGTAAACATCTCACTAGTTACTATGTGGACAATGCAGATATGTACCTTAAGTGCCACAATTCAGTTTTTATAGTTACTGCACTATGATAATGATCATATTATACCAGTGGAATGTCCTGTACACATTTTGCAAAACAGTGTATAATATGCTCTGGGTATGAATAAATCTGAACTGGAGAATTTCATCCTGAAACAGCCTAGACATTTCTAATACTATGTCAAACGTGCTAAAGATTTAAAACACTTTTATGAGACGCATGAATCTGAATATTTGCTCTCATGGCATCAATATTGATTTCAAACGCGGCAACTGAAAGGAAATTTTCCCAGGGTAATATAATTTGGTTAAAGAGCTCTAATAATCACTCCAGCATGTCAAAGCAGAGATAAAAATTAAAAAACAGCTTCAATCTGTCTTGTAGCTATGATAAAAGCAATGAAATACAACACAAAATACAGTTTTAATAAAAAAATAAATACTTTAAACTTATTAACAGAATAGAAATTCAATTTGAAAATAAATTATTTCCATGATAATATATTACTAGTAGTAGTCAACAAGTCTGACTATTATTGTAATATTTAGTAATAAAATTCATGTTAATATCATATGATAGACAGGTACCTATAGAAATCACTCCTGCCCTCCATAAATTATAAAATTAGCATGAAATATATAAAAAAAAAAACTATTTTTGTGGGGTTATCCCGATTTGTAGCCCCAAATCCCGATTTTTTTTTGACCTTATGTCCCGATTTTTAACAACCTGGATCTGGCAACACTAATTGTAAGTGTGTCTATTTGAGCGGATGGTGCAGCAGTGTGCAGGTGGGTGGTCGGCACGTGTCCTGGGGGCTTTAATATGTTAATCTTTTGTATTTGATAAGGCCCTGGGGTTGCACGTGTGCCGGCTGTTTTTTTATGTGAATAATCTTTCCATTTGAAAACGTCCTTTATTCCCTACTAGAAATCTTTGATGTTTAAACAATGTAAGTGCGCAGTGCAATCACCTAACAGGAAGTTAGTCTCAAAGAAAGCCTAATGCGCTTCAATTAGTGACTATTAGTTTTCGACTTAAAAACCAATTCTTTCTTTTACTAAGCTGAAACTATCTGGAAATACTGCATAAACTATGATTGCATTATGAATAGTTATTGTCGTCAATATCAGAGTTGCTGAGAGCTGGTTCACTAAAATCGAAGCAGGTCGCATCACCAGTTGAGTATCTACTAGACAGGAGTGGCTTTAATTGTGCGTTATGTTTGAGGATTATATTACTATCTGTGTAGGTAATTAAATGTGAAAGTAAGTTATTTACTTGTAGAAAGATACACACTATTTTACATGAAATTTGGAACATTTCCTGGTGGAATGAGACAGACTAGAACAATTGAAGTAATTCTCCATTTAAGGAACATCACCCAAATACGAAAGAGGTCTGAAGTACTAAATATTTGATCACTTCGCTTCTCTGAACTTGTAAAAGTGAATGGACTTATAACACTTGAACCGATTTTTGCGTTAAAAATTATTAATTACTTATGAACTTTACTATCGAGAATTTTGTTAACTTCTGAACAGCGTAAACGTATGTGTAGTGAACTTCCATTCGTAATGAAACAAAGTGTACCTAGGGGCAGTATTGGCAGAGTATTCAAATAAGTTCTTTGAGTAAATTTTAGTGATTTGTTGTCCTTTTAAGCTATAAAGATATATTAGAAATTAAGGAGCCCTAATGCTATATTCATGGAAAGGTAATAATTCTTCGGATACTAGTAGCTTTTGTTTGGTAAAATTGTATTACGTTCATTGATGTTTTTAATAAACTATTGAAAAAACCCTCGCGTGAAATTCCTTAAGCTTTAATTACCTATTGTAAACTTCTTTAATTCGACACCATATGAGTTGTAGAGAGAAATTTGCTATAAATTTCAGCCTTGTGGTTGCAGGAAAGCTGCACAGTAAATCATAAAGCAGAATATTCTGTCATATTCTTACACAAAATGGCAACGTATTTTTTTCGGCAGGTGTTATGTTGTTATTCCATTCGCAAGTGGATACACTAATGGACTCACGTCTAAACCGCCTCCCGTATTTCTTCTTAAAGCTGGCTTATAAAGTTTTTTCGCTGTTTACAGATAATGCTGGATGTATTGCGCTAAAAAGCCTATAAAACTTCGCGAAACAGGATATAACGAGATAAATGACGGGAAAGTTTGCTAATGTGTAGGCCTATATCTGAAGCAAATCTTGGGATCATCATAATATTTGCGTATATGTTTATTGGATATATTTATCAAGATGGTCAATACGATTAAGGCCGAATTTGAAGCTTATATACGACACTCTGGTAAAACGGGTGCTATACACTACTGGGTTGATGCAAGCGGATTGCTGACGGCGTTGTGGTCTAATGATGCAAGACTAAATATGTTCCAAGCGACCACAATCACAAAATGTTAATGTATTCGGATACAAATTATTCATCATTTCGTTGTTATCAAGTGATAACAAAACTGTGTAATATGAAATGCACTTTTTTTTATAAGTTCTGTCCCATTTTCCCTGCTATACAGCTCCTATTTGGTTAGGGGTAACGAGCACTATAAACCGTGGCTGTATTGCTGCAGTTAATCCGTCATATAGGAACGTATCTGACGATGCATGAAATGAGATAGATTTTATGGGTCAAACAGCTATTGCCATCACTTCGTTAGCGTGGACTAACATTTAGATCTCTCTCTTAAACCAACGTTGTCCGCCACCTTTGTGCCTTACTGAAGGATCTCCACAACGAACTGCATTCCTCTTAATAATACGTACGCCCAATAAACACGTCCACTGCTAGAAATTATTTGTAGACGTTTTAACTTAAAACGCATCAAAATAAAACGTACCTTATTCTACTCATGTGACTATGAGTTGCTCGAAGCCCCATCAAAATTCTGCATGTAGTTATCACGTGAATCACGTTCAACGAGTAATTGATACAAATTTCTGAGGTTAGTGACATCACATCAAAGTAAAACCTACACTATGGCTGTACATTATTAGAAACCTTAACAAAATCCGACAAATTCCACGAAAAATGGATGCTGATTTCTGACTAACATTATCTTAAGCGTCTCACATTTCCGACTTCACATCGATATGAAATAAACCATACTTTACCACCAGCAACAAGGGCTGTACATCATTCAAAAACCTATTAAACACATACCAGTTTTTTTTGCGTGAATAATAGTCTATAAAAAAGGATACTAATTTGTAGGTACTTTTATCTTAAATATCTCAAAATTCTGAGTTCGAATCAAAATAAGACACAACTTATTTAATCATCCGGGAACCGTAGTAATACAATATTCAAAACCCCATCAATATCCAACCAGTAGCTTTTCTACGAATCCGGTTCAGCAAAAATTATCTAAATTTCTCGGTTTCTCAATTTCCCATCAAAATCAAATATACAGCTGAGCCACGGGCTCAGTCGAAACCCCACAAAATTTCGCCTAGTAGTTTTTGTGTGAAACGCGCCTAAGAAAATGTTGAAACAATTTTATCTTTAATTCTCTGCTTTTCGATGTCATATCAAACTTAAATATTCCCTATTTACCTGTGGGTCTACGGGGTGAACAGTAATCCAAATCCTGTCAAAATCCGTTTTGGCGTAAATCCCAATCAGGAAAAAAATTACGCTATTTTGTGAAACTTTTACTTCAAATTTGTCACCCTTTTTGACAAAAACCTGAAAAATATCCTATTTTACTCACAGGAGCATTGGGTGTGCAATAATTCATTGGCCTCATCAAAATCTTGTCAGTAGTTTTTTCCATGAATCCCGTTCAAAACAGACAGACACAAATTTGCAAATAGTAAATTATTTCTGTGTAGCTTACTAATGGTATCCCAAACACATTTTTTTAAACTTTAGCTGTACAGTTTCTTATATACATAAATTATGATTCCGGGTTTCTTTTGAAGTACTGCCCTCAGTGTGTGTAATCCTGTGTTTTTCAATGCTCTTCAACAACTTAAGGGCGTTGTTTTATTATAATTTTATCTTTGTCTCTTTTAAGCATTTTAGCTGTCCCAGATACGCGTTTCAAACAATTTATACGTTTCCTTTGTTCTTTTAATGTTTTGTGTCAACGTACTTCAAATATGACATCAACTATTTTGTACAATCCACTAAAGGCCTACTATTTCCTACAATATCTCTTTTTTCTTATTAAGGGAAATTTAAATTTGGATATCTTTATTTCCTGTTTTCTAGTATAGGAAGATGCAAGGTCACACGTCTGAAACAAACTGAGTTGATTTTAACAAAATATTCATGGAGCTAGGTGAGTGAGCGATTACATTCCGGCTGAAAATTTTAAACTGTTTCAGTTGACGTCCCATCATACTGTTCTTTTGTTTTAATGCTATTCGGAAATCATTCCAGGTGAATACCAGATGGTACATTCATTCAGGCCATGACTGATTTCTTGCGAAAGCAACGCACTGCTACATTACACCTGACACAGTGGGTCATTGAAAATTCTTGAGTGTCTTCCCACTTACTAATCGATTTACTGACCAAGATGTTTGTTTAGTAACTACCTGAAACTGTTTTCATCACAGCGATAACTAAATAGGCCACATCATTTGTGAGTGAAATCTGCCGGAGAAAGAAAAAAAATCTTTTGCTTGAGGTGACATAGATATATTCTTTTTAGAACCTGCATCAGAGGCTAAACTGGACCATTAAAATCATGTTTTCTCGAAGAGAAACTTACAAATTATTTATGCAAGTATTACATTGATAAAATCTTTAAAAAATCTACAGAAAATTTGTGAGGTTTAGAACCAAATTCGATAAATTTCTCTGGTTGCTATAGAAAGTATTGCCGTAGGTGGTAGAAACATATTTATTATCATACTGGATATTTCGGTATTCTTAGTGTAACGTGTCTTACGGATTTAATGTACAAACATTTTTCTGTTAGATGAGCGTTATAATTGAAGTGAGATTACACCGAGCGTGGTGGATGAGCAGCTAACGTTTTGGCCTCGCGTTTGGGACCTGTTCGAATCCACGTCCGGGCATCCAGATTTGGATTTTCCATATCACTCCAGGCGAATGCCGGGATGCCCCTTCAAAAGGCCATGGCCGAAATCCTTCCCGTCCCCAGTCCCATCCCGCTTCTAGTAGTTTCAGAAATAAAAAATCACTTGTAATGTGGATAATTTTTTTTGGTTTCTGTAATTCGTTTCTGCGGAAATAGCATCCAAAAACATGTCAGATTGTGGCTATCCATCCCAAGTAAACCTCTGTTTACGAGAAGGCTGTTACAGCATCAAAATGTTGCGACGCTGGAGTGCACTCTTCAAGAAAACCCGTGGAAACGTGAACTATGATCACTGCAGTTGACGTACGGTACCAGTTATTACTGTTGCTGCAGTTGCTAATGTTGTTGATAAAGTTTTATCTCGTCGCGTGTGAATGATTTGTTGTACATTCGGTACTGTGTAAACCACAGCACCTAATCCTTTTGGTTAAAAAAAAAAAAAAAAAAAAAAAAAAAAAAAAAAAAAAAAAAAAAAAAAACTTTTTCCGACTTATAAAGTACCAAGCAGAAATGATGTCACGTTTTTCACACTCGTAGTAGCTTACATCATCCTCACTTAAAATTAGAATAAGGAATACTTCTGTTAAGTAATTTGTAATCTAGGAAACAGTGTGGCTTATGGCTTGACTTCGAGGTGTCTGATGGGCAAGAATGGGAAGGAATGTGGTAATAGCCGTTTTAAAGGAACCATCTCTGCATTCTCGTGATTTTGGGAAACCACGGAAAACACAAAACTGGATGGCTGGACGGGGATTCGAACATGCATCCTCCCGAATGTTAGGCCAGAACCATACCACTCACCAACCACGTTCGGTATCTATGAAAACACTATTTGTGATGGCACTCTGAAAAATTCATTCTGGTAGCACAAAAAATTTCTCGCTACATTTGGCAGCATGGGAATAGCATTATGAGTATCAAATATAGGAATTAATTGGTGTTCAAAGGATGGCAGCTATGTTTGTTACAATCAGTAACTGAGATGATTATGGAGCCGGGTTTGAAGTAACTGGAAGAAAGGAGGCGGGTGAAGTTCGTTATCGCAGAGTTTAGAAGGTAAAATTTGGTTAAGAGGCCTCAGCCACAGTAAATATTAGTACAAGAATCAGGAGCAGTACGTGCAAGAGAAAACACAGCCCTGATCATAAAACAGTGCTTGATTTGAGGTATAAGGGAGGGGAAATGTTTCTTTTATGGGTACGGCAGTTAGGTCCTTGAATACATTACCGGAGAATTTGGTGAAAAATTTACCTGTAACACCAAAAGAATTTAAATTAAAAACTCTTCAAAAACATACCAAAATTTCCGCAGTAGCACATGATCTGTCACAATTAATCTAATTATTGTTATATATTCATATACTTGCTTACCATTATGATTTGTGCCTAATCATGTGTGCTTACCAAATGCATTGGAGAAAACCTATTACAGTTGAAATAAGCACTGGGAAAAACTTGTAGCTAAATGAACGTAGAAAACTTAAACTACTCGTGACTAAAAATTTTTCTTCGTATTATCTATGTAATATCATAAACGGGAAATATTACTGCAAGCTCTCGTAAATATACTGTACATAACAAATGAAGACATTGCTTCAATATACACTCCACACAAACATTAGCAAACATGAAGAAACATGATGTTTGTTCACCTGTGTATCGAAGTCTTAAATGTTAATTAGAATGTTAAATACTGAACAATATTTTAATTAATATAATAATCGGTTTTGTGCAAAAATATTTCATGTATATGTGAACGGATGAACGAAATGATTCATCAAGCTTGAGAGAGATTTTAAATCTGCGTCATGGAGACTAACGAGGTACTTCTGGTATATGCAACCGTCGTTACGCTTCCGACAAGCATTGGATGGCTGTTACAAAGCTCAAAACCATGATGACGCTTGTTTCCCTGTCATAGCTACGGCAACTTGATCATCGCCACTTTAAAACGTGTTCTACAATTTTAATAATGATCGACCAAAAAAATAACAAAGTCCTCCACTGTTTCTTTAAATGACATAAGCAAGAATATTTTAATCAAATGAACTCAGTAGAAAACATACAGTTATGTACATTATGAAAACTATTAACTCAATGTTTAAGAAGTTTGCTTTCAAAATTCAAAATGTAGCCATAGTTTGTACTGACTTTGCTTTGTTTACGTAAGTACTCTAGGACGCTCTTCTCGGATTCCACGTTAAACAATTCATCCAGACACGACAGCAAGAAACTCTATCATCTACTGATAAGGCCATACAATTTATTTTTTATTTGGACGATGAGATACATAAGAAACCTATGGGCTAAGCTGAAATTGTGTGCTTGAACAGGAAAAATGCTTTCTCCCTTAACGCTAGTAGGATGTGAAATTCATTATCTGAACTATGAACTAGAAATGCGGAAAAGTTAGACGGTAGTTTGATGTATTTAGGAGTGATAGATTTAAGCGAGGCATGATTGCCTTACTCATTAGAAATATATTCTTTTTTAATTCATAAAAATGGATCCAAAAATGCTTTTACCAATAGCTACCAATATTGAAGAGGTATTTTCACTTCAGATAAAATGTCGTAATAAAAAAGTTTGACTTTACTCATCATACTAAGTTTTCAAAAGATGTTACGTTACTGCATGGTACAGATACGTTGGAATTACAAAACTATGTAATTAGAGTGCTCAAGAATATACTTTTTATGATATTTAATGTCTAATTTACGAATTCACACATTATAATTTTTTTTTCTATTTCCTACAACCCCTTTTTTTAAAGGGAGAGTTGAATCACTCGGCCAGTTAATAATAACAATACCGAACCTGTTTAACAGTTGTGTGCTGAGCGAACAACCCATACATCACGAAAGAAAATTCAGAAGTAAGGATGTTGTTAAATTTTGATCAACCATACTTTCATACACCCAATTTTTTCCTCCATGTCACTGGCGTAATGTATTTCTGTTGGTTGTTATTTTACAAACATTAATATAAAATTTCACGTACTTTATACAAAAAATGCTTAAATTAGGAATCGTTTTGATCAGTGCCACATGTTTCACAAGTCTAACGGGCTGACAGACATATTACCCTATACTTCCGTACAGCCCCGAATGTCGAGGAAAGGTCTGAATTATTTCCCGCCACTGTTAATTGTTAAAGCCTTACGGATTATCGACGTTTAAGTCATTAGAGCCGGTATAGGATAAGGAAAAGGGGGGGGGGGGTAGCAAGGCACGGGGAGGAATTCTGTCACTCATTTTGAAGGGACAATGTTAGCATTTTAGAAAAGCATGCAGCGTCCTCCCAAATGCTAGACCTATCACCTACAAAGCTTTGTCCCCACATATCCATAAAAGAAAAACAGGTTGTAACTTGTGAATAATATTTCCTTTGTAGCAATTAAAAGAAGCTTGATATAGTGCAACAAAGTAGTTATTGGAAACTAAATGACTGTTGTGTCAAAACATTAATACGTTTACTTTAAATACTGACACGGAGATGTCTGCTTCAGTAGTTTCCGGTGAATACATAAAAGGCAGTGGATTATGAAACCCCACCACAAATTATAGAACCTGTAGGATGATCAGAGTTTCACGGGCACGCGAACATCTTGTGGTTTCAAAAAACAAAAACGCAGCAGGCTGGTCATTTGCATCTGTTTAAGAGGCTCGTAGCTACGCGATGGGAAGGAAGGAGCCTTAGCAAACAGCCAAGGGCCATCGTTACGTCTTTATACCAACAGCAGCCGACCTAGAAACTACCACAGTAATGACTATATGCTCATTGTTATTATTGACTGATGTGCACCGTGTTGTTCACATCAGAGTTCTTTAAAAACAATATAAGCGACGCCATCTGCCTAAGGGTTGGAAAAGTCTTGTGGTAATGTATATCGCACTACTGGTGAAGATGTTCAGTGCAATAAAAACACAGATATGGAATAAATCAAACATGTGTATTTCATTCAGTCAAGCCATTTGCGTAATTGTTTGGGGAAAGTCTTCACAACGTAAAACATTCTCACAGTGCAAAGAAGAGCTATTAGCATGCTGCGTAGGGTAAAACCAAGAAACTTTTGCACACAGCTCATTTGAAAGCTCAATATTCTTATCATGACTTGTCCAGAATATTTTAACTTGTTTGCATCAAATTCGCAGGTACACAACTTCAGTAAAAGAAATAAAAATAACTTGTACAAATACAAATCACAATTGTGATTAATACGAAGAGGAGTTTATTATTCCGTAATACATCTGTTTGGTAAACTTCATAAAAGTATAAATTAGTTTGTAGATAATATAGATGTATTAAAAAGAAAACTGAAAGAAATTTTTTAAATACTCTACCCAAGAATTTTTACAAAAGAAAAAAATTCAAAATTCAGTTGCAAATATTAATGTTTATTGATTTCCATTTTGTTAGTAATGTATAATACTTTTTCACTATTCTTATTATTCTTATACTCAGGACATATTATACATCAAAGAGATCCTTCCTCAGCAGGGTTCTATGGAGCAAGGGAAACAAAAAATAAAATATGTTACTATATCTTTAGAATACGAACCTATAAAGTGAAAAAGCAACACCCAAAATCTGTTAAGATGATTATAGAAGGCCAGTTAATCACTTTCAGAATGCCTTACACGTTGACGGTAACATATGAACCATCCTATCGTCTCTCTGCTTATATCAAAACTGGAACTCATATGGTCCTGAAACCTCTATTGGATGGACTGCGCATTGTTAAAGTGGTAAGCTAGCCACTTACTTTCCTCCGTATGTGTAAGTGTTTTATGTGTGCAGAGGACTGTGATGAGTAATGTATTTTAAGTTCTATGATGAGATAGTAGTACATTTGATGATGTCAGTAATATAGGGCCAGTGAAATTAAAGAAAAATATTGAATTCTTAACTAATTGTTCTTTTCTTAATTTTTATAAACGATCTTGGAGACAATATTAATATAAATCTGAGATTGCTCGCAAATGATGTAGTTATCTACGTGGATGTAAGGAATTCTAACGATTACTTCGAAAGGCAGCATGATCTGGATGTTGTTTTGTCATGGTAACAATGAATGGCAACTAACACTAAACTAACCTTTTTAAAATTTCCCAGGCGCTGCGAATACCCTTGAGAAAAATCTGCGACCTCTTTTTTTTTCAGCAATATTCACCATTTTGCGTGTTATACGCATTAGACAGCCAATATGCCATTACGGAAATCTTTTAGTAACACACTCATTTCTTACATTAATTACGAAGTATAGGATAATATATTCCTTGCAGCTAACTCATCGTTCGCTGTATAGTCAATTCAGAGCTGATATGGATTTAGTTTCATTTCAATGTAGAAGACTGTTAATTAGCAGTGTTGTTTGAATTTTGTATCATTTTCCTGAGACATTTTATTTAGTCAAATTTTGCAGCCCATTTTTTTTCTTCCTGTGCTTCCTATTCCGCCTCACACTTTACATGTTTTGGTTGATATGGGCACTTTTTCTCGTCGTCGAATCATTTTCTGATTAAAAAACCTGTAATTATTTTTTTTTCAAAATTTTGAGAGGAGTATCCCGTTTTTTATTTTATTGTATCTATGATCCATGTCTTCCAATTTCAATTGTTATATCTATCAAGGACAGTGGTACAGAGTCAGGAAATCGCGATGCTCAATGATGTAAGTATTTGAGAGAACTTTCCGAGTTATGTTAGAACCGGACATCCATCCACTACAATTTTACAGCTGAATCGTATGATTTTTCATTTGGTTTGAGACTTGTATCAATCTGAAAGTACATGGGGTTTCTAACGTCCGTATTTGCTAGAGTTTTTCACCATCAAAGTGAAAGACGTTCCTAGCAATTAATTGAAAATGGTAAATTGCTTGTGCATTCCTAGCCCGCTGCTGTATCCATTTTTAAAATGTACTAATTTCCTGAAGTGTAGAATATGATGAAACCTCACAGATTTCTTTGATTTTTCAGTCATTAATTGTTTATAGGTAAAATGATATTAATAATTAAATTTTAATTTGAACTGAAAATATTAACATTATTTCGACACATTATAATTATTGTCCCCAAAACGGAGAACGATAAGCAATTTTGATTGGGTGTGTTCAGTTTTTCTTTGGGATCGTCTTCTTGTCACACCAATATTTTTCTTTATTTCACTGTCGGTTTTCTTTTCTTCGGCGGTCCAGATGCGTTTTTTGTTTTTTTTTCCTCTCTCTCTGAAATAACTTCCCATGAGTTCACGTTCTTTTTAAAAATCTTTTGTAACGACTCCCGTAGCAATGCCTGCAGACTTCAGGTATTTCTCCTCCTTCATCCATCTGGTTGTTTTTTTTACCGTTTGTGTGTATTCTAAAATTTTACTTGAGATTCTTTCCTTCGGAACTCTACTCAGGTGTCCATATAAATTCAGCCATTTTTTCTTCATGTCTGATTCTACTTTTGAATTTTTCTCTGTAGTTTTTCTAGTTTCAAGTCTATACTGTCCATCTTCATTCACTCTGGGTCCCAGGATTTTTCTGATAATTTTTCTTTTTTCTTTCTAGATTTGTTCTGTTGCTATTTTAGTGTTCATTGCCAATGTTTCATTTGGGTATGAGACTGCTCTCTTAATTACCATTTTATAATGTTGTATTTTGGTGTTGTCTGAAATAAATATTTTTTGTCGTATTTTTTACTTACCCCATTGTTTTCTTCGTCTTCTGTACTCTTGCTTCCTGTGGTTTCCCTTCTAGTCCTGTTAGTTATATGATTTTGCATAGGTTTTTAAACTGTTTTACATTGTTGTGTCTTCCATATTGTTTCCTTAGTTTTTCTGTATCTATTTTGTTTTCCTTGAATTGTGATTTTAAAATAAAATGTGTAATACTGTTTTTTCTGAGCATTCCTTGAGGATTTCTATTTGCCTGATGATCACTTCTTCTTTGTCTGTGATGATTGATAAGTCGTTAGCAAATGCAAAATAAGGTATGTGCCGTCTTTTTGTCCAGATTTTTTATAGGTGCTCACATGTTTTCTGCTTTCAGCTGTTTTTTCAATGACATACATTATTACAGAATTCAAAAAGGTGCTTAGCACTCGTAAGGAAATTAGGGTATACATATCTCTTGTATCGAATGAAAAAATCCTTCTCTTGTGTTCATAATCGGCCTGCAGATTAACTGTCTAAAGTCTGTGACATTCAAATTAATTTTCAAAAACGAATACTTCCTAAGTTTCAGAATAAGTTTCGGAATAACTACATAAGATAATCGTAAACTGAATTATTGCTTGCCGATATCAATTAGAACCTTATGCAAGGCCAATCCTTCACAATTTTTTTTTTTTTTTTTTGCTGTCATCAGTCTTTCTACTGGTTTGATGCAATCCTCCATCCCTTCCTATCCTGTTGCTAACCTCGTTATTTCTACATACCCCATACAACCCACGTCGTCAATTATCTGCTTCATATATTCTAATCTTTGTCTTCCTCTACAGTTCTTACCTTCGACTGTTCCCCCCACTAACAAATTAACCAATCCTACATGTCTCAAAATATGACCTACCAGTCTGTCTCTTCTTTCTGTAAGCTTCTTCCACAAACTTCTTTTCTCGCCCATCATTTCCAAAACTCGTTCATTTCTTATTTTGTCTGTCCACTTAATTTTCAGCATTCTTCTGTAGCACCACATTTCAAATGCTTCAATTTTTTTCTTTCCGATATTCCTAAAGTCCAAGTTTTTCTACCATAAAGTGCTGTGCTCCACACAAAGAGTTTTAAAAAGTTGTTTCTAATTCCTAAATCAATATTTGAAACTAAAAGGTTTCTCTTTATCATAAAGGATAGTTTTGCTAGTGCTATTCTGCTTTTAACATCATTCCTGCTTCGGCCATCGGTTGTAATTTTGCTTCCTAAGTAACAGAACTCATTTACTTCTCCTATTGCATCCGATCTTATTTTTATATTTAACCTACTAGTATTGGTATCATTTCTGCTACATTTCATCATTTTTGTCTTTCTTTGATTTATATTCAGTCCAAAATCTTAATTCAGCATTTTGTTCATGATACTCGGTAACTTCTCAAAATCCTCAGCCCTTTCTGCTAACAAGACAATGTCATCAGCAAATTGTAGCATACTGATTTTTTTCTCTCTGAAAACTTCTGCCACATGGAAATTTTTCTTTGACTTTCCCCATTGCTTCTTCTACATACAAGTTGAATATTAACGGTGATAGACTACAACCTTGCCTCAAGCCCTTTTTAACTGATGCATGTCTCTCGTGATTCTCTACTTTTATTATAGCCACTTGATCGTTATATAGTTTATATAGTATTCATATATCTCGATACTTTAGACCTGACTTCTTTAAAATTTTGTACATCTTGTCCCACCTAACATTATCAAAAGCTTTTTCTAAATCCACAAATGCCATAAAAGTATCTCTGTTTTTCATGATCCGCCCTGCAAGTATTAATCTTAAAAACAGAATTGCTTCCCTTGTACTGCGATTTTTCCTAAACCCAAACTGATCTTCACCTACTATCTCTTCTACTATCCTTTCCATCCTTCTGCATACTATTCTGGTCAGTAATTTTGAAGCATGCGATGTTAGACTAATTGTGCGATAATTCTGACATTTGTCGGCGTGTGATTTCTGTGGAAGTGTGAAGATGATATTTTTTACTAAAATCAGTTGGAATTTCTCCTGTTTCACAAATTTTTGATATCAGCTTGAATATCCTTTCGATTCGTTCTTCTCCTAGAGATTTAAGAAGTTCTGCAGGGATCTCATCAATTCCACCTGACTTTTTTGCTTTCAAGTCAATCAGAGCTTTATTAAATTCTGTCCTCAAAACAGGTTCTCCTATGTCATCAATGTCGACATCACCTTCGTTTTCCGATACACTGTTGTTCAAGTCGTCCCCAACATACAGTTTCTCAATGTATTACTTCCATCGGTTAGCTCTATCTTCTGAGCTTAAGGGAGGTTTCCCGTCGGCAGCTTTAACGTTCATACCTCTTTCTTCATTTCTTCAAAATTCTGTTTGATCTTCCTATATGCAACATCTACTTTACCTACGACCATTTCCTTTTCTACTTCTTCACACTTTTCTTGTAGTAATTATTCTTTTGCTATTTTGCATTTCCTATTTATTTAATTTCTAAATTGCCTGTACTGCTCTCTTCCTGCTTCGTCCTGTGCATTTTTGTACCTTCTCCTCTGATCCATCAGCTCCAAAATTTCTTCTGTGATTCAAGGTTTTCTGGCACCTTGTTCCCTAAAGCCTAATGTTTCTTTACCAGCTTTCATTATTTCGGTCGTTAATGTATTCCATTCGTCCTCGGTGGAGCTCCTTTCAGAGTTACTAATTAGACCTAAGTCTACCATTTCTGCAAATCTTTCTCTCGTGCTAGATTGTTTCAGTTTATTCACTGCCAGTCTGTCTTGCTTATACTGCTCCCTTATTCACTTAAATTTCAGCCTGCACGTCATTATTATCTAATTATGGTCATAGTCTATTCTGCTCCTGGATACGCTTTACAGTCTAGAACTTGATTCCTGAATCTCTGTTTGGCCATAATATAATCTAGCTGAGATCTGCCTGTATCCCCAGGACGTTTCCAGGTGTATATTCTTCTTTCATGGTTCTTAAACAGTGTGTTTGCCACAACTAGCTTATATCGTTCACAAAATTCTAGCAACCTGCTTCCTCGCTCATTTCTTTCTCCTAGACCAAAATTCCTACAGTATTCCCCTATTTTCCTTCTCCCACTATCGCATTCCAATCACCTATGAATACACAATTTGGTATGCGGCATAAAAATGAAATTTGAAATAGAAATGGCAGCCGAGTGCACGACTATGATCCTACCAGGAACGTAGCTTCGAATCGCCGTATTTGAACTAAAACGTTCATCGCTGGTATTCAGTAATTGTTAAACTAAACGATTATTACGAATGAATTAATATTACCTGGTGCTTCCCTTGGTCAATATATTATTCCAAGTGCTTCGTACACCAGCCTCTTCTTTGTGAAGAGATTATTTCTGAGCATTACACGAAATTCATTGCAGGCATAAAGAATAGGATCAATTCCGTTGACAACAGACGCTTGTACAGTCTTTCTAGAAGCCACTTTGCCATCTTCCGGAATTCTGGCAGTCTGAGAGTGGGCATCTGACTTGATTGATAATAAATTGTCTAAGAAGATCTCAGTCAACCATCCTAAACAATTTGTATTATGTACTACTAACAATTGTCCAGTTTGTAACGTCTAGTAATTTTTGCAGCAACTGGGGATCTATTCAAAGCATTTTGCAGTGTATCTCGAGATGTTTCTCCCCAACGTCTTCAAAACATATTCTTACAAATCGGCTTAAAGTTTCCCGTTGTTGTTCTTCTTCCCATGTTTGTTTATTATTTATTTCGTGCCAAAGGCGTTGCTTTTACAATTGTTAGAAATACAAACCAAATTAACAATAATAGAACAAAATAGAAAGATTGAAAGAAAAGTATAAAAATGAACACCAATGAATTCATATTACTGATGACCAAAAGTCAGCAACCTGTTGTATAGCGTTGTCACTGGCGTTAAGGAGGTCTTGTAGAAAGACGGTTGATGGACATTGAAGTCTATCTACAATTCTGCCAATGCCACAGGCGATTCAGGGTTTAAGTGGAATATAAAACATTGAGGAATAACATGCTTAATCATTATGAAAACCAATTGGACGGTTTTTTACATATCCTCAAAAATCCGGTTTGACCTTTGACCATAGGTGATTTAAGGTCGAACTTTTAATATTTTCAAAAAATCCTGGTCATATTCTTCA
The DNA here is from genome assembly GCA_031002005.1 of Vandiemenella viatica. Taxonomy (NCBI): domain Eukaryota; kingdom Metazoa; phylum Arthropoda; class Insecta; order Orthoptera; family Morabidae; genus Vandiemenella; species Vandiemenella viatica. Next base: position 205,785,276 of record CM061921.1, on the reverse strand, counting down.
ATGTGTAAAATATAAAAGGAATCTGTACTTTCTATTTAATATCTCGTTCAAATTGAAAAGATGTGAATTCCTGAAAGCTTTCTACAATGTTGTTATTTGACATACCGCCGTTGTTTAGTGACATACAAGCAGATTCTTCAGATATTTGGGATATATTCCCAGGCTTTTGCAGCGTATGACGATATATTCCTTTTACCTATACAAAAAAAAAAAAAAACTACAAACTGATTCAAAATATTCAATTTTTACGTTTCTACCAATGTCAGAGGTCGTTCAGGATAAAAGTGAAACATACAAAGGTTTAGGAATAACGTACTTAATCATTAGGAAAAATTTAATTTAATCTATTTGATTTTTTTTAATATACTAAAAAAATCAGATTTGAACTTTTCGAGCCGCAGGAGTGATATAAGGTGATACTTCTAATCTTCTCCGAAAACTTCAGATCATACCCCACAAGAGGAATGTGTGGAGTACTTTTTGTTTAATGTTCATTACGAAATAAAGAGAAATTGTGAATTCTTGACTGTTTTATCCAATGTATGTTCTTTTGGACAGATGTTAATAAAACTATAACCGGGAAAAGGAGATTTAAAAAAAATGAGTTATGGTTTCCATTAATAAGGTACAGAGAAGGAATAAAATGGTTTTTAAAATTAAGTCTGTCTGTCTTTCTATCTGTCTGCAAGTTGGGATGAACGAGATTCATTAAAAAACTACTGGTAGGATTTTGGGCTTACAATTAATTTATAACTCTAAATATCACGGCTAAAATAGGGTATGATTCATTTTGATGCGATTTAAAAAAGATGAGAAATTTTACTAATTACATGAATTTGAATACTATTAACACAGAAGCTACTGTCCAAATTAAAATGGGGTTTCATTTAACGTGCAGCCCGTGCTCTGGCTATGCTTCATTTCGATGAGACATCCTAAAGTTGATTTCTTTAATATAATTTTTATTTCAACGTGATTATTTCATAAACTGCTGGTTGGATTCCGATAGAATATCAATAAATGTACAGCATGGGATCCCACGTGTAAATACGGTTACTTCATTTTGATGAGACATGGTAAAAACAGAAAGTTTTAAGACAGATTAGCTTGAACACTATTCACGCAAAAAGTATCAGTTGTATTTTAATGGAGTTTCGATTAATGTAAAGCCCTTAGTCCTGCATGTAATGTACGATAAATATAATTTTTATATGATGAGCAAAAAAGTGAAAAATTTAAAAAAACGTTTTGTCTGAATATGATCCACGAAAAATCTATTGGTCGGATTATGAAGGTATGTTAAATGTGCCACCCGTGAATCCGTGGGTATCGTATAGTATTTTACAGCATTTATTTCCAAATTTGTTTATGCAAAACTAATTTTCGGGTTTTGATCGTATTTCGATTAATGTACAGCCCGTTTTCCCATGAGTATAACTTTGATGTGGCGCCGAAAAAGTTACTTCTAGCAGTCCAAATGTTTATCTGCGCTCGAGTGGCACTGTATTGTAGGAGTGCAGGGATCGTTGACCATGTTGATTTAAGAGGCTGGTGTTCTCTCAATCGAAGTTATGGGCAGCTTCTAGTAAGCATTAAAATATGTTGGGACAGATACAGTGAGAATTTAAACCATCACCACACGATTTTATATGGAACGTACATTTCTTGCAATTTTACGTTTAATAGAAGTATTTTTCGTTATTTAAAGCGATATTGCTTCTAAAATCTTTATGACGTCTACCACAAAAGATTTTAAAGTTTAAATTTACTGTTCTGGCATTTATAGAATCCGCAATGTTTAAACGTTCCTCCAGAAGACGACCGAAGGTTTATTATTAATCTTGAAGGTATTTTAAGTGTTGTAGGAAACAGGCAATCTGTATTAACAATAAGAGAAAATTGCTTTGCCACTTCTCACTGTTAGCAATAGAAGTTATTGTGTTTTATTACATTTTTTGCTAAAAATGAATTTCTTAGATTTTTATAAATAAAATGCCGTCTAGGAACAACCTTTGTTTTTAATGTTATTTTATTCCCCAGGCGCGTTTCACCCATGTGGTGAAGGGCATCATCAGTAGTTTTAAATGAATGTATTTACATGTGTATCATTAAAATTATTAAATAAAACATAAAATATACTGTACTTACAGGTATGGTGATAATCCTGGAACAGCACTTTGTGCACTTTTACAGAACTTTTTATACATGAATTTATTAATTGAATTAATAGTAGAGTGCCAAGATTCGATTAAAAATAGAATTAGAGGTATCTATTACCACCAGAATTCGAGTTCGAGGGAGTACTAGCATTTTTGCACTATAAGTTTAAAGTTCAAATATACAAATGGATGTTATGGACAATGTTGCTCAATTGCAGATAATATTTTACAGATACATATGTATGTTATGAATATGACTACCAGTTCAACTGACTTATCGTTCATTTGTATACGTATGTTTTGATTTTCCCGTCTTTATCTTTTCTGTGCCTATTATTGTAGAGTACGGCAAACTCTACCAGCATTTTTTGTTTGGAAATTCCATAAATATCTGTAACAAGTTTGACTTAAAAACGAAGCAACTCTCTGAGCTCTGCAACAATCAATTTTAGATCTGTATGAATGAGATTTTACCCGAATGTCTGACTATTATTATTTACATCATCCCTTAAATTTGTTTTGTTTCAGAGAATCGCAAATATCACTAACCTGTACGGCAAACGAAATTTATGCAACACATAACTGGCATACATTGGTTGAAAACAGTCAGTTACTTGTGATTTTGTGTAATGGGAAAGTTAATTTTAATAAGAAATAAGCAACAAGTTGACCTATTGTTGTAATGTCGTAAGTCTCTGTCAACTTCTAAAACAGTTTATACTTTTCCATCATTGTAAATACTAAATCCGAGATTAATTTAAGCTATACACAGAAGCAAACCATCAAAAAATTAATTCCTATTTGTGAAATAATTTACTCAAATTATACATTAACTATAGCTTATACTTTTTTATGTTTCTTGTTTATGACGAATAATAACACGTTTTTGTTAATCGGATCATTACATCTTTGTTCAGTGTATTAAAAGCTACATGAATTTTCGAAAAAAAGAAATCAAATGTAGAGTGTACTTTCCGTATTTTTTACGTTCGGATTTCTTAAGGGATTTTCTCCCTCCTCCCCCCTCCTGCCCAAGATTTCACATTGCTGTTTGTTTTCGCGTTGATAATTTTATTTAGCTCTGCATTTGAAAGTCACATTAAAAATGAATTTGAGGTTCTTTTTTATAAAATGCACGTCAAATTCATAAAATCATGTGCACACAAAAACAGGTCAGCAACACGAATTTATGGACGATTTATTCAGGTTGACAAAGGCTTCATTTCTTCACACAGTGATAAGTCTCGGTAGTACAATGCATAGTTTTATATTCTACGTTTATATAAAGTATCATATGAAATGTACTTTGAAAACTATAAAAATTTGCATGCTCAACCAAATACATGAAAGCACCGACTGACTCTACAGACAACTAAATAACTTCTATATACCCAAAAGCTCTCGGCTGAGACAAGATGTGGTTTCCAGAACTAGATTTTAATATTTGTAAGGCAGTTCTAATTAGAATTTCAAAACACTTAACAACTGCGTAATGAGTATGTAGATTCACGGAAATAGCCTGCGGTCCCACGCCATGGAAGGATCGGTTGCACGAGCGATTCTTAACAGCATCTTCAAACTACCCAGGCGGAATGCAAACGGTCGTTCATTTTTACCGTAAACTCACGAGCGGCAGACGAGATTATTCCAGCATAATACCATATGGCGTGGTGTTACAGTATGTGACATCTAGACTTCAGAAATTTATCCTGACTAGGCTCTAACGGGAAGCAGCCTGAAATGAACAATTTCATACACCAGCAGCATAAAATGTTTATCCTGATTCAATACATTATTAAAACTACTGTCTTTATTGATTTCTTAGTCATTCTTTGTTACTTGATATCTGAAGATACGTTGATGAAAGTTCCTGTTCACATGCTAGTAAAATTGTTTGCTGCTAATGCTTAAAACACGTTAATATTATAGTTATTGCCATATCTCTCCTTTCGTTTTCGATCAGTTACACCATAATTGTGATACATTATTGCTTTCTGTTCATTTATTGGTAGATACCTGATTTTTAAAAAAAAATTTAAGCTGTGCTAGTTAAAATATCAAATTTGTTTCTTCAGATGATATTTTAGGATGCGGAAGGAAAAACTCGTGGCACTTACTATCCTGTCAAGCATTTACATTAAGAATTATACCTAAAGGATCCTATAAGCAGGACATTCCAAAACTAATCTTTAATATAATCTAAACTAATCTTTCAGTATTTCTTTGCATAAAAAAGAGGAATGAATGAAAAATTGAATTTGGTATCGTATTTTTGCGTAACTGAATACATAGACATTTAATTATCTTCGATACACTTCCACAGGACGGAGGCATTCAATTAATACCATCAATACGTCGATCAAACGATACTCGATCAGTAATTCCACCAACTTAACCTAGGGCGCGCGTTCACAAGCGGAATAAAAGTGTATAATCTGTTATCAAGTTAAACGTATAATGTCAGATAAGTTCGATCCTAACAAACACAAAAAAGAGTTAAGCAATGGGAGGAAAGAGAATTTATAGAGGAGTTACGTGATACATGAAATGGAAATCAATTAGAAGCTCAAAAAGAAGCCACACACACGTGTATGCATAAGATAATGATTTTATTTATAAACATATGTGTCACATTGCTCTTGATCCATATTAAAAATTATGTGCTCTTATCGCTGATGATGGAAAGTATAGATACCAAAATTATATTTGTTGCGATATATCATCGTCTGAAACAAACTTTCACATCTAGCAAAGCTTGATTTGTATACGGATATGAATGATACCATAGCGAATAGTTCTCACTGCGCTTAAAGATGAATATCCACTTTCATTTACGACTGCAGAGTAGTTCATCACTCACAAACTAATTGCTTTGAGATGAGATGAGAGATAATCTCAACGTATTAAGATCCCACACTAATGCTTAAATACATTCTTTTTTTCTTCATGCCATTACGGATTAAAATGCACAGAGGTAAAATTAATTTCAGTGCAATGCACCTACTGTCGCCATTAGTTTTGTGTACGCGGACAGCTGTAGGACCCATTTTTCTGAAATAATTGCAAGGTTATATCAAGTGGTCATCGCAGCGGAGTACTGCGGGCTATTTGAAGCTCTTGCACCAAGGGGACTGAACTATTCTATCTAGGCCAGTAATTTCATACTAACTATTACTGCTATCATTGTGAAACAGCAGTATCTGAAGCATCTATTAAGTCGTGCAGCCTAGCCTTGTTGCTGACGTAGGTCCAATAGCTGTAATTGTTCTGAAGGTATACGACGATTTGAATAAAATTCTAGATACACTAAAATGCATGTTACGATGAGTAACTAAATACTGGCAAACCGTAATTACTTTCTACAAAACGCAAGTTCTTCTTTGTTGGAATTCTGTGAATAAATGCATACAATTGGCAGTGGTTCATAACTATTTGTAGAATATACAATATGTAATGTCTAATGGGTTCGCAAGAAATAAATATGTGAACAAATGAGCTGTGAAAATAGAGAACAATACGCCATTTAAATGCTTAATGTATTGGCCGTTATGTACCGATTTTTGGTAACAGCAAGGTAAAATAATTGTGGTGATCTCTAAAATGGCTGTTTCGAATTCCTATAGTGCAGAGATACGGAATATTCTCAAAAGCTTTTTTTAATATTGATTTTCTACTGTTTCCAAATGTCTGTTTTACTGCCTTCAACGAAAGTTAAAATAGATTCCGAAAACTGATAAATGTGTGACGTTCTATAACTCACAAAAATTATACGTCACTTATAACTATGTAACAGTCTATAATAATAATAAAAAAAAAACCACTAGACTAGTTTCAGAAAGCCGATATCGGTTCAGACAAAGCGATTAATAATGACTCCCTGTTCCTAAATTTATAGAAATCCTCTTCCTAGAGACCGAAATACTAACTCCAAAATTGAAAGAAATAAAAACATTCCAGGCTATGCTGTTTAGTGGAACTATCTTTTATGTTACTATGTTTGTTTTACATGATCCTTGCCACCAACTCTAAATGGAAAATGTTTTATATTCATGATCCATTACTCCTAAGAAGTAAACCACAAGAAACAAGTACCAGAATTTATGAAAATTACTGTCACACTGGCAGCAAAGATATAATAATTATGATGTTTACAACGGAATTCCAAAAGTAAGTTTTACTAAATATTTGGTCATTTATAAAGAATTTAGAACTGTTTTCCTATTTCTTCCCAGAACTTCTGCATGCGTATGTTGGTGAACTGCTTCCCTTCGTCCGATATTACACTTTTGGGTTCCCGTTTTGATTAATGATCCAGAAATTTTGTACTGTCAATCAGACTTCCAGCGACGTTCTGATGTAAAAGATGGCTTGCCTGATCCTGAGACTTTAAAAATCCCCTCTTGATTTTAGGATTCCGAACTTTCTGAACAAAGAATCAACATTAATGGACTTACTCATTTTTCTGCTGTATTTTTTCCGTATGTCACTTAGTAATGAGTATTAACACAAGGTTTTTACTACATTAAACCCAATAATAAAATAAACATTTGGAAAAATCGAGGGAAGAAATCAATTATAAGAGATTCAATGGATTGGGTGATAAATTTATGTGTATCTCAGGAATCTGGCAACCTGCATTATCTGAACAAAATTTCATATTTTTATTTCCACGATTTGTACGAGTTTTTGAGCAAATAACTGTAAAAAAAATCTATTTACACTCCCTTCCTCTCGCACTAAGTTTTTGAAACTACTGATCTGGAAATTCTTTCAGAATATGCAGTGATGTTTAGGATGATACAGGACTACAGCCATCTTTCTGAATTTAATGGTTTTATGAAAATAAATGTATCATTAATTTCAACAATATATATCTTTTGGTCTAAAAAATAACGTAAGCCCATGTAATTGGAAACAGCATTTCATTAATGGGCTAACTCGTCGTGTAAATACATTTTTGGAAATTTTCAAAATCTTTCAGCATAATTTTTTTACTGTTTGATTTTGTTACGTCATCTAAAACAGTGGTCCGCAACCGGTGTGCCGTGGCACACTGGTGTGCCGCGAGAAGGTGAAAGGTGTGCCGCGAAATTTTACCCATTATAAGGAATTAATTTTCAAGTTTTTTTACTATTTATATTTTAGTTACATGTGCCGCGAATTGTTACGTATTATAGTATTCTAAGAAATTAAATCTCATTTATTTACTCACAGTTGCTATTAATTTTGTTTATTAGTTTCTTATTTTTTTTTATTCCTCGGCTTTACTGCTGCGCTTTGAGGTTCTGTTATATTTACCGCATGTACTCTGTATGTGCTTTTTCCTCAGTCTAAACTGCTTGGATTAGTAGGCCTTTCCCAGCCTTATATTATTTTATTAAGTTGTCGGTACTTCTCCAACAATACTTTGTTTCTATACCGTTGCACCGACGCATTGTTATACATCACTGTAAAATCAATCGTCACGGTCTATGTGACTTCTTTGAAGTGTATAAATTCCGCTTCTTACAATTACTCCAGCTCCATCATAGCAGTGTTCTGAAGTGGTCCGAAAACTGTGTTAGTAATTGGTCTTGATATATTCTATTACAATTAGCAGACTATGTTATTTCATCAAGATGGACAAATTCCTTGAACGGTGTGTTCCGTCTATGAGTGCAACTAGTGAACGCGATGAGCCAGAAAGAAAGAAATAAAAGTTGATGCAGCGGAAAGATACTAATAATTACTTATTATATCTTTTTTTTTTTTTTTTTTTGGTGTGGTAAAATAACGTCTTCAATTCCCGAGTGTATCGTTTGTGCTGAAAAACTCAGTACCGCTGCTACGATTCCCAGTAAATTGAAACGACATTTGTCTCCAAAACATTCTTCTCCGTCAAGTAAAGATGTCAATTATTTTCGTCGGTTGTTGGAAAATAAGTAAAAAAAAAAAAGAAATTTAATGACCGCTACAGTACGTGTTTCGGAAGAAGTACAGGGAGCTAGTCATGAGGCAGCCGAGTTTATTGTAAAGACCAAGAAACCATACACAATAATTGAAACGCTGTTAAAACCTGTTTGTAAAGAGATGGTGATAATAGTTCTGGATTTAGCATCTGCTAGTGAAATTTAAAAAATTCCTCTTTCTGCTGACACAATCAATCGCCGAGCTATCGATATGTCTCGTGATATTGAAGACGATACGAAGTAGAAAATCAACAGTCACAAGTTCTCACTTCACATCGACCATAGATATTAGCAGCCACACACAACTTCTGCATGCTTCGATGGAGATAAAATTATAAGTAACTTCTTCTTTTTAAAGAAATTCCAGAGCAAACTACCGGTGAAGAAATATTTCGTTTGACTGATGAATATTTGCTCCTTAATGAATTAACATGGAAGGATTGCGTTAGTGTTTGTATAGACGGAGCGGCTGCTATGATACGCCCAATGAAATGATTTCAGCTAAAGTAGTCGAAGTAAATCCCGACGTAGGATGCGATGTCTCATTCACCGCGAAGCCATTGTTGCTAAGTCTCTGCCACCTTCTCTGAAAAATGTGCTGGACGAAGTAGTTAAAGTCCTGAACTTCATAAAATCGCGGCCGCTAAATTCACGACGTTTTTTCCATTTTATGTCAGGAAATGGGTTCAGAACACACTACATTCCTGCTACATACAGAAGTACGCTGGCTGTCACGAGGAAAGGTATTAACGCGAATATTTGAACTTAGAGAAGACGTCCAGGCATTTTTGAAAGACATAAGTACGCGGATTGATTCGCAAATGGTGAATGGGTATGTAAGTTGGCATATCTTTCCTACAATTTCGTATACTTGAATGAGCTGAACATCAAAATGCAGGATTGGAGCGAAAATATTCTCATTAGCATGGATAAGATTAAAGGATTTGAGAATCAGCTGGATTTGTGGTTACAGAGGATTGCAAATGGGTCGTGTGAGATGGTCCAGACTGTATGGTCATTTGATGACCGTAATAAAATGGTGATGGACTTAGTTATAAAACATTGAGAAGCCCTGCGACAGGGATTCAAAAAGTTCTTTGGAGAATGTGTTGAAGATTTCAACTGGGTTCATGATCAAATTTGGAACAACTTTCAATTAATATGCAAGAGGAACACATAGATTTAAAAGCTGGCAGAACTTTGGAATTCCTTTAGATACATTTTGGCAAACAATAAGGAATGAATATCCGGCTATGTCCGACATGGCAGTAAATATGTTATTGCCATTTCCAACTACATATTTATGTTAATTGGGCTTCTCAACTTTGACTGAGATTAAAACATCCAACAGTGAAAGACTCAAATCAGTCGATGAAGAAATTTCTCCATAGTTCAGCCACCTGTGTGCATTCAAGCAGGTACAAATGTCAATTGAAGGTATGTGTACAATTATTTTATTTAATAGTAACAAAAAACTGCCTCCCGACCGGTAAGGTGTGCCGCGAGATTTATGGATTCCCTTATGGTGTGCCGCGAGTGGGAAAAGGTTGCGGACCACTGATCTAAAAGACCCTTTCGAAAAACGAACAATCCACTTGAATTAAAATTCAACTGTAATTTGTTTACAATAGAAATGTGAAATAAAATTACTAGTTGAAAAATAACACCTATGCAACTGTTTAATTTATTTATTGCAGCGTCGTATGCGTTTCACCCTCATCCAGGATTCATCAGCTTTAAAGTTTTTTTTTTTTTTTTTTTTTGCTGTCATCAGTCTTTCGACTGGATTAATGCAATCTCCCTTCCCTTCCTATCCTTTTGCTAGCATCGTCATTTCAACATACCCCTTACAACCCACATCCTCAATTATTTGCTTCATATATTCTAATCTCTGTCCTCCTCAACAGTTCATACCTTAAACTGTTCCTTCCACCAGCAAATTAACCAATCCAGCTTGTCTCAAAATATGACCTACCAGCCTGTCTCTTCTTTCTGTAAGCTTCTTCCACAAACTTCTTTCCTCACCCATCATTTCCAAAACTCGTTCATTTTGTACTTTGTCTGTCCATTTAATATTCAGCATTCTTCTGTAGCACCACATTTCAAATGCTTCAATTTTCTTTTTTTCTGGTATTCCTTAAGTCCATGGTTTGGTACCATAAAGTGCTGTGCTCCACACATAGAGTTTTAAAAAGTTCTTTCTAATTCCTAGATCAATGTTAGAAACTAAAAGATTTCTCTATTACATGAAGTTTCTTTTTGCTAGAGCTATTCTGCTTTTAACATCAGTTATATACAGTTTTGAAAACATTTTAATTATATTATTACGTAATTGGGAACATGATAAATTTTTATAGCTATCAGCATTGTACTCGTATACAGGTTTATAAACATTTTAATCGTATTATTACGTAGTTGTGAGCATGAGATATTTTTTATATCAGCTATTTAAAAAATATTTCATGTTCACAATTACGTAATAATATGATTAAAATGTTTATACAACTGTATATAAAAACTTTAACGCAGATTCATCGCTAATAATGCCTCGATGAGAGGTGAAACGCGTACGGCGCAGCAATAAATAAATTAAACAGTTGCATCGGTGTTATTTTTCAACTAGTAATCAACTAAGCAACTGAAGAAACAAGGCCTGCAACAATATTGCAGTAAAATAAAATGTTTTAGTGAATTTAACTTAATTCACAATCTGTGTACGGAACCTCAACATTCCATAGTAACCGATCCGTCACGGATATTCTTAATTTAGAAATGGAGTAAAACTTCTTTTCTGGCTAACCTATAATAGTCCATTGCATGTAAATATTCCAAAAAATTCTGGCTTATTGTTTCATTAATATTGTCAACTGTAGACAGATACTTTTCCAGCAAATGTAAACTACGAAACTTAACATCCATTCGTTCTTAGACCTACTTTTAATTTCTAATAGCAAATTTTTCCCCATTCAGCTACCTTGGCCAAAGCAATGTCAGTGTGGATTTTACACAGTATCTTAATTGGTTGACGAGCGCTAAAGGTTCAGGCCTGGTATTCAAAAGTGTGCGAGTTCAAATACCCATTCGGCAATCCAGATTTCATTTAACACAGGTTTCCCGAAATCACTTCATTGAAATGCCAGGATGACTTCATTAGAAAATCGTGAAATTCCTTCCCTTTTTCTTTTCCGTAATCTTCTTATAACTCTAATGACCTAGATGTCAATGGTATAGGTAAAATCCAAAATAAATTAGTAACAGGGTTATAGTGATATTCTGAAATCTGAAGAACACTAGTTTGTACTTAGTTTTTAGAGAAAAATGCAGTCGTTTCTTGAACCTTTCTCAGATGAAATAACATAAGTTTCTTGTCCCCGACAAGCCCTGAAGGCATTAGTGCTCAGCCCTCTGTGATCCAAACCGCATTCTGATGCTGTCAAACCAGCCTGGGAAAATACAACACATGTCTGTAAGCTCGCAGAACGCCGCGGGTGCTTCTGCGCAGACAATGGCGGTTGGCCTACAAGCCACGAGGTGACTTGCCCCAGGCGAGCTTCTCCTGATTTGTGAGTCGCTTGAGGCAGAGCAGCTGCCAGCGAACAATGTCCCTGGTCGACCTTCGAGGCTTTCTTTCATTATTTCTTTAAAGAAGAACCGCTACATATGTGTAACACTGCCGCGTGTACATCCCAAGGCTTCTTTCTTCTTACTATTCTTAAGTTTCCACCAACGATAACAATCCAATTACCGCAGCTACGCGTTTATAGGGTTGAGTAGGCCGAACAAGTAGCATCTGCAACGCTTCTGAAAATGAATACCGGTCGTTTAATAACCCCCTGAGGCAAAAGATATCATTATCCGGATACTGGTGGAACATGAAAATCGTATCAGCAACAAAAAGAAAAGCACTCAACATGATGTGCATAAGAACTTTAGTTAACACTGCATTAATATTACGCCAGTTGCAATATAGGAAGTAATTTAAAGTTTTCGCTTCATCGAATCTCCTGATCGTACTACGACAGCAACAAATTTTCTGCAGTTGCATAACAGCAATTTTATGTCATTGATTATGATGTTCCATCCTATAATGCGAGTACGTAATAACATTCTTTGTAAAATATTATTCTGAGTCGTCTTGGACAAGATTATTGCTAGCGTCCTCGACTGGCATTACTTCTTTTTCCCGTTTGAATTCGGTGTGGTTAAAGTGGTTTTAATTACGCTTCGTATAATTAATAATGTCGACGAATGCCGAAAATGACTACCGATTTCTTGAATTTTTTTAAATGAAGATAAAGAAATAAAACTTTTAAAATTATTTTCGTCTGTATTTATGACCTAGACTCCCAATCGACTAACCAAACAGGTACTTTCCTATCAGCAGTAGGAGCCAACGGAGCCTCGTGGGTGACAGGTAAAGCTGTGGCCTCCTATACAGGAGGACGCTAGTTCGAATCCCTGTCTGGTCGTCCAAACTTTGGTTTTCTGTGGTTTCCCGAAATCACTCCAGGCAAACGACGGGATGATTGGTTCGAAAGACTATTGCCGAATTCCTTAGACCGGTTACACACTGGGCGGTTTTTCCCGTAGCGGAAACTTAACCGCTGCCGCCTATAGAATTTGAGGTGTTTACACATTCAGCGGTAGAATGTCCGCTGCTATTTCAGAGGTAAGACCTCCGCTGCTACGAAGAGCAGGTAAAAGATGACGTGGTCGAGCGTCAGTATTTTGCTTTTGATAACTTGAGTTTCATTTTGTGAAATTAGAATTTAATTTAGCGTTTATTACTTCGTAGTTAGGTTTTGAAACTGTTATTTTGACGGTTCAGTTTCCATAGAAATAGGAAAAGGTAAAACCAGAGGAGAACAGAATATTTGAGGAACGACGACACCGAGTTTTTCAGTTATTTTGGGATGTTTATTTCGACAATTGCTTGTGAAACTAAAGTACGGCATTCAAAGGAGAAATACCCAGTTGATGAATGGTATTGAACGTGTGGAAATGCTGGCAATCACCTTAAGTAAGCAGATTTCTCATGGAACTACTATAGATAAACATTTAATTTTAAATAATTCCAATCCCCAATATTGGTTTTATATTAATCCTGGTGAAAACCCCTTTAGGTGAATACGAATAGGTGTACAAGAAAAGTATGAAAAATACACTATGCCATATAATGGCTAATACTTACATTTATTTGTAACTAATAGATATACTTCACTGTGCAATCGACTCATCACTGTTGAGTTTACATTGCTTTTATTCTTAAAAGCACAATCGACTAGTTAAACATTTTTGCTTAAGTTGTAATATGTTGAGTGTTTTAAAAATTATCACTTTACAAAGAAAAATTGAAAGTAAATGGCGAAGATGATGCCGAATTTAGTAAACAGCTTGTATCACTGTATTATTCGTCAATGCTGGGTTAAAAAAAAAAAAAAGTATCATAATGTCGAGCGACAGAATTTTGAATGTTAAAAGTGTTCCTTGGCAAATGTCTAAGATATAAGGACACAGTTATATATTATTAAAAACCAAAATCTTTCTATAAAATGTGATTCAATATTTTTAAAGTTCTAGTTGAAGCGGTAAAAATTTATGTAAATACGTGATCAATAGTTTACTATCCAAAGGCATTTTTCCTAATTTTCCATTTCGTCAAAATCATTCCACATTCAAGGCATACTTCTTTCCAAGCGTTCCTGGTAGCGTCCCGATCTTTAAAAGAAACCACTGTTTTGTCTCTTAAAACTGGTCTAGTTTCCACTAACGAAATGAAAAGAGCATTAACTATCACCACTTAACTCATATTACGATTTTTAAATTCATATTTATGCACAACACAAAATATTTTCGATACCCTGTGAACATAAAGAAAGTCTAGTGTTACTACATAGTCAAAGCTTATTCGCGGAGGATACGATCCGTAAATTTGCCTCAAATACAGAAGCCGTGTATACAGAATGGCAATTTCTTTAGGCTTAAACGGAATACGTTCCAAGTTCACAAACAAACAAACAAAAAACAAAAAAATGATGTTGTGGCGTGATTGTCGCGCAATGCACTTATTTAACCAACTGACAAAGTTATTCACATTCACTAAAATAATTAATGAATTTCTTTTTGTTGAGACGGTTTACAAATGCAGCAATTAGAGTATCAGTAAACCGCATTCGTATATATAATAAGCATCATGGGTTATTATATATTAGCAGTTAACATTCTAAATTGAATATACTAATGGTATTTGAAGTAACTAATCTGTAATCAGCATCTGGTAATATTATGTATTTATTAATGATGGTAAGTACTGTCCCACACCCACTAAACTACAGTATTTTCACAAGCGATCAAAGCTAGCGTATGTAATTTAACCCAACCATAACACTTTCAATGCCTTTATCTAATTTGTACAACAAATCTGTGAGGCTCGGATTACGAGAAGAAATTAATATGCAAATTATTCCACTTCGATTTCCAATAACTAAGATCCATATTGATTTGGTTCATCAATTTAATAAAATAAATACTCAGCATCTCCTGCCAAGCACTATCGATTCCATGTATTAGAGCCTAGCTGCAATTGCGAAAAACACTCCTTTTCACCGCGTCTAGTAACTTGTGGGCAGTATAACGTCGGAATCAGTTAAGGTAGCCGAGGTCAGTTGTAACAGCCCCCACCTACCGCTCTTCTGTTGTGCGCCTTTGTCGTTGTGCGCTTTTGTCGTTGTGCACTTTTGTCGTTGTGCGCTTATGTCGTATATCGAACTAAATAACAGTTTAATCATAGATGTACTTACCTTTAGAAATTATGAAATCCTGAAATATATTTTATGAACTTCCACTTATCGCTAATAACGTAATAGTAAGACTAATGCTGTTGTGTAAAGAAACCACTTTTATAATTAGCAATAATAAGCAGGATGAGACAGCAAAAGTCGAAACAGCGTTCTACTCGCGTGCTAAGGCCCAATTCACACAGAAGAGACATGGCGCAGACGCGGCGCATTTTGAAGTTGCTCATATGGCGGAATTCACACAGAGGCGGCGGGACAACGGCGCGCCCCTTGGAGGTCCGCGCCTCGTCTCTTCGTAGTCTTTAGGGGCGCACCCAAATACCTAAGAACTGTAAGTTTTTAACGAACGAAAAAATCGGTATGTGAATTTATTTTATTAATTGAGTATTTAACACATTAATATCATTAATATTTTTCTCACACTTACAGCCGAAATGGCGCCCCTAAATTTTAGCGCCCCAGGAAAATGCCCGGTTCGCCCCCCCCCCCCTAGAGCGGGCCCTGCTATGCGAAGATTCATTGATTAGTTTTTGCGGAATGAGTAGAGACATAAAATGTGCTGTTTTTGCAATTGTATCTTCCGGAATATGTTATTTATCCTGAAGCTTTGTTACTTATGGGAATAAAATGTATCTTATATCCTGACCGACTACATACGCTATCAGTGGTGCATTTTACTTTAAATCTGTCCATTAGTTTTTGCGGGTTGAGCATGAACAGACAGAAAAACAATATTAAAAATTATACAGTTTTTGCATCTCCTTTATCAGTAGTATAGAACGCAATTTTTGTTTTTGAAATAAATGTTATATATAAACATAACATTTCTATAATTTAATTATATGGTATAGACCTGTGACTCACTAATTGCTGTTCCTATTTTTTAAAAGAGACGTTATTTAATTTCATGTTCCTTCTGTATCTGACTCCCATTTTTAATGTTTGAGCTTTAGTGACTTAAATGAATATATAATAATTTAATTATGGAACGCTGGGATCTTTTACCTATCTTTCTAACTCTGTTCATATTTTTCTGTTTCCATTTTACGGTAGCCGACCATTGCGCCAACTGCAAATGAAATTTATTCTTCAATGGATTTCTCAAGAATGGAGATATTCTTACTACTGATTCATGAAATAATCTTACATTTGAAATTATCTTAAGGAAATTTAAATAAGTAATAGGCTTAATTGTCCCTTAGAAACACTGACGTGAAGAATCTGTTTGAAGGCGCCTTCAAAATTGTTTTAATGAAGAAGTTAAACTTTCTTCGGTGAAAATTGATTAAAATCTCATTAGTAACTTTCATTCTTTGGATGAGTATTATTCCTTTCTTCCTCTTATGTTCTTTAAAGTACCCAAGGCTTGGTAAGACATATTTTTCAGATTTATATATAACCTGCATTGTCTACATTCATCATACGAAACCATCCTAACGTCAATTCAAAAGCAAGCTTATTTGGTATTTCTCACCTGCAGACTAAAGTCAACTCTTGCGCCCAGGTAGAACATGAGCATGTGGGATAGCGAGATGAGGGGGCCATAGTGAAATGAGCTCCCTTTGCACACCGGAGATGAGTTGGCTTGCGGAGGCGGCCTACACAAACTCAACTAACACTCCCCGCAATCTGCAGCGAACACGAACCCACATAACTACTTCCGTTGTATAACTATCAACTGATACAGAAAATTTAATTAAAAAAAACGGATATATTATAGAGGTATTTAAAGTTCTTAAAAGACTATACTAATTTTATTACTGTTGGTTTGAGTTGCTAGTTTATTCAAATACATTTGTGTCAATTGGCGAGGTTGAGACAGAATTCTGTTCTAGTTTTATTATTGCTCCGGTGTTCCGTTGATTTCATCTTTCACTCAACCCCACAATATTTTCTAAGAACTTAGCATGATAGAATAAGTAACTCAGAAAAATCAAGGTTCTCTGCAGGAAATGACAAAGTACAAAGATATTAAGGTAAAGACTATTAATATTCACATCTTTGAAGACACACTTGCTGTTACTAACCGCTGTTAAATGCTTTGCTTATAAAATTAACACTAGAAGTATTTGCAACCGTTATTGCTTGGAATATCATGCTCGTCGGTTTTTATAGGTATAGCTTTTCATTTCAGAACGACTGCCATAAAAACGGATATCAAACATTTGTTGTTGAATCGAAAGTAAATCAATACTAACCAAGCTAAAAAGTAAACCTATCTGAATAGCCGTGATCCACCTATGCTCGGAAGATTTATTCTTTTTTGTATTAATATAGTAAATGTTACACAATTTTATGTGAACAAAGACTACTGTCACGTAGATTAAAAATTAATTTTTTAATACTTTTATAACTATATTCGGCAGTAACAATAGTGTTCTAACAAGGTACGTAATGTTCTTAAAATACGGGTTTCTTATTTTTTGTTGTTGTCAATTTATTTAAATAAGTAAGTGTCCTATAAATTTAGTATCCCTGAAAACAATAAAATCCACAAAATTAACAAATTTCATTGATTTCGGTATCACTTCTATTAGTTTTGAGAGTGTATAATTTAATAAGAGCGTACCGCGAATTATTTGCATCTCTATGACTTATGGATTTTGTATTTATGCTTGGGGCTTTCAAATTCAAGTGAGCTGATCTCTCATGTTTGCAGCTAAATCCAGAAAGCTATTCAGCAGTTTTTTGATACTGACGCGTCTGATATTAGTATTGCTCTGAAATCAATCATTTATATAGTCCGGACAGGTACTATGAAAATATCTCCTCTATAACGTAACAGACATACATTTTAATAACAGCAAATAGCTTTTGTCCTACTGGCGATTACCTGTGACTTTTTAGTAATTTTCCTGCTAGATTTTTCCTTTAAATGAACAATTGTTAATGCCTTTCTTTAAAAAAAATAAACCAGCTGGCTTAACAGAATTTTCATTTGATCGGTCCTTTAACTGAGTTAACATTTCTAACTAAAACTATCTGGTAGTTGACGCAGATGTTATTAGAACCAGCAGAGGATGGGACAAGGGAGGAAAGGAATTCAGCCATGTCCTTTTTGGAAAGAGCCATCCTTACATTAGCCCAAAGTGATATTGCGAAACCATAGAAAACCGAATTCTGGTTGGCCCCGACGGAGGCATTAACCTGCGTCAGATTGCTAGCTGCTCTTTCACCTGGCTCCACCCGGTTTAAACTTAACGTCTGAATATCCTGGAAGTTCAGTTGGAATAGAGTAACAATTTTTTTTTTTTTTTTTTTTTTTTGCTGTCGTCAATCTTTCGACTGGTTTGATGCAATCCTCCACCCCCTCCTATCTTGTGTTAACCTCTTCATCTCTACATTTCCCTTACAACCCACGTCGTCTATTATCTGCAGTTATCTGCTTCATGTACTATTCTAATCTCTGTCCTCCTCTGCAGTTCTTATCTTCGACTGTTCCCTCCACCAGCAAATTAACCAATCCAGCATGTCTCAAAATATGACTTTCCAGCCTGTCTCTTCTTTCTGTAAACTTAGTCTACAAACTTCTTTCCTCACCCATCATTTCCAAAACTCGTTCATGTCTTATATTATCTGTCCACTTAATTTTCAGCATTCTTCTGTAGCACCACATTTCCAATGCTTCAATTTTCTTTCTTTCTGGTATTCCTAAAGTCCATGTTTCGCTATCATAAAGTGCTGTGCTCCACACATAGAGTTTTAAAAAGTTCTTTCAAATTCCTGGATCAATATTTGAAACTAAAAGATTTCTCTTTTTCATGAAGGCTCGTTTTTCTAGTGCTATTCTGCTTTTAATATCATTCATGCTTCATTTCACAATTAAATCCCTCCATAAATTTATAGTTTGACCAGCTATTAACAACATTTATCTTAAAAATTTCAATATTCTTTCTTTGACATACATCCCTCGACCATTTTAATCAATCATTCATCTGTTTCTATAAGGAACTAATCTTTTCATTTTCCGCATACTCTATCTCAATATCTGTTTCGTACACTTTAACATTTGCCCTCCCGTACAACTGTTCCATTTAAATGCAGTTTCTATGAAGTGTTAAGCAATACTATATATCTTATAATGTGACACAAGTAGTCCCAGAAGGTCCACTCATGGAATTTTTTTAGAAAAACCCGAATCTCAACTAATCAGAGGACAATATCGATGACGTCGTGGTGGGGGTAGCCAATGATGGGCATGCAGGTGATGGGAGAGACCGTGACAGTCTGGTGGTGAAGTGTGTGTATCTCTCTTTCTGTGTATTTCCCATGCCTCAGGACGTCACAGACATATTTGCAGGGGTGCGCGCCGTGTCTGACAGGTCTAGTATGCGAAGGACGGATATTTCCGAAACCCACAGCTGCCCGTACTATGGATTCGTGCATCGATGCAATTCTCATAGACCCGACATCAAGATTTATGTTGCGTATACCAACTACACCTTTGCCGAGCAGCTTAAATATCGCTAACGTTTTATCTTTGAGCATTATGGATGGGCCCGTTGGTTCATGGACAAAATTGAAGAGTAGATGCTATATGAAGCCGAGATTAAGAATGTTCCACCCTCATGTGACCGTAGCTAAATAATTGGGCGTTGGCGTCGCGGTATTAATGCACTCACACTAATCAGCCCACCTTCAGATCACGGCCGACGCTTGATGAGTGCAGTCTGCAGAAGAAAAATGGCCGGTGAAGTGCTCCTATTTTCTGCATGCTACAAGTTAAACAATAGTAATGCTAAAGGATGATTCTAGGTCTGGCGCCTAAAGTGGAATTTAATCCGGTAGCTGTACTCGAAAATTGTGAGGTACAGTATAGTCACGCTTACAAATGAAGAATAGGATGTACTGAGACAGCTGGTCTACACGATTAAAGGCTTTTTCAACAACAGTGAGCATCTACAAACGAGTGTCTCACTTGGCGGCCACACCTTCTGGCTGTAGCGAAAAATATATGGTTTTACAGCAATGCTATTCCTGCGTATGGCGTGTTTCTCTTCGAATCAAGATGGGGTAACGTGGTTTACGCCCTGCCTGTAATGACCAGCACCATCAACATCATGAAGTCCTGGAACTATCAAGTTACCAAGCACTACAACGAGTTTGTGAACACATTATCAGTGTAAGTTCTTTGTGACTATCCCCGTTGTTCGATGGAAGGGCTAATAGATTTGCATTTGATTATGTACTGTACATGTTACTGGCGTTTATTGCAGTCCCAGTTCAACACTAGTCTATGAACGTTTAAAGCTAGATATTAAGGCATATAAAAAAGTGTTAGTGGATGATGATGTCAAGCGCTGAGATGAACAAGATTTAAAAGTTACAATACAATGACGTCATACGCCTTTGGCCTCTGGTTCACTGATCCCTGGGGTTTCATAAAAAATTCTAGAGTCAGCCTTCTGGGACTACTAATCCCATCTCTTCTTTCTGTAATATTTTTCTAGAAACTACTATGTTCTCCAAACATCTGCAAAACATATTAATTTCCCGCTCAATTATAATTCAGCGTTCTTCTGTACCTCCATTTTTTTAAATGTTTCAGTTGTTCTTCTTTCTGGTATTCCGTAAATAGCTGTGCTCCATAAATACAGAATTAGAAAGACCTGTGGTTAATGCAAAAATTTTAAATCTTCTGAAGGATTCTGTTTTTCAGGAGCAAACTCGTTTTTGATATCAGTCATGGTTCACCATCAGTTATTTTTCTTACTTCTTTAGTGATGAAATATTACTATTTCTACAGCTAAATCTACTGATGTCTCAGGTTTAATTCTTCATTATTCCAGGTATTCCCCATGACACAATTTCGTTCGTACTACAGCTGCCGTTAGCAACAGTCGCCGACTTTTGTGTTTGATTTAAAGTGTGCTAGTTAGCTTTAGTTTTTATCTTTGAATTTTCTGTGTAGGTAGTGAGTCACCAGTCGAGCTACAGTTGTCGTTAGCAGTAGTCGCCGTCTTTTGAGTTTGATTTAAAGTGTGCTAGTTAGCTCTTGTCTTTATCTTTGAATTTTCTGTATAAGTAGTGAATCAGCAGCCGTTAGCAGCAGCCTCCGTTTTTTTTATATATTTATTCCGTTTTTTACCGTTTTACCGTTGCGCAATGTGTTCCAGTAGACGTCTGGCTCTAGAGGAGATCCTTACTACTATGGCATCTCTTCAAGCACAGGTATAGAGCATCCTAGACGAGAAACGGCTGTGCGTTGAGGAAATTCTGCAGCCAACCATAGCAGAACCGGCAAGTATTTATTTATTTATTGGCCTTTAGCCTTGTCGGCCATACAGCCAGCCTTTGTAAACTTTACATTAATGTGTACATAATATTTTCATTAGTTATCCAACTTGTTTTTTACATGGGTTTTTCATTATTTACTAGACTAGTAATCTATAACCGGCAAGTAGGAATTTTCAAGAATCAGTTGCAGAAACCGTCTGGCATTCTGTGGATCGGAGAAAAAACGTCGAAATTTCCAGTTAGCCGGCGGGAAAATGATATCTTGCCATTAAGGAATGCGTTTTCCGTGTTGCAGGTGGCTGAAGATTTAAGTGTGGATGTCCCAGAAGCGCAGCAGACAAGATTTTTTTCGCAGACCACGAGCGATGCCAGGAAAAGGTTTATTGGTCATTGGCAGCTCCAACGTCCGTCCGACGTTTGGTGAAACCGCTTCGAGAACTAGCCACGAAGAACGGTACAGACCCTCATTCTAACGTGCATTCTGTTTCTCTTCCAGGAGCAACTGTACCACGTGTCATGAAGGCCATTCCGAAAGCAATCAGAGAATCGAATTGCCGTCAGTTAATAATAGCTGCGCACGTCGGTACTAACGATTCATGTCATCTTTCTGTTGCAGATATAGTGAAATCTATGGACAAATTGGGCTAGAAGGCGTATGAAGCCGCGCGTGATAATTAGGTATCGTTGCAGTTCTCCATTTGTAGTGTCGTGCCGCGCATCGATTGTGGGGAGGCCGTATGGTGGAATATTTTTAATTTTAATTGTAGTTTGTAGGAGCTGTGTCACAGAAACAACTGGGGCTTCGTTGACCTTCGACCGATGATAGCTGCCAGCTGGGACGCATTTGACAGGTCGGGCGTCAACTGACACACCGAGAATGGCGACCACGGTGGCTGCTGAAAGGATGCCCAAGGATGCTTCAGTTCATCGAACAAAAGGTGCCGATTATTTAGATCTTGGTTCTGGTGCGAATAAATTGAATGTCGGAGCCCCAAATACTTCACTCATTTCCCATCAGTATGCGTATATGAAAAATGCGAATTTAGACTCCACAAATAATACAAAACAGCTGAGGGTAATGGTCCTAAATTGTCGGAGTATTAGAGGGAAAGTAGCCGATTTCCATGCCGCAGTGGCGACTTATGATGTCGATATAATACTAGGAACTGAGAGCTGGTTGATGCCAGAGGTAGAATCTAGGGAAGTATTCGGCCCTCATACCAATGTTTTTCGGAAAGAAAGAGCTGTCTGAATGGCCGGGGGTGTGTTCGTGGCCGTTAACAAAACCGTTAATTGCTCTGTCGTAACCGAAACTGAAAATTTTTGCAACTTGTTATGGGTCAAGGTAAAAATTGGTAAAAATTTAAAGTTCATAATCGGGTCATTTTATCGACCTCCGGATTCTGATTTGGCTAACGCGGAATACTTCAGAGAGTCACTTAATAAAATTTATAAGAAATTTCAGGGACATATATTGATCTTGGGTGGTGATTTTAACCTACCGACGGTTAATTGGGACATATGCACATTCATGTTGGGCGGAAGAGATAAGTTAATAACCGAAACGTTCCTAGAAGTATTTGCAGAATGATCTCTTGAACAGATGGTTCAAGATCCAACGCGGTGCGACAAAGATTCCTGGTCCATTTTGGATCTTTTTCTTACAAGCAATCCTGTTATTGTAGTTACAGTTTTTTTAGAAGACGGTATAAGTGATAACAAGGCGGTTGTGGTAACTTTAAAATCTAGTATGAATTTGAAGCATGACAAAGACAAACTCGTATATTGGTTCGATAAGGCAAACGATGTGGGTATGGTCAATCACTTGACGAAAAATTTGAAACGTACACGCTAAATACAAATGTTGAGGAACTTTGATTTAATTTAAAAGGAATAAAATGGAACGGTGTTCCTAAGAATCTTATTAAGGTTAGTAAGAACCTTCTGTGGTTCAATAGGGAAGTGAAGCGATTGCTCAGGAAGCAAAGGCGTTTACATGCCATGGTAAAGAAAGTGAGGGACTCGCATAATCGTGCTAAATTAGTCCAGTTACGAACCGAAGTGCGTAAGGCAATGCGTGATGCGTTTAAAGAATTCCAAGCTAGGAATTTATCCGAAGATCTGATTACTGATGCAAAAAAGTTCTGGACGTATTTCAAATTACTAAGAGGCTCTCGTAAGATTATGTCCTCACTGATAAAGGAAAATGGGGAATTATCCGAAATTTGCGTAGAGAAAGCAGAAATCTTGAATAATATATTTAAAAAAGCTTTCACGACAGAAAACTCATAGGAGATTCCAACATTTGCCAACCGTACCAACAAAATTATGAATGATCTCGTTCTTGATGTCGGGGAATAACTAAACTGCTTATGGATGTAAAAACCAATAAGGCTCCCGGACCAGACGGTATTCCTTCGAGATTCTACTCCAGGTACGCAAAGGAAATTGCACCGAATTTGATGAAATTATACACCGTCTCCTTCGATCAAAGAAAAATACCAGCCGAATGGAAGACCGCCTTCGTAAGTCCAGTGTTTAAAAATGGGAATGTTAATGATCCTCAAAATTATTGACCGATCTCGTTAACATCAATATTTTGTAGGATTTTAGAATACATCATCTATTCAAATGTCATGCGGTTTTTGGATGAAGATGAGCTTTTAAACTCATATCAATATGGATTCACAAAACGCCGATGCTGCGAAACACAACTTGCACTTTTAATTCACGACTTGTGCCGTAGTATATATGGGCAATCCCAGGTTGATATAGTTCTATTAGATTTTAAAAAAAGCTTTGGACACTGTGCCTCACACTAGGTTGCTTATGAAACTTCGTGGCTACGGCATATCTAGACAAATATGCGACTGGGTGGCAGACTTTCTGAAGGGCAGAACACAGTATGTAGTTCTCGATGGTGAGAGTTCATCATTTACCGAGGTGAGGTCCGGGGTTCCCCAGGGAAGCGTGATAGGGCCTCTGTTGTTTCTCATATACATTAATGATTTGTGTGACATAATAAGGGGGCTGAAAAGATAGTTTGCCGATGATGCTATTATTTATCGTGAAATCAAAACCCAGGAAGACTACTCTTTGTTACAAGACGATATTATGAAAGAGCCAAGTCATGCGTGTAAGTAAAAAGGTGACACCGTTTAGCTCTGAATATTCAATTAATGGTACTGTCCTTAGAACGGTAGATTCTGCTAAATACCTAGGGGTAACAATTGGTAATAATTTGTAGTGGAATGAACATATCGAGAATGTAATTGGGAAAG
Source organism: Vandiemenella viatica (assembly GCA_031002005.1). NCBI lineage: Eukaryota > Metazoa > Arthropoda > Insecta > Orthoptera > Morabidae > Vandiemenella > Vandiemenella viatica. The sequence goes on along the minus strand of CM061921.1, from coordinate 205,760,854 downwards.
CAAATCGTATGCTCCTATTTCTAGGTCGTAATTTAAATCAATACACTCCGGAAGTTAAATCGATTACATGTAAGTCACTAGTGCGTCCTCACTTAGAATATTGTTGTTCTGTATGGGGCCCAATTAAAAGGGGTTAATGGAGGCATTAGAGAAGGTCCAAAAAAGAGCCGCCCGATTCGTGACAGGTATATATAGTTAGAGGGAAAGCGTAAGTGCGATGTTGAAGAAGATAGGTTGGGAAGACCTGGAACACCGAAGGCGTTGCTCTCGACGGAAGCTAATCGAAATATTCAGGACTGACGTATTTCAGAATGACAGCAAACAAATATTGCTACCAGCAACATTCGTATCTCGGAATGACCGTGAAAATAAGATAAGAGACATCAGGGCCAGAACCGATTCTTTTCTGTATTAATTTTTTCCATGAGCGATTAGGGAATGGAATAGAAAGGATGTACCGGGCGAGTAAACTTAAAATCCGGCAGGAGTAGCTTTCGATAAATCTCTGCGGTCATCCAGATCTTTGTTTTCCATGGTTTTCCCAGATCACTCCACGCGAATGCTGGGATGGTTCCTCACAATAGCCCATGGGCGCCTCTTGCCATATCCCGTATATCCCTTCCAAACTATTACCCCTTTTACTATTACTTTTAGTGAATCGCGGAGTAATAGCAATTAGTAATAGTGACGGCATTTTTTTCCTTGCTCCGATTGATGCGTCATTTTGCATGACAACAAATAACGATTCTTGTCCGATTTGGTTGCTGCCTATGACTTACCTGATATGATTTCATTTTCCCGCTAAAATTTATCACTATCGGAAATGCCGTCATTCAGTTTTAACGGGAATTCAAGTATCCCGAAGTTGCACGGAGTCCATGCGTACAAGAACTTGCTACTAACGGGATTTTGTGTTCAGGGTGAAATTCTTTCTATGCCCATTAGAGAGGCTTTGCTTCTGGACTTGCAGTGTGCAACAGTTGCTTTGAAAAGTATTTTAAAAACGCCTTCCTCCACTCTTTCATTTGAAAAGTATATCAGAATTCATTAATGCGTTACTCTACTCTTGTCAACATCTACGAAACCCCTAGCAAATACACCTTTCCCAAATCTTTTAGCAATAGGAACAAATTAAAATAAATGCTTCGCAAAGGTCTGTTGTGTGATCCGCTCAAGGTCTATTAATAATACATAAGGTTCATGAGGTGTACTGGCGTATTGCGCCAGTGCACAATAGCTAACACAAATGATTATTTGCTAACAGCATCGATCAGCTTTGTTGATAATAGAGGGGTATTGATTGGTTATGAACAATGTTGTACCACTGATTGTGCCTTCCTCAAAGACTGGGATCAATGTTCGGATTTTTCTCTTACACCGAATTGTAAATCGCCATTACAAACTTAAATATCCTATATTCTCTTTTAGCTTTTGTCTATTATTTATTTTAGCAGCTACTCATCTACTCTATGATAGTAGTAATTTGATATTAGTATAGACAAGCAAAAGGCATCACTTGCTAATTTTATCTGATTGTGTAGTAATTAAAGTAGACATATATGGCAGACATCGCAAGACAACATGGAACATTATAAAAATTACTCAAGCTCGAATCTAAACGGCAATCATAGATAAATACAACCACAGCGCTAGTCACCATGCTTCAGCTTTCAGCAACTGTTATTCACTGTTGGCAAACTTAGTTCAAATATAATGCTTATGAATGAAACGGTGTAGCTCAAACGATAACCACATTGTTGTTCTTAAATAACTATGGAAACAGTTGTGGCTTTAATCAATCTCAGTAACTTCTCTGTAATGTCATAGCAAAGTGATATCCATTGTTGTGACCAGTTGGTAGAATAGAACAATTCTATTCCTACTGTACGGAAATTCTCTATCCCAGATCACTATTTCCGAAGCGCGGATAATACAGTAAACTCATTATTTGCAATCAGGAGTCAAATGTCAGCGATATTTTATTATTATTAATATTTTATAGACGAAATGATATGGATTTTTGCTACTACGTATTTTTTTTTTAAAAAAAAAAACCTGCATAGTTATGTCTTATTTATTTATTTATTTTTCTTGATTTTAAATAGCCTACAACCTTGTTACCTGAAGTAGGCCCTTAGTTTCTACTTTATAAAAAAAATACTTTTCTGATTGTATTTTCAATAGATCTGGATATTTATTGTAAAGGATTTAATGGATCTAAAGTATTCTACCGAGCATGGTGGGTGAACGGTTAACGTTCTGGCCTCGCATTCGGGAGGACGGCAGTTCGAATCCCCGTCCGGGCATCCTGATTTGGGTTTCCCATGGTTTCGCCAAATCACTCCAGGTGAATGCCGGGATGCTTCCTTCAAAAGGCCACGGCCGAATTACTTCCCGTTCCTTGTCCCCAGTCCCATCCTGCCTCTAATGACCTCGAAGTCGACGAGGCGTAAAGCCATAAGTAAAATATATATATATATATATATATATATATATATATATATATATATATATATATATAAAGTATTCTACTAATTAGTCTACCATCTACACTAACTCACACCAAAGTCAGCGAGGGACTATATCAATCAACTGTTTATACACATATGTTATTCCTGCACCACTGCTGGCCTGCGGCTGTCTCTGCTGCTGCAGGGCGACTGCTGACATGCTGACCACCAAGTGCCGTCAGCCAACTTCACGTTCAAGGTAGTGAGCTCGTTCTTCTTCTGTTTGCCATTGGAGCCACCTACTCCAACATCTGGAGTTCCCTCCAGGAATCAGAGCAAGCTGCTATTGGTCCATATTTGCTGCCATTCATCAATCAGCGCGTCCCAAAAATCTTTTTGTTTTTTGGTTTAAACGGGCCATCCTATTATTGCCGCAGCCTGGTCATACCTTCCTCATTTTATCCAATATAATGCTTCTTGCCTCCTTACTTCCAATTTCAAGGGCCAGATGCCGAGTAAAACTGTTAGCGCATCTGTGGATGTTGTTCTGTAAGTCCCCGTTAGTCTGAGAAGAATTCCTCGCATGTACGCCGAAGTAGCTCCTTTGGTCACCCTTTCTTACGAGCTTGTCCCAAGTGCTTGCAGTGTATCCAGTAACTGAGGCCAATATTGCATCGTGATATCTCCTTATGATGAACGGTGGCAGTTTTAACCGTCGGTCGCCAGTGATTATTAATTTGTGCATTACTAGTGTTGCTCGTCCCCATACATCCTCCACATGAGAGGCAAATTTCAGTTGTTCCTTCAGGTTTACACCAAGCTAACGGACTACTGCCTTTCTTTTTATTGTTTTTCCCTGGATCTTGATTACCGGGTATCGTTGAGTGTTCCTTCCTGATAGTCAATACTCTTTTCTTTTTTTTTTCTTTTTTTTTTTTTTTTTTAACCGTACCAGAATTCTGGTGCCTGGTATTCGGGAGGACGTTGGTTCATACCCCTTGCGGTCATAAAAATTTTGGATATCCATGGTTTTCCGAAATCTCTAGGTCATTATCGGCTGGTTGCTTTGTTCTTCAAAGGCCATGCCCTAATTCTTTCCCGTTCCTTGCCCACATACAAGTACTCTCCAGACTCTAATGGTCTTTCGGTCAACGAGCCGTAAATCCCTAAGCAAAATGATTAAACAACTATATTAACGAGCGCTATACAACTCAAATCTTCATGCGAACCGGACTCAAGTAATAACCTTAATAGAATGTGCGTGTGCATGGGTAGACAAGCTTCACGTTACAGAAGTTGATCATTTACCGTCAGTCAGTTAATAGCTGTTAGGACAGTAAGAAGATGGGTAATACCAGCGTCCCCAGTTACTACCTCTACATCGGGATTACATTCTTATACTTTGAAGTGTTCCTTTAAGTAACGCATTCCAAAGGATAACAAATGATGGTTTAGGGACAAGTAAACTGTAGTGTCATAAAATAAATTAAAGTTTTACGTGACTGAAATGTAAGATTCTTGTTTGTACCGGTAAAATTTTCCATTCGATTCTTGCATGTAAACATTACTCATTGAACACGTGAACGGTTCATGTATGTTAGTGACAGATTGGTATTCTATGTCAGCATGCGTACTTTACACTGCTTCGGTCATGTTTAAGTGTGATTTTAAGCTCTTAGTATCGAAATGCAGCAACGAGTAGTCGCCACTGCTACTAATACACAATAACCCATTTCGGCGATATTATTATCTAAATTTTGGTCAGTCCGGGGTATGTGAGCAGATTGCGTGGGGAACTTCCTGGCAATTTTCTCGCAGGTTTTTGATATAGGAATAGACAAGGGACTTTCATGAAGCTATTAAAACATTTCGATAAATCATCATCATCATCTTCTTCATCTTCCGTCTCCAGTTTCCCGGGTTGCGGTGTAAGAGCGCTTGTCACCTTTGCCTGTCCAAGTACGTTTTCTCTTCTTTGATTCTAGACCATGATCCACCTTTATCCAGTAGGTCCAGTTTTACAAGATCAGTCCACTTCCTTCTAGGCCGGCCTCTTGTTCTTTTATCCCTCAATTCTTTCTCCAGCCATATCCTCGCTGTTCTTGTGGGGTACATCCGCTTGACACGTCCCAGCCATCGCAATCATGCTTTGGCAAGTTTTTCTTGAAGCGTTTCATTGACTGGAATCTGTTTACGGATCACTTCATTCCTGATCTCGTCTCTTCTTGTTTTCTGTACCACTGATCTTAGGAACTTCATCTCGGCCGCCTGGAGTCTGTTTTCATCTCTGCTGGTAGTGGCACATACTATCAGACTGTACGTTGTAATTGGCTAGATGTATTAATTATACAGTGACATTTTGGCTGTAATTGGAACATGATTGTCCCAACGATGGTGCCTTACTTGATGGTAAAACTGAGCTCCTTTTTGTACCCTATTGGTAATTTCGTTCTGGGATCGACTGTAAGTGGTCACTTTACTGCCATGGTACTGAAAATTATCAACCTCATTCAATTTTTCACCCTCCAGATAAATAACAGGCTTCATATTGTGTCTGCTGACAGCCATTACCATTGTTTTTGTGTGGCTTATTTTAAGGCAAAATTCCTTAAAATGCTTATTACAGATGTTCAATTTCTGTTGTACTTCTTCTTCTGTATATCCCCAAATCACATCATCTGAAAGTGCAAATGATTTAAAGTCGTCAGGGTCGAGTTGCTGTTTTACTCTCTTCATAGTTTTGTCCATTACAACGATGAACAACAGCGGTGATAATGCGCTACCTTGCTGAACACATTTGGTAGTCACAAACCAGTCTGAAAAGGAGTCTCGAATTTGAATGCAGCTTTGGCAGATCTCATAAAGCAATCTAACTTTGGTGATCAAGTTTGTTAGTACTACCTTTCGTTTGGACAGACATTACCAAAGTTTTTGTCTAGGTATGCTGACATAGGCCTTTTCAATATCTAATAAAATAAAGATGACGTCTCCTCAATAAATGTATCTCCCAAAACGTATCTAGCTCGCTCGCCCACCTAGATCAATGAGAATCCACGATACCCCAATGAAGAGCAAAAGAAACGGTGCGAATCAACATGTGCTGAACTAGGTAATGAAAGGAGATATCGTCGCAAGTCTTGGCCTCACTTAATTACAAGAAGTAACATTTACAGATAAAATTTTTGGGTGCCATCAGTTTTCTGTCACATTTAATATGAAGATTTGAAAGTATTTAGGACTGAGGTTTAATATGCTGGGTTTCGAAACTCATGTTAAAATTGATTTCAGGACATCTGTTGATGTCAACACAGCATCCTTAACCAATTTCGCAGGAAAGTTATTACACAACAGAGTCCCAAACTGGTGTCATAAAGACTCAGATGATTGGCCGAAAGAATGGGGAGGAGGGTCGACAGTCTTGTTATGTATCCTAAAGAATTGAATACGTTTCTTATGATGAGATGTGATGCATTCTACGGCAGAACATTGACTGTATAATCTAATTAGTGTTCATCAAAACCATGTACACTTCTGAACGACAAATTATTAGGATCATGATTACAAATACTGTAGTGGGTTTTATGGTTCCTCTCATTTTTAGGCAAAGAAACATGTAGTACTATACGTATTGACAGGAGAATAACAAGTAACTCTCCTGAAAACTATTTGATAACATCTGAAACAGACTTATCCAAAATTCATATTATTAGTAGTGGGAGGTAAGAACGATACCTACCCAATTGGCGTTGAATAAAAGGTTTATTAATCCTCATTCTCCCAAATGTAATATTAATGTTGGCTAGGTAACACTATTCGCTAGTGTTTGTCTCACTACTCGAGGCTACAGCATGATTTTTGCATAAGGTGTCCAAACGTAAGAGAGAAAAAAGATGCCATGAACGTTAAAGTTATCACAATCAGAGCGGCAATTGTAAAGTATCATAGCCAAGTTGGAAATGCAGAATAATAAAGAATAAAGACTATTTATTTGTGGGAAAGGAGTAAAGTATAACTTTTGTAGCGTACGGCAAAAGTGTTGAATAATAAACACAATGAAGTGTTTTCATAACTTGTGAGTGCAATTTCGTAAAACTATTTCTTGCGGTGAGAACTTACTAATTAATCTTATCTAGGTTCCTTCTTACCAAGACCATTTTTGCAGAAACAAGATAGTGGGAACATTGGTGTTGTGTATTTTTAGGCGCGAAAATGCAATAATCAACAGCCAACGAAACGGTAAACAAAAAGAAGAGGAAGTTACAGCTACAATCGGATATTGTCTACTTTAATAAAATACGGGAGTCTGAACGTGATCTAGTTCGGCAACCTTTGGCGAGTCCGATGTTGCCCGACGTGTTAGTAGTTATACTGGCTGCCACACAGCGCGCTGTACGTATAACCAGGAAATTGGGAATAAATAACTGCTTTGATTTTATTTGCGCTTGTATTGTTAAAAGGGAGTGTAAAATGCAATTATATGTTATGTAGCAGAGATAAAAACAGGGAAGGTTTAATAAAAACTCTGAGAAAGTTTACCGAAATGTGTGTAATCACGAAATATATCAATCAAATAAATAATAGATGCTCGTTTTCTAACTATATCATTCTTAGAAATTTTCCATAGCAATAAAAATTTCCGTCATTTAAAATGCAGTTATTTAAAAACACTCAGTTAAAGTTTACACACATCACAAAAATTATCTACAAAAAATACAATAATTAATTGCTATTCGTTTTTCCTTAGAAACTTTACCATAGATGACAGGCCAACCATTCATTTTTGACGGACTTTTAAACTAGTAAATAAATAGGTCTCCACACCAGATATAACATGACGTTTCCTATGGAACACTTTAAAGTGACTCTCCTTTCTCGCCCGATCATCTGATTTTATTATTAAATCTGAATTTAAAAAATTGTCTTAAAAAGAAAAGCGATAGAAATTCAGCAAAGAAATCAGAACTTGAGCTATTTCTAGCTTATCGAAACATCACACCTGGATCTTCATTGTATGAACACAGGTTGCTTTTCAACACTGGAAACACACAATTTCTGCGAAATACTACCACGTTTTACATATACCTACTGATCACATTTTACCATCTTAACCTGAGAATATGATGTATAACAAACAGTCAATAAACCTGACTATTAATGAAATTTTTATTTTACTAAACACCATGTTCAGTAAACAGATTCAGGAGGTGTTATTATGTGTTCCAACTGATGATTCAGCATGGTTTAAGATATATTATATAAACAATACACCACATCTATCGACCGTGTGAGATTCATCCACGGCGCCTTCCGTAATCACCTTTATCGATTCCAGGTGGTACACACACCCCACTGCACATCTAACGGAAAGGCACTAGAGGGCCTCCTCAATCATTTGTTCTTTAGTTTGATGAAGTTTCATCTACAGCAAACAGCCTTCATAAATTTTTTAACAATAATTTTCACGCCAATGCAACTGAATATGTTGTTTTTATTTTCCGTGCGCGTTTCACTTCATTCTCTGAAGCATCTTCAGCAGTTCTATATTTTTACATGTTCACATTGGCTTGTACTTGTACCGCGTTTCATCATCAGTTGTATCTGTAATTGCAATATTTTGCATTACAGGTATTTGTTGCATCATTATGAGTAATTTCGAGTCACTTTCACTGCATTACAGATGCAACAAATACCTGTAATGCAAAATATTGCAATTTCAGATACAACTGATGATGAAACGTGGTACAATTACAAGCCAATGTCATGTACAAGTTGCTTGTTAGGCCTCTCAATCCAAAACTAGTAATTTCAGAGAGATTAACGCCAAACTTAAACGTTTACTTTGTTTTAGAGGACAATAGAGAATTCGAATGGGAGATGTATAGAGGAAAAACGAGGATCCGTCATCCTACACAAATGTTCGTAATGTAGGCTATCATAGATTGTTTCACACTCGTTCACAGGTCAACAACCCTACCTCCCATATATTCTAGAGACAATTTTTTTAGGATTGAAAGTAGTGTCCGTCACTGACTTGAGTGTGATTCGGAGAATATATTAATAATAGTTATGTCTGAAAATTTTCTAATTCACCGTTAACTGTTCAGTAAATCCTGGGTAATCATATTACAACAAAAGGTGGATTTAAATTTATTGTTAAATGATGGTAAACTTTCATTATAATCTTTAAAATTAGCGGAGTCCTTGCCCAGACGCATCAAATCCACGTGATGTCAGTTTATTGCAAATCAGTACCACCAAAGTTAAAACATCATTGAGTCGACAGTAATTATGTTGAAGGTACAATTAACAGCATTTAGAGATCAAGTAAATCAATTTAAAAGTAGTTATCGGAATTAAAAATCTTTTTTAATTAATTATCAATCAGTACTCCAGTTTCATGTTTAAAATCAGCAATTCCGATGAAATGAACACATTCACTATTTCTTGCAACACAGAAGAAGAATCGCTATGCCCTAATGAAATTAAATGATTTTTAATTGATTTAGAATCCTTGTTGAATACATGGCGTCCTATATGATATACGTACACAATCTACAAAGATTAATTCTTTATTAAATTAGTTGTAAAATATTCTTGTACTGTCCTGTCACACTTGGAAGGCGACCGCCGGAATGATAGCATTTATAATGTATATAGTTACCTCAATCACTAAATGGCTTAGAAGGTATGCTTAAGCACATCATCTTTAATCAAATATCTTTTGAATACAGAGACGGAATATATGATCAGAGGAGAGAAAATTCATGCTATTTCATGTGGAAACATTATGGTGTCTCGAATCACTTTAATCTTATTAATTCACTGTAAAAGCGATTAACACTTCGTCCATCTACACTGAAGAGCCAAAGAAACTGGTACACCTGTAGGGCCCCCGTGAGCTCGCAGAAGTGTCACAACACGACGTGACATGGACTCGACCAATGTCTGAAGTAGTGCTGGAGGAATTTGACACGATGCATCCTGCAGGGCTGTCCATAAATCCGTAAGAGTACGAGGGGCTTGAGATCTATTCTAAACGGCACGTTGCAAGGCATCCTAGATATGCTCAATAATGTTCATGTTTGGGGAGTTTGGTGCCCAGCAGAGGAATTTAAACTCTGAAGAGGGTTCCTGGAGCAACTCCGTAGCAATTCTGGACGTGTGGGGTGTCGTATTGTCCTGCTGGAATTGCCCACGTCCGTCGGAATGCACAATGAACATGAATGAATGCAGGTGATCAGCCAGGATGCGAATGTATGTGTCACCTGTCAGAGTCGTATCTAGACGTATCAGGGATCCCATGCCACTCCAACTGCACACCATTACAGGGCCTCCAACAGCTTGAACAGTCCCTTGCTGACATGCATTCATGAAGTTGTCTCCATATCCGTACTAGTCTTGGGTAGTTCGTGAACGAACTAGTTCGGAAGAGCGCTCCAACAGGCGAACTACACGAACTAGTTCCCAGATCTTTCGATCCTTAGTTCGTTAGAATCTTTTCCGATGACCGACTTTTGTTTTAGGATATTTGTCACTATGTCATGTAAAACGAAACAGTTCACTGTGGACACATTTCACTGAAGAAACTGAAATAAAAATAAAAAAAACTGTTCAACATTAATAATTATGGCAGAAGTCACAAATGGAACTTTAAGGTGGAATGTGAAAAGAAAACACGCTTTTGATCCCATTAACAATTAAAAGACAACCATCGATAACCACAACTACCACAACAAACAAAAGAGCGCATGCAGCAGTGGTAACAAAGCAACGAACGATCTGTCTTCCTGGAATCCGAGAGGGGAGTGACCTAGTTCGCTAGGGAGCTGCGAACTAAACTGAGTGCTACCGGTCGTGAACTATAATGTGCAAGTCTACTAGTTAGTTCATCACCATTCATCGCTAGGGTTATCAACGTTTTTTCTGTTGATCATAGTATTTTTTTAGAATAAATTATAAAAATATAATACACATAATATTTTACGAAAGAGTAGAAAAGGACAAAAGGGATGTTTTACTATTTTATTTTTTAAATTATGTTTTTTTGCACTTCTTGCATCTTTAACAATTTTTGTCTACAGTAAAATCGTCATATGCTTTATCGTACTCCATTTTTAAATTAATGTCGAACAAAATCTCATTTTTTATTAATGAAATACTTCTCTTACTTTTACCTACATTTCGTGAAATATTGTTATTTCAGAGTAAATCCCGTTCACTTTGATTCTCATTTTTTGTCGTAAATTTAGTACTTCTGATATTGTCTCACATTCATCAAATGAAACCTCATGTTTTAAATTTATTTCTTGGATTTTGTATAGCCAATTGCTTTTATTAAAATCTAACCATTTTTAAGATACTCCAGACATTTATCAACGAATACTAGAAAATTATTTTTAATATGATCACTTTCTGTGGAGAATTTGGCTTCTAAGGACTTTTTCTATTTTTATTAACCAAAGAAAAAGTCTCTTTTACATTTTTCTAGCACTGATTTTAAAGTTGCCATAATAGAATACTTATCTCAAATTCTGACGTTATTATGTTCCAGTTGTTTAACAGCTTTGTGAAAGTTATGAAAAAAAGATTGCTCACTAAATTCAAAAAGATTTTAACTTTTGTGTATTCATCAGTTTCAGTCGTCGTCAAAATATTCTGAAAGTGTTTTGGCTAATCGTCCCTTACACTAATAAAATAATCGCTCAATGACTTCCAATTCACCTGAAATTGAAGAACTTTCGTTATTGCTACCACTTTCCATAGCTAATTTAATTTAATTAAATATCAAAAGAATGAACAGCTTCCAAGTAAAAATAATTAACAAAAACGAAGCAAAGACATATACACGGGCAACATTTGTTTGACTTTGTCAATTTTGTGTCCCATCTCTCGTGCGCCGACTATAACACCAAGTTCAAACTTACTTAAATCGTGATAACTTGCAATTATAGCAGGAGTATCCAATCTAACACCTGCGCCAGACACCTGTTGTCTTATATAGGCGCTGCCGACCGCAGTTCCGTACTCTGAGTGTTTACATATCTCTGCGTTTGCATACGCATTCCTAACCAGTTCCTTTGGCTCTTCAGTGTAAGAGAAAAAGATCAAACCTAAATCAGTAAAATAATTCATAACTACTAACAATTCAGGATTAAGAATTTTGAAATTTAGTACTTTACCACTAATCATGATAACGTAACAATATTATTTTAGAATTTCTGACAGCATCCTAATGTTAGATAGATGTTAATATCGTAAGTATGTAGTGCAGTAGTTGCATTTTATGGCAATAGTACATTGAGATAAGCAAGAAATGATATGGACTTTCAATTGGGTCGATTTGGAAATAATAATTCCAGATGGCTGACCAGAGATTTTATGTTATGTGGTCCAAGGACACAGACGTTACGTAACCTCACTCACTGGGTTGAAGAAGAGTAAGTGAATTTCACTTGTCTGATAGACATGTGTTTAGCCCCTATTGAGAAACATCCCATTTCAGAAAGTGCCCCTAGAGGTAGCTGTCTAGCATTCACTTCTGAATATTTCATGAACCGTAAGACATTTTGATCAGTTTATGTGGAAAAAAAAAATCTTTGTGAGATTTGTGTATAAAGTGGCTATCTCGCCAGCAGAAAAAGATTTCATGTTTCTTTTATTGTAGTTATCCACTAAACTTTAATATGTTCATTTCCTAAGTATATTATCTCGTAATCACTGCAATATTTTTTCAGTTAAAGAGTTTCTTCCGTTTTGTTTGCACCCTTTATTTCTGACAACGTTTGCTTCCGAATCAAGCTGGTTACGTACTTATTCAGTTTTTCTACTACTTTCAGATTATATCACCCACTTTTCATAAACTATATTTCAGTATAATCTATACAGAACGTGCAAGTAGTTAACAAAACATACGGTTGTATATCAACAGTCATTGTAATTCATAAAGTGTTGTGCTAGGTGGATAATGGTTCGTCTACTGTCTCCCTACAGTTTATTATTATATATTATATGATGCTGTTGTTAAGCATATGCTGCTTAACTTACCATCAGATCAAACTAACAAAACTAAACAAAACAAAATTAATTGTTTTTTTAAAATGATTTTTACAAGAAATTTTAATTTTTTATTTGTCGTTAGGTAAATGTTTCATCGTAAAATGAAGGTGGTATTTCTATTTAATTGGATTATAGACAAAACTGTATCCCTTTCAAGGTATTGTATCAAATTATTTGTAACAAAAAGCAAAATTCGTAAACTTTAAATAATTGGAAAGAAAAGCTTTGATTGTTACCTGACTTTTGTATCAATATCATACTAATTAATTTCAACACTAAAAATGGAAAAGTAAAAAACAAAAAAACAGGTAGTCCTTGTACTCGAGAGCTGCATTAACAGACAAAACAAATTGCTGGACATCTGTGTCGTCAAATGATATTCGAAATTAGTAGTGTTGTAACATCTGAACAGAGACATGTTCGCGATCCCACTTATACGAAAATATGAAATTTTGCTGCTAAGAAATTTTCTTTGTTGAAATCCCTCTTTTTCCGACGGAAGAATAACTAAGGAAGAGGACAGTTTTGACCTTAGGATCCCTTATTCTGTAATTTTTTTTTCGTACTAAATACAAAAATAAGGAACTTACTGTCTCAGCGAAAAAATGTTGCACATTCTTCTACTAAAATATTTGCGGTATGAGCCCTTCCTGAAACAACAACACGCGACACGGAAAACTCTTGCCAATTATAAGCTGTCGTTATTTATTTCCAGTGTTTACGAATTCGATTCAAGACTAGGATTAGTTCATGTCTAAGATTGTTGTAACGATGAAGCAATGTTTGTTACTAATGGTCAAGTCAGCCAACGCAAAGCACAGACGTGGGATAAAGAGAATCTTCGTGAAACCGTTGAACATGACCGTGATTCATTCGACGTGAATGTATTTAAAAAATAAAAATGAAAAAAAAAAAAAATAAAAAAAAAGTTATCGGGCAATTCTTTTTTCAAAATCCAACTATTAATTCTTGCTTGGTTATGTTAGTTTTTTCGTTTTTATCTCAGCTGGAAAAAGAAGCCGAGAATTTTTCCAAATTGATTCAGCGCCACCCCATTGATATCATCTATTCTGGAATACCTGGACGAAAAATTGCAGCAACGACGGATTTTTAATGGAGCAGATCACGACCAGGCAGCCAAGAAACTGAAAAAAAAACATTCTGCAATCTTTAGGTTTACATGCTAAAAAGATATGGGGTGCAGTTCAAAACTGTTTTAGTCTTGTTTGTTTGTATTTAAGTTGCATCTATGTTATGGTGGTTTATTTGAGAATGAAGAGGTACCTTCTGAATGGAAACTAGCTCAGGTAATTCCTGTTTTCAAGAAAGGAGATCTGAGTGATCCTAGGAATTATCGACCCATATCTCTAACACCTGTCTGCAGTAGAATTCTGGAGCATGTCATTTGTTCTAACATTATGAAGTTTCTAGATGAGAACGAGTTACTTACACCGTGTAAACACGGATTTCGGAAGAAGAGGTCATGTGAAACACAAATCGCCTTAGTTTCCCATAACATAATCAAAACTTAATTTTATCTATAATTCACTATCTTGACGTGACTGTATTAAAATTCCTATGAATGCTAGGCTAGACTCCTTTGATGTAACTAACCTCTTCACTAATGTTCCAGTTGAAGAGACAATAGAAATAGTTGTAAAGATTTATTAAAACATCAGAAACTATCAATTCCAGAAATATTAGAAATTAATGACAATTTAATACTTATTTTATCACATAATTATTTCACCTTTAATAAGAAAGTGTGCCAGCAGAAAGAAGTACTGGCTATGGGCAGTAGTATATCAAGTTTCTTGGCAGATGTATTTCTCAACCACTTAGAAAATAAGTTTTTTTTTTAAGATAACAGTAAACTTAAAGATAAAATTGTATTTTACTGGAGGTATGTAGATGACACATTGCTATTATTGGATGGCACCAAAGAAGATGTTGAAGAACTACTTCGACTCTTCAACTCCCTTCACAAAAGCTTCAAGTTTACAGTTGAACACGAAGAGAACCATAGCCTAAATTTGCTAGATATCAGAATCACTAACATACAACAAAAACACCCATTTAACATATACAGAAAACACACATACTCAGACACAACTGTAGACAGATCATCATTCCATCCTCTCTCGCACAAACATGCAGCATTCTAAGCAATGCTACACAGAGCACATTCATTGAACCTAGAGAAAAACATCCTCAAACAAGAAATAACGACAATGAAAACCATAGCAGTGAACAATGGCTACACACCCAAATTAATTGACAAATTATCCACTAAATTTGAATAACTTGTAATACACATCATCTTTAAACTGTTTTTGTTCTAATTGTTCTGTTTGTATAAACATGTGCACCATAAATGACATCGTGTCTAGTACAGTTTTCCGAAATAAATAGATATGTATACGAATCTGATCATTCAGATTCTCGTCTATTCTGGTAAATTTTTCACAATGTTTTCATATTTACTCCTTTCTCTCATGATAAAATGTGATCACGACACTTACTTGAAATCGTTTTTCAGTACAAGAACAAATTTTACTAGGCACGAATCTCGTTTAAGTAAAATTTAAAACCAATGTAAGTACAATAGAAACCTGATGATGAATCCGTGGATCACCAGGGTCCGAAATGCATTGTGTACTACAATAAAATTTGTATTCTGGTGACTGAAGACTGTTTTTCATTTTACACAATGAAAGGTTCACAAGTTGATTCAATTTTCTTGGATTTTCAGAAAGCTTTTGATTCGAGCATACGGTATATGGGATCAGATTTGCGAATGGATACGTGATTTTCTAACTGGTCGATCACAGTATGTCGTTGTTGAATGGGAAGCCTCTTCTAAGCTTGATGTTATTTCCGGCGTTCCTCTTTTCTTAATTTTTATAAACGATCTAGGTGACAATGATAAATGCTGGTTGCAATTGTTTGCCGACAATGCAGTTGTCTATAATGAAGTAAGGTGCTATGACGAATGCTTAGAAATTCAGCGCGATTTGGATACTATTTCCGAACGGTGCCGTAATTGGCAGCTTAAACTTAATTGCAAAAAATAAAAGGGAATGCGAATTAATAACAAAAAGAATAAGTTTGTTCAAGAGTAAAATGTAAAAAATTCATTTGTTGACACGGTTGATTTCCTGAAGTATCTGGGAGTAATAGTACAAAGCGACATGAAATGGGACTTGCACATAAATTAAATCGAAGGCAAAGCTAATTCTAAATTACGATTGATAGGTCGTATTTTGAGGAATTGTAATGCTCATAGAAAGGAAAGAGCGTATGAAACAATAGCGCGTCCGCATCTGGATTACTGCTGTGGAGTTTGGGATCGTATCGCAAGGGCTTGGTTGACTCAGTGGAGAGGGTACAGAGGAGAGCCGCTCGATTCGTGACTTATTGCCAAAGCCCTTATGAAAGCACCACATAATTGATACATAGATTGGGCTGGGATCGTGTGGAAGACAAACGACGTCGTTTAAGTTTATTTGAGCATATGATAATTTCTTTGTCTTATGAGTGCAATGATATACTTCTTCGGCTAAACTATTTAAGTCGCAATAACCGGACGGATAAGATTCGAGAAATAAGATGCCGTACTGATGTTTTTATGTATTCTTTCTTTCCTCGCGAAATTCTGGACTGGAATGCGCAGAATTAAGATTGGTGCTTAGCACCCACTGCCAACCACAAAGTTTTTAAATTGCAGAGTATGGATGTAGATGTAGAAATTTGTTTAAATAATAATAATAATGTGTGCCCCACATTTCATTGTTAATAGCTTGATAATAAAGAAATTTCCTACACCGTCTAATAGTAACGTCATGATATTTCCAGAATTCTAGGCCAAACCAAAATCTTTCAAATTCTGAAAACCCTATCAAAATCTATAAAGCACTGACAGTTTTTAAGTTATGCAAGAGCTAGGAGTGGTCCTGAGAACCCTCCTGCCCTTGGGGTTGGAAACGGCCCCTAAAGGCGGATGATTCAGAAATAATCACATTCATGGGGATACAGAAGGCAACGGGAAACCACTGCATTAAAGAGCCAATGGGTATCAATACATTCAACATTCTATTGTCGATTATGTACCGGCGATCTCGCCGTTACGAATACCAGGCCTGGTAATGTAATAGGACATGTAATCCTCACAAATTACATATATCATGATGGTTTTATCCTGGGTAAAATATTCAGGATGTAAAATAGTCAACCAATCGGATAGCCGGGTGGGGACTACTCAGGGGAGATTCATCAGAATTGATAGAAACATTCAACGAGTCGGAACATGGAATGTTATAAGTCTGAATAGGACTGGTAGATTAGAAAACTTAAAACGGTGGATGGAACGACTTAAGTTAAATGATGATGGGAATAGTGAGATTAAGTGTAAGGACGCACAGGACTTCTGGTCCACGGAACAAAGGACAATTAACACACTAGCTGTCGATGGAGTCACTGGTGTACGATTTGTAATTAAAAAGAGAGTAGAGAAACGTGTGAGTTATTATGAACAGTTTAGTGACAGGATTATTCTGATGAGGTAAGAAACTAAGCTTGCCCCAACCACTTTAGTGCAAGTGAATATGCCAAAGTCACAGGAGGATGAAGAAGAAATAGAGAAAATATAGGCCGAAATTAAAGAACTAATCCAAGGGGAGGAAAATATAATAATCATGGGTGATTGGAATGCAATAGTGGGAAAAGGAAAAGAGGAGAATACTATAGGATCTTTTGGGCTAGGAGAAAGATATGAGCGAGGAAGCAGGTTGTTAGAATTTTGTGAAAGATATAAGCTAATTGTGGCAAACACACTGTTCAAGAACGATGAAAGAAGGATATACACCTGGAATCGTCCTGGGGATACATGCAGATATCAGATAGATTATTTCATGGTCAACCAGAGATTGAGGAATCAAGTTCTAGACTGTAAAGCGCACCCTGAAGCATACATAGACCCTGGCCATAATTTGATAGTAATGCAGTACATGCTGAAATTCAAGCGAATAAGGAAGCAATATAAGCAGATTAGACTGGACGTGAATAAACTGAAACAATCTAATACGAGAAAAAAAAATTGCAGAAATGGTTGACTTGTGTCTAAGAAGTAACTCTGAAAGGAGCTCAACAGAGGACAAATGGAATACATTAAAGACCGAAATAATGAAATCTGGTAAAGATACATTAGGCTTTAGAGAACAAGCCGCCCGTAAATCTTGGATCACAGAAGAAATTTTGGAGATGATGGATCAAAGGAAATTCTCAGGATGAAGCTGGAAGAAAGCAATACAGACAATTCAGAAATCTAATAAACAGCAAATGCAAAAAAGTAAAAGAATAATGGTTAGAAGAAAAGTGAGAAGAAGTAGAAAAGGAAATGGTCATAGGCAAAAGTAGATGTTGGATATTGGAAGATCAAACAGAATTTTGGAGAAATTAATCAAATAGGTGTACACATTAAAGTTGCCAATAGGAAACCTCTTTTAAGCACAAACGATAAAGCTAACCAATGGAAGGAATACATTGAGAAACTGTAGGATGGGGACGAATTGAACAATAGCTTAATGGAAAAGGAAGGCGATGTCGGCATTAATGACTTACTAGATAATGTTTTGAGGACAGAATTTAATAGAGCTCTGAATAACTTGAAAGCAAATAAGGCAGTTGGAATTGATAAGATCCCTGCAGAATTTCTTAAATCCTTAGGAGAAGAAGAAATCAAAAGATTATCCAAGCTGATATAAAAATTTTACGAAACAGGATAAATTCCAACTGGTTTGATTAAAATATTATCTTCACACTTGCAAAGAAAGCCCAAGCCGACAAATGTGAGAAGTATCGCACAATTAGTCTAATATCATATGCTTCAAAATTGCTGACCAGAATAATATATAGAAGAAAGCAAAGGGTAGTAGAAGAGATAGTTTGTGAAGATTGTTTGGATTTAGGAAAAATCGTGGTACGAGGGAAGCAATTCTGTCTTTAAGATTAATACTTTAAGGGCGGATCAAGAAAAACAAAGATACTTTTATGGCATTTGTTGATTTAGAAAAAGCTTATGATAATGTTAGGTGGGACAACATGTTCAAAATTTTAAAGAAGTCAGGTCTAAAGTATCGTGATAGAAGAGTAATCTATAAAGTATATAAAAATCAAGTGGCTGTAATAAAAGTAGAGAATCACGAGAGACATGCATCAGTTAAAAAGGGTGTGAGTCAAGGATGAAGTCTATCCCTATTAATATTCAATTAGTATGTGGAAGATGATATAAGGTCAGTAAAAGAAAAATTTTCATCTGGCGTAAGTGTTCGGGGAGAAAAAATCAGTATGCTACGATTTGCTGATGACATTGTCTTGTTGGCAGCAGGGCCGGCGCTAGAAATTTCGGGCCCGGGGTAAAATGGGCGACCTTTTTTTTTTTTTTAGCTCTGCAAACTAGCACGGCGACAATAGGCGGATTCTTCGAGGACTGGGGGCCCCTGTAGTAGCCGGTGATCGGGGCCCCCCCCATCAGCCGGCGGGCCCGGGTACATTTGACCCGCTAACCCCGCCCCCTAACGCCGGCCCTGGTTGGCAGAACAGGCTGAGGATATTGAGAAGTTACTGAATGTTATGAACAAAATACAGAAGCAAGATTTTGGGCTGAATATAAATCAAAGCAAGACAAAAGTGATTAAATGTATTTAGAAATGATACCAACGCTAGTAGATTAAATATAAAAATGGTATCGGACGCTACTTGGGAATCAAAATTAAAACCAATGGATGAAGCAGACATGATGTTAAAAGCAGAATAACACTAGTAAAAAGTGCCTTCATGAAAATGAGACATCTTTTAGTCTCTAACATTGATCTAGGAATTAGAAAGAACTTTTTAAAACTCTAAGTGTGGAGCACAGCACTTTATGGTAGCAAAACATGAACTTTAGTAACGCCAGAAAGATTGTAAACTGAAACATATGAAATGTGGTGCTAAAGAAGAATGCTGATAATTAAGTGGACAAACAAAGTACAAAATGAACGGGTTTTGGAAATGATGGGTGAGGAAAGAAGTTTGTGGAAGAAGCTTACAGAAAGAAGAGTGATGCTGGTAGGTCTCATTTTCAGAGATGCTGGATTGGTTAATTTGTTACTGGAGGGAACAGTTGAAGGTAAGAACTGTAGAGCAGGACAAAGATTAGAATATAGGATGCATATAATAGAGGACGTGGGTTGTTAAGGGATATATAGAGATGAAGAAGTTAGCACAAGATGGGAAGGGATGGAGAATTGCATAAAAAAAACAGATTTTGAAATGTAGCTTCGGTGCCAGATGAGGTTGTAGTATTATACATAGGTCTGATTATAAAAAAACCCTTTTTCTTAAAAAAAAAAAAAGAAAAGAAAAAAAAAAAACACTTTCGCCATTTCTGTGTGTTTCAGGAACAACGATATGATAGTATACATATAAATAGATTATAATACTATCTCAACCAAGCTTCGCATGAATTCTGTCCAATCCTTATTGTAAAATTCTACTCTTCCGTTTAGTTTCGCAACAGTCCTGCGTTTGAGAGCAAAATGAGAAAAATGTGACGTGAACATTTCGATAATAGTAGCAACGCGTTGTGGCATAAAGACACAAACCGAAATACATGTTGTGGTTCTGTCCGACATTCCAGTAATTTAATTCTGGTAAAATGGAAATGCATCATATTCTGCGGTCATGTGTTGTATCCTCACACCATGTCATACAAAACGCACCCTCATTTAAAACAGTTGATATCGGAACATACACTTCAAGGCTCAATACACTGTTTATGCAGACTAGTGATTTTTATTATCAATGATTGGTAAATTACTACTTACAATTGTTTTCCTAATTTTTCCAATCAATGTCAAGAAATAAAATTTTGTCAGGGAACTTCCATTTATTTACCAGTGTGCTATATATTAATATTAATATTAAATTCCGTTTAAGTATTATTTAACCCCAACATTAACACAGAAAAGTATTTGGGTATTTTTATTTGAATACCATGAATTAGTATAAGACCGTTTCGAGTAGTTTCAGTTTTGAGGGTCAAATGTCATGATTGTTATGCACAATTTGAAGGAATTCTGATAATTTTGAAGATGCTTCCAAGTTATAAAGACTGAGGCTCAGCGATGCCAGAGAGGTTTACAAAGAAATTTCTTGAACTCTTAATTTAGACACATTAATTTAACACATTGACACAGAATACTGATTTCAAATATGTCAGTAAGTCCAAAATATTAAAAATTCTGGGAAAACTTCTTATTTCATCCTCAAAATCTAGATTTAAAGTTTTCTGAATCGTTTTTGCAGAGAGGGATATAAATTTCTCTTTACTAGTTTGTTGGTTGGCGTCTTATTAACCAGACCAGTCCTGATAATAATTCATTACTTAAAGAACAGTCTACTTCTTCTTTAGTGTCAATCATAATTATACAAATCTTTTGTGACCGTGAGTGGCCATTTTCCAAAATATTAATTTTGTTTCATCGGTCCCCATGCCTGGGGTTGAATGAAACAGGGCAAGGGGTACCTTGAAACATCTGCAAAAATGCCATAATTCACAAAAAACTTTATTTTTTTAAATTAATGTGCTGGAGTGCCTTGAGTCATGTACTTCCTGAAATCCTTGAAAATCATGATTGGCGGAATAGTTCTGCCAGATGCAGAAATTATGGACACTGTGGTGACGTTAATGCCTCTTTCTCCACTTGTAGCTTTGCACACTTGCTTGCATTTTTCAGCCACTATTCGTTGGGGTTTTGTTTAATTAATGTGGCCGCTTCATTTAAATTAAACACCCTTGTACCATAAAGAAATTCTGGATCCTGCTTATACAGTATTTCCAAGTTATTACAGAACACATCTACAATCCTCAGGGATTCTTTGGCTGAGTTTGAGGTGCCTTTTCAGAAAACCTTAAACCAGCCAGTGTCTACCATTTTCTTCTCCCCCAGCATACATTGCAGTCGAGTATTTGTGAAAGTTGGAATGTCCGACGTGTATATGTTAAATAGGGTGGGCCCTAAAACAGATCCTTGTGGGACTCCTGCTGTTACTGGTCGAGTTGAGGATATTTTTGTGCCCACTCGTACACTGAAGGTTCGGTTCTGTAGAAAGCTTTCTAAGATTTTGTACAAATATAGAGGCATTCCTGTATTTTTGAGTTTATATAAAAGTCCACTATGCCATACTTTGTCAAATGCCTGGGCAACATCCAGAAAAGCAGCCAGGGTGTGATGTTTAAGTTCCAAGCCCCTTGTGACGTCTTCAACCAGGCGTAGTATTTGGTGTGAGGTAGAGTGCATCGGGCGAAATCCAAATTGATGTGGTGGGATGGTTCCGGTAGCATCAAGGAAGGAAGTTAACCGCGTCCGTATTATCTTTTCCAGTAATTTTGATAAGGTTGGGAGTAAGCTTATAGGTCTACAGCTAGAAGGTAGGGAGCTGGTTTATTAGGTTTATTGAAAACTATGATATTAGCATGTTTCCACGCTATTGGAAAATATCCAGTACAGAGAATGCTGTTAAAGAGTGCTGTGAGATAACTTATTGCCTTAGGGGGTAACGACTTCAGCGCTATGTTGGGTATATTATCATGACCTGGGGATTTTCTTACGGGCAAACTTTTAATTATTTGTCTCAGTTCTCTTGGGGTAGTGAATTTGACATATTTCTCCGCTCCAATGGTCATATGTCGATTGAAATCTTCGACTGTTTTGTTGAACTCATGATCTGCTGTAGGATTCGGTTTGAAAACGTTTTCAAAATGATCTGCTAAAATTTCGCACTTCTCTGAATCACTAGATATGTATTTGTCGTTCAATTTTAAGGGCGGTAAGACTGTGGGTTCCCTGAGAATTCGTTTCGTAGTTTTCCATAGCGATCTATCACCAGGATCTAATTCCGATAGATAATTTTGAAATGTTTCGTAGCGAAATGAGTCGAGTTCTAGTTCGACCTGTCTAATTAATTGGTTTATGAGTCTGCGAAGGTGCGGGAGTCGCTGCCTTTGCCACTGTCTGCGGGTTTGATTTTTGTAGTTGATCAAGTCAATGATTCGTTGCGGTATTCTTTCATGGAGTGACTTAAACATTCTTGTTTGAGGCTTCTTGATTGATAGTTCTACCGTTTGGTGAATTGCAGTTGTTAGATGTTGTACACCTTCATCAATGCTGTCTTTAGTGTCTTGCCTAGAGAATGGTAATAGTATCTGATTGAGATTAAGTTCGAATAAATTTCAATTTACCTGCCCGGGTAGTATCTTTTTTGTTTGTTCTATTGTTTCGGGGCTTGTACCAAATTTTGCTAAAACCGGAAGTTGATCTGAATCTAGCTCAGAAATTGCTTCCATATATATTGGTAGTGGTGTGTTTTTTTGCTAGGGCAATATCAAGTATGTTAGGCACAACATTTCTATTATTAGAAAAGTAAGTTGGCCCGTGTGGTGCGACTATAAGCAGACCAAGGTTACCTGCAGCGTCGAGCAGTTTCCTGCCGTTTGGTGTTGTTGCCCGACATCCGCAAGCTAAATGCTTACTGTTGAGGTCCCCCATTTATATGATAGACTGGTTATGATCAAATATTGGCACGAGTTGTTGTTGCGTAAGCCTCCAATTTGGTTGTTTATAAGCGGCAATGATTGTTATTTCGGAGTTTTAGTTTGTATTCGGATTCCGACAGTTACGAGATCATTGGCGGGCATACAAATCGAGTAATGACTGAGGTGGTTTTTAATCATTATAGCTACACCGCCGGAGGCTATAGGTGCGTCACGATCTGTTCTGTATATTTTATATCCAGTGATTTTGAAAGTATCATTAGAGGTAAGATGTGTCTCGGTTATACAAGCAATATCAACATTGTGGCGTCTCATAAATTCTGCAAGCGTAGATTTTTTATTCCGTACCCCGTTTGCATTCCTGTTTAGGAGTGTTAATTGAGAGACATTGACTGTATTATTGTTTAGGATGTCGTAGAGGGGATAGAATTCTTGGTAAAGACGGGAATCCCGAAGAGGCCAGATTTTGCGGTGTGTGCATATCAGTCAGCTGTCTATCTGAGTTAAGCTTGTTTTGGTGTAAAGGTTTCTTGAAACTTTTAAGTTTAATTTCTTCATAATATTTACATACCTTAAAGTTTGCTGGATGTTCCCCACCGCAGTTAACACATATCGGTTTTGCTGTACGCGGGTGATTGCATGAGGATTAATGGTGTTTCCCATCACAACGAACACATCGAGGGTCAAGTTTACAGTAGTTTTTTGTGTGCCCATAGAACTGGCAATTTGTACACTGAGGAATATCTTTTGACTTTCTACGTGGTTCTACTCTAACAATGCAGTGGAACAGTCTATCTAATTCAAAGATATTGGCACAATCGCGATTTTCTTCAAGCTCAACTGCGCAGAGTGGCATAGGGTTCCTATCTTTATTTAGAAGTCTTGTTACTTTGTTCACTGGGAACTTAAGTCTGATTAGTTCTTCTTTTATTTCGTTATCTGTTAGTGAGTATGGTAATTTACGCACAATTACTGATAGATGTTTGGAGTCTGGGACACGAAAAGTGTGGTATTTCTGTTTAATGGTATCAAAATGTTTTGTTAGCGTTCTAAAATCCTGAATAGAGGTTGTATTTATTTTAACCACTTTTCCTTTTAGTTCGGATGAAAAGTCATTACTTAGCAAATTTTTGAGAATTCGAGTAAGTCTTTGATGATTGTTTACGTCGTGTAGAAAAATTGGTGGTGTTTTAACTACTTCTGTGATTTCGGTTGTCTCTTCTACAGGTTCTTCACAATGCAAGATTTGGAATCTGTTTTGCGTCGGTATATCAATAACGTATCTCATTTCTGATGGTCCATTATCGGGAGATAAGGCCCTTGGTTGTTGCAAGTTATTTCCACTATTTGTGCGTGGGCGGTTATGACCGGTTCTTTTCTGATCGTTAATAACATCCATGGGCGACATGAAACTACTTGTATTATTTGGGCACTGGGGAGGCTGAGGCATATTGGCGCCTGCATTAAACTGTACATACATTTGTTTCAGCAATGCGTCGGGCGTCGTGGGATGTTGTGATGTCCCCATCGGTTGTGAGGATTGGAGTTGAAGCTGTTGATATTGAAGCATCTGCTGCTGTTGTTGCTGCTGCTGCTGCTGCTGGTGGAGATGGAGATGCTGGGCTGATTGTTGTTGCTGCTGTTGAAGATCATGCTGCAGGTAGGCTGTGACCTGCTGGTGATGGGCTGTTTGACATGGCTGCTGCTCTGGAACTGCTGATCTAGATGGGTGGGCTGCGTTGTCTTCGGAAATCATCTCGTTGGTGATATCGGATGAATTTACGGCACTTATATCAGAGTTCTCGCTGATCATTAAGTTGCGAATGGCCGAAGCCAAGTCCGTGTTTATAGACATCACAAGCAACCGGTCGCTCAGAACGTTCGGTTGTAGTTTTCCACCGATGGGCCACTAAACAGTTTGTGGGGTCACATCGGTAGAAGGTTTGGTAGCTTACGTTAAACGATATAATATATTTACACTTATTGTTCAAAGTAATTCGCGAACACGTTGCGTCAGTAGAACTTTCCGATAGCGATACGAGCACTGTAGTGGAGGAAGTACACAACTGTTCTCGTCCGCTGCTCACACGGAAGTCCTCACTCCTACTTGGAGACGAAAATCCGTTGGAGGAAAAGTTTTACTTTCAGGCGAAAAACAGCACCTCATCTCGTCAACTATGGCACGCAACTGGGGAAGAGGAAGCGATTAGCTGGCATTGTTGGGAGTGGCCCGCTGTGCTTTCTGCCTGAATCCCATTGCACTGGGACCGTTCTGTGAGACCGGTATACGAACAGTTCCACTGTGCCCCGTGTTTCATTCTGCCCCACACTCCCCTAGTACAAATTAAATCACTTTCCACTAAGAATTCTGTGTACTAAATTGAATCGCAGGATAAATGATTCCGAGAATATAAAAGCCATCACACATATCTAGCAGTTAATCATCATTGGTCAGAAAAACAGAGTTGAATACACTTACAAAGGTAAACCATAGCTCAAACTAGTAGCGAGAAAGAAAATCATTCGTTGAATTTGTTACTACTGTACTCGGAAGGTAGGTGCGTGGAGGACTCTCGGCTTGATACTAGACAGATCTCCGTCTCCGTCAGGCTTTTCTGATTTCGGTTTTCTTTGGTTTACCAGGTGAATGCTAAGGTGGTTCCTTCTAAAGGCAATGTATGAGTTCCTTATAGTTCGTAGTTCTCAGTCGTCTCTTGGGACTAATGACCCAGACATAAGACATAAGGAAATAAAAAAAATTATGTGGTTTCTAGCGCCGAAGTTATGGCCAAGGCTTAATCAAGTTTATGCTATTGGATAAATAAAATTATTACTACTCGAAAAAAGTCACAATATTTTATTGTGAAATTCTGATTCTGTTACTCTTAAGTAATAACAATGTACAAAATTCTAGCAATTGCATGTCGGATGAAGCTAAATCCAATGTTTAATTTAACAAAGGATTGGAATGTTTTTTGGATTTATTTTCAACACACAAAAACTTGTCAAAAGATAAAAGTAGGGTGAGAGGAATTTCTCTTTATAATTATTACAAAGCCAGTTGGATGAGCGACAGCACTGGACCGATTGTAGTGGGTGAGTGGTTAACGTTCTGGCCTCGCATTCGCTGGTTCGAATCCCTGTCCGGGCATGCAGATTTGGGTTTTACATGATTTCCCCAAATCACTCCAGGTGAATGACCGGTTGCTTCCTTCAAAAAGGCTATGACCGAAATCCTTCCCGTTTCTTGTCACCATTCCCATCCCGGCTCTAACGACCTCGATGTCAACGAGTCATAAAGCCATAAGTTAAAAAAAAAAGCTCTGGGGCCTAACTTTCTGGAGGACGCGGCTTCAAATCACTGTACGGCCCATGAGATTTCAGTTTTCCAAGGTGCCTCAACATCATTCCAAAGGAATGCCTAAATGGGTCCTTCAAATGGCCATGGCTTACTTCCTTCCCGTTCCTTGTTCCTACTCCTCTCCAAACTCTAATGACCTCGACATCCACGGGGACTACAGGTCGAAAAAGAAATGAAAGTCGCGGTTAGTCCTTTGCCATTACACTGTGCACTTGCTTATTACGGTATGTTGACTCAGTTTCATCAGCGCAGGCGCAGTACTTCGTTCCCATATTATGACCATTCTAAATTGTTTCGTAATTACAGTTTTTATAAGAAACAACTTTAGGGCTATGACGTGTCCTGTAATTAAAAGCTTAAACGATGAATATTACTGCTTACTTAATTACAGGCATTGCCGTTGCTCCATAAATCAACACCGGGGGAACCGCGTGAGATGACTGATGAAATGAGGGGATATGCGAGTACTTTATTGTTTTATTAATAACGGAAGATATATAACAAACCCCTCACCCCATATCACCACACAGGCTTTTCGAAAATTTGATAGCTAGATATTAGTTTTTTTCAAATTGAAATTAATATTTTTACTAAATCTTCTTTTAATTGACGCATTGTAAGGAAGATCTGAACGATATTCTGATGGTGTGTGAACTCTAATGCTTGGACTTGGTATTCGAGAGGACGTGGGTTCAAGTTTCCTCCCCTCAAGATATTGATTTACCAAGTCTTTCAAAAATCACTCTGCAGAAACGCCGCGGTCGAATTTTTTCCTGTTTCTTGTCCCCATCTTCTCCTTACGATAATGACCAAGATGTCAGAGAGCCTCAAAGTTCTACCCAAAAGAAAACTGTTATGTCATCAGGTTGGGAGGTTGGTTTTTTTAGTATTATTTTACTTCTTAATTTTACTTCTATGGTTTCCCGAAAAAGAAATATGTTGCATGGAGGACAATTACGAATGAAGTGATTCAAATAATAGTAGAAGATAATACTTCAAACTTCTTTTACAATGTTGTCCATAGAACAATTTATTTCTTTAATATGTTAATAATTTGCCGATTACGGCACCGTGTACGATCTACAAGCACACCTCTAAAGTAATTTAAAATTAGTCGTGCAATTAAATTAAATAGCAGCTGAAGGGCAAAGCTAATGTTGTTAGAGCTAGCATGAGAATAGTAATATGTTGCTAGCACAACATTAGCTCATCTGTGGTGGCCACTAGCAACCCAACCTCACTACAGCAGACCAAGTTAACCCTTACGAGCCTCCGAAACTTTGCGGGATAGGCTTAAAGCCGGAGATCAATTTCTTCAAAGTTGCCACCGAGATAGGATTTCCAGACAGTTAACCTGCCATCACGAGGAAGAATCATGTCATGACTTTGGTAGAACCAGCAGCTTCTTGCAAACTAGATACATAGTACATAATTCAAAGCCCCAATTAACCGAGAAAATGATCCATATAACTTTTAAGTGTCAGTGCATTGAAATATAACGGTTTTATTTCTGTTTAAATAGGACAGTAAAATGTCAGCGAAATTTTAAGAATTGTCCTGGATATCCGCATTACAAGTATGGAATTGAAAACAGTTTGGCGAATATCGATATCTAATCACAGGCCGGAAATACGAAAGGCTTTTACTATATAGCATTACTAAAGCAGGAGACAGCTTTTGAAAAATGGAATTTAAAATTTTGGTTTTAAACATTAATTAGCGTGGATATAAAATGTTTAGATACTAAAAAGGTGTACAGGAATGCAGTTCTAACAGTCAGTTACAAACATATTAATACGTACACATAACATCTGTTTCACAAGGATGTAAAGCGGTAAATTTTTCCCTGAATACGTTTTAGAACGTCCACGGAAAACATCCTTAAAATACGCCTGGCATGAAAAGTGCGACATCTGAAATCACTAATATTCAGAGCTCGTAAAAGCAAGGTCTATAGATGGAATTCTTTCGTTAGAGGAAGGGAAAAAATGGAGTTGACCTCTTCCACAATTTGCAGCGAGTAGGGCTACTGCAAGCTAGTCAAATCTTTGATTCAGTTTACGGTGAATAATCATGCGAAGCAGACTCATACTCTTTGCTTTACAGAAACTGAAGCTACTAGACTTCAGACTGTAATGTGAGACTTTTTAGTGATCTGCATGGGTAACCTGTGTATGTATCAACAACATTAGATCAAAATGTTTAAGTGGAGGTAAAGTCTTCAGTTTGAAAGTGAACGGTATCGGAAAGAAAGTTTAGCCGCTTGTGGAACAAATTGTCACGTAGTTGAAGTGTTCGTCAAAATAAACACGAAATCACAATCTTCGATGTTTAACTGCACAGCACGTTTTTGGCTTCGAGTTATTTGATTTTTAGTGCCTTATAGCGCGCAAGACGGTAGATTTATTGAGTAGTGTTACCTTTTCGACGTATTGTTCGCCTTATTGCTCTCTGCATGTTTAATGTCGTTTGAGTCATATGGGCAAAGAGGAAGCAGGTCAATCGGACATCATGGTAGGTAAAATTCGATCATTAGAAGGTTACTTCGCTTTTTTTTTTCAGGAAACCATGGAAAATATTCGTGGAAAAATAGGAAAGTCACCATGAGGATAGCAATCGAAATAGTTTCCTATGTTATATAAGAAAATTGTAGAAAAGTTGCGTCTGTACATGGAATTTATTTTTATCAGAGTAAACTGCAGTGTATACTAATGCTGTTAGAGATTTCAAAGCCGTAAAATGTAGAACTTTTGTTTGTCTGTTTGTCCCTGCATCACCCGAATATTAATCAACTGATTTTACGAAAATTATCAAAGTGATAACTTGTGTCATCCATTAAAATATAAGATAATTTTATCCAGATAAGAAACCTAGACAGAGCGTGCTGAGTGAGCGGTTGATGTTCTGGCCTCTCATTCTGGAGGACGCTGGTTCGAATCCCCATCCGGGCATGCGGATTTGTGTTTTCTATGGTGTCCCCAAGTCACTCCAGGCGAATGCCGGGATTCTTTCTTCAAATGGTCATGACCGAATTCCTTCCCGTTCCTAGTACCCCAGTTTCATCCCACCTCTAATGTCCTCGATGCCAACGAGGCGTAAAACCATAAGTATAAAAAAAAGAAATAAGAAAAAGTCGACACTCCATTTATTTTTTACTTAATTTTACGCCTCGTCATTAGAGGAACGGGATGGAGTTCGGCCATGACCTTTTGAAGAAATCATCCCGGAATTAGCCTGATGTGATTTGGGTAAAACATTGAAAAACGAAATCTGGATGGCTGGATGGGGATTCGAACCCTTGTGCTCCCGAATGCGAGGTGAGAGCGTTACCATTAACCCTCCACGCTCTGTAGAATCGATCCATTTAATATTCCGTGCAGTAGATTAGTGGCAGTCTAAATGTTTACAACAAATGAATATAAGGAAGTCCAATGAATGATACAAGCAGTGGTTGCTTAAGCCAAATTCATTTCAATAACAGTATACTAACGATGAAAATCACAACGCATGTGAATTGTTGAATAATTATATTCTTTTTTTAAATTCTCTTTTACTCATTTTATCCCCGATATTAATTCATCACGTTGTTCTGCGAGAAATTATTAAATTAATGATGATCATTTATTAAAAGCCCTGAAAAAAATAAACCGAGGACACCTTTTTTCACGTGGTCAATGCTAGTTACAGATATAACTAACACTAATTGGTCCTAATGATCGAGTATAAGGAAGAAATCAAATAATTTTTCGTTAATATTAATGAAATAGAATTACGTTAATTTGCTAGGTCGATTCATATTATAATTTCAGTTCGCTATAGACATTTGTTGAAAATTGTGGTGGTTATATCCGCATCCGTTCACAAGACGGAGAGAAAGTGCTCTCTGCGGTGCCTTCAGACATCACGGTCGCTGGATAATCCGGATTTGCGTCGTTTGCTGCGGAGCGGAAGGTCGAAGTCTGTCGGTCCGAAATGTTTTTGAGCTAACTGGCTCTGGGAGTGACACCTGTCGAAGACAGTGAATTGTATAACTAAAAGCGAGAGCACAAGTTTAAGAGGAAGCCATTTCTTTCAATTTTGTTACCAAGATCTTACATTTTATCGATTAAGTACCAACTGTGAGAAAATATTTTACTTGTCTTTCCACTTCTATTTGAACTTAATAACGGTGACGTTTTCACGTTATAGAGACAAAAATAATTGGCGCGCATCTGTCACGACGAAACATATCTAGCAATCATAAGGAATATGTTCTGTTTAGCATTATCTGGAAACTGCTAGTAACATAACAGTAAAGCCTTAAATTATAGATGGGAATGATGCCTGGCATTTTAGAGAAAATATGGGGTGACGCAAAATCAAGTTTAACCTCCTTTATCTATATATATAAAGATGAATGTATATATGTTTGTTTGTTTGTTTGTTCTTCATAAAAATCCACACTTTTCATCCAATCTCGATGAAAGTTTGCACACTTATCCTTTGAAACAAGGAGAAAAATAGTGTCTGCATTTGGTTGAAAAATTATCTGTATAAATAATACATGTTGTCTTATAATTCGGAAAATTACAGAACGGAGATAGACAGACGCGTTGGATATGGAAGTGTCTGTACTGCTTTTTCTGGGTAGCGACCAGGTAGCTAAGTGGTTAAAGCGCTTTCCTACTGATGTTTGGGTCGTGGTCTCCGGGTCAAATCTCTGTGGAAGCTAAGATGTTTAAAATTTTTTTGTGATGGTAAGAGTAAGTCCTGTGCCGTTGGTTATTCGGATTGAATGTTAAACCGTAGATATCGCAAAGCTAGGGGTGCAATGCGAGGCAAATCATAGGTAGTCTTGCAATTGTACACTTCATTATATTGATCCCTTAGGGGTGATTAGCAGTCAGAATGTGTGTGTGATCTGCAGTAATAATACTATAAATGCGGAAGTAAGTCTCCGTATTTTGTTAGGTTTTGACAACTAAATGTCTATACCGATATTCACGGAATTTGACAAGAAAATCTGTAGTGGGGGGGGGGGGGAGCACATTACATTTTTTTTCGGCTATGATTAACAGTTGTTGTCACGAAATAATGAGAACTTATCGAATGGTGACAGAAATACGGATGTGTGTGTTAGTCGTAATGTTACGTTGCTTGCTCAAGCTATGCTTCTCGCGCATTATGTTAGTGTATAATTTGTTACTAAATTTCGTTTAGAGAAAAAAACGTATTATGGTGTATAGATGTCGATTTTCTCTGTCCTTTTACTTCGTGTCTGCTTAAATATTTCTAGCACCAGTTTATTTTGCCCTTCTTTTTTAACATGCATTGCTAGGAAAGTTTGGTGGTATCATTAGAGGGGCGCTAATGACCCCGCTGTCGACGCGCCCTAAAGCAACAACAATAACGGTATCATTAGATAGCAAAATGAACTGGCATTAGCACAGAACCGATTTTGATGGGATGGATGACGCCAAACTGTGATTTAAAATGTTGAATTTCAAAGTATTGGTCCTTCATTTTATAAGTAACCGTACAAATTTATTTTAATAAACAAACTAATGTATGTATGTGAGAAAATATTCTTTTTATCCATGTGTAATTTACATGTATACAGCTTTTCATCAAAATAACAATTTAAAGGTTAATTAGTGCCATTTTCTACTGTCTGATCTAGTTGTAAGTTCCGAAGTATCATGCTGACTATGACCATCATTTTAATGGATTAAGTAATTTCAACTTCGATTATCAGAATTTGGACAGCCCAAAACGTAATCTTATGTTGTTGGTGTAGTGTGTTTAGTCAGTCGTGTAAATTGCTTTAATACAATATGGAAGATAGGTGGTACGGTATCTCGAGTCTAGATTCAAACTGTCAAATCTGGTTCTGCTACTAAGAGCTAGGTTTCACACAAATTCCATGATGATTCTTAAATATGGACCCAATGTTTTGCAATAATCCTGTATGTGTATGGATCTAAAAGGACCTGAGCAGACAAGCCGTAACTAACACTAAAACAAAATATCATTCTTTTGACAACCGGTAAGACGCTTGTGGTACTTATTAGCGTAACACACAGCGAACCCTACAGAAGTAATTCCCTTTTATCCCGGTCCATAATGTTATCTTTAAGGGCTGTGTTATCACCTACTTAAGTTCTTGCAGTCATTCATCAACGCCATTTGCGGGATATACAGGGTGGTCAGAAATTCACTCATCGGCGGGTAAGGGCAGTGTTCGGGACGTTGTACTAACGAAATAAATACAAAAAATATAGTAAAAGTCGTATCGTTTCTGAATTATACCGAAGCTAAAGTTGGCCAATAAGAGCGCTGCGCGGGCGAATTCAAACAGCCTTCCACAGGCGGTGTTGCGTATCAAGGCATGGGACCGCCAAAGAAAGCGAAAGGAAAAACTTTCTTCGGAAGCGGGGATCGAACCCGCAACCTTCAGTTTAAGAGTTTGGCGCCTTACGACTACGCTGCCTAGGCACTACAATTTCGTGGAGCTGTCAAGGTAATTGTTTATGAGACTGAAAGTAGAAACGGAAGAAGAACTTTTTGGCTAGGATAGTTCAGCTTTTGATGAAATTAGAGAAGGTACAATTTTGGAAGACTCTCAAATTCAGTAACTCAGCGTTGTCGTGCCGGTATTGCAGTTGAGGGATGACATTTTGAGCAGTTGCTATAAAATGTAAGGGACCGTATTTTTTTTTGTTTATTGTTATTTATTGGGATACATTTTTTCTAAAAACAAGATTTTTCAGCTATTATTTATTTTACGGTTACGCTTATTGTAAGTAAATGCGTGTTGGGTTTCAATGTTGCGACAGATAACGTCAAGTTGAAAATGAAATTACTGTACAGTAATTTTGTTTTGTATCAGTGACAAAAGGGCTTTCAATGTGTCAATAGCTTGTTTACCTTTTGCGACTTGCCGCTCGTTAGCGCGTTGATACACGTTCCCAAAATGTTTGCAACTTGTTTGAATAAGAACAGGCTTTTTGCAACAGAGAAAGTTTCGTTACAAACGGTGGTAATGGGTTTATTGTTTTTTTTTTTTCAAAAGTTTATTGTTTTTTGTTTATTGTTGCAAAATAGTAGCATGGATATTCACGTTAATCAATAAAAATGTTGTGATTGAAATCTAGTGAAATACGATTACATGGAATAAAAGAAGCTTCTTTGCAACGAATAAGTCAAGTCTGCAGACATTTTTTTTTTTTTTGTGACAGTAACTAAACGATTTTTTTACAAAAATTAAAGATTAATCTAGCAAGCAGATCAACTAATTCAAAACCAATTCCTATAAAAAAAAATCCTTTAGCCCCACCACCGACTTCCCGAAAAATGTCGCGGATTATCGATTAATTCCGATTACTAACAAACAGTCCGCCTTAGTGGCTTCTAAAAACAAAGAAACTGTAGTGCCTTGGCATCGTAGTCGGTTCAGTGGCGGATCCAAGGGGGGTGGGGGGTCATGAAGGTCATGACTCCCCCCTGGTCTCGGCCTCTGATAATATTTTTAATCTCACTGATTTTAATTAAATAAGATTACTTTGAATAATGGATGGCCAGATCTCACAAAAACATACTCGACAGTCACAATGCGACTGTATGCTGTTTATAATATTATGTTGTATCCGATCGGTCATTGTGAACTGAATATTAAGCGCGTAATTGCAACTTTTGATTTTGCCGCGCGTCGTACTATTCGTTCGCGGCTGCGCGTCAGATGTTCGGTGACGTCACAGGTGCGTAGCTCCGACCGCTTCTCGCCACTAAACCGTTTGTTGTATTTACATAAATATTGTAATTTTTGCTTAGTTATGCACGGGTGTTTTTTACTACAGATGCAGCGAAAAATTTGATTGTGCTGGTGTGTCGAAACGTAATGCATGTAGTGGTCTATTTAGAAAGATAGATTCATTCTTTTACGAAGAAACATAGGTTTGAGATTGATAAACACCCAAAATATTTACCTATACTGAGCACTAAAGTATATCTTAATATGTGTGCTGCCGATGTTTCAACAGCTATCTTAACCTTAGATGAAGAAGAGAATATTACTCCTGCTGCAGCTGTTCTATGATTGCCGATTTCGTGTACGTCGACTTCAAGTTCTAATCAGATAAAAAGTTTGATTTCTCAATTGAAATTTTCCTCAGATATTGGATGGTTTGTAAGAAAATACCTAGACGTTTCAACAAGAGCTATATTGATCGACAAACATTAGTTGCCTTCTCAAATTTATATTTTCCCACACTGTATAAATATAAATATATATTAGAAGTCACACGTTAACAACTTTCACTGGCTTGTTTTATCGCATAAATACCAAGACCTTTACAGAAAACATTATGTTTTTATTACAGTACCGCCCTTGAGTTGCCACACAGTCAAAAACACCTCTAAAACGATTCATAAAAGAACCATTAATAGCTTTCGATGATTTTCTTGGTAAAAATGGTGTGTTGCTAACTCACCAGCGAAATAAATACCACGAAATAGCTGTCGAAGCTGGAAAAAGCTTTTTAACAGCTTTTCACAAAACTGAAAACCAAATTTATCAGTAAAAAAATGACAAAAGTTAATGAAAATAAAGTAAAAGTTACAACCAATTGCCAAAAAGATGATTTTTTGTGTTCATCAAGATACATGGTTACGTGGTCATCGCGATGAGGACAAATTTTTCGATAAAGAAGCACGGTAGTTGATGAAGGAAGCACTTTTAAAATTCCGTGTAGAATCTCGTGACATAGCATAGCAGCATCATTTAGAGACTTCTAAGTCTAATGCAACATACATCAGCAAAATTGTGCAAAATTAGTTGATTGATGTTTGCAATGAAATCATTTAGGAAAGTATTTTACTGAATGTGAATGTAACTAAATACTTTTATATTTGATTCGATGAAACAACAAACATAACACATATCTCACAGCTCAGCCTTTCATTGAAATACATATACAATAGTATAATAAAGGAAGTTTTGTAACATTCTGTGATGCTTACGTTACTCCTTGATGTGATGATAACGATCTAGGCGATATGGAGCTTGCGAAAATAGTTGAAAATTTTGATGTGCTGTACAAGCAATCCTGTTCTTAATAACATGTTATCTATATCATCCAGCCATTTCTTGCCGTTAGTAACTAGGACACAATGAAATTGCCAATTCATCCGCAAAAAGGAATTATTAATTTTTTTTTTTTTTTTTTTTTTTTTTTTTTTTTTTTTTTTTTTTTTTTTTTTTTTTTTTAAGAATTTGGAGCTACAATGCAAGGTATCTGCGAGACGCGTTGGGTTGAGAGGCATAATGGCCGTCTACAATTTCATGAGACAGTGAAAATTTGTAGCGCTCTAGAAAAGATTTCTACATGGCAAGACAACGAAAATGCTAATGACGCGCCTTGCTTACTGCAAATATTGTTCAATTCAGACTTTATAATATTATCTATCTGCTTGAGCGGGGTTTAGGTAGGTACCTAAATATTTTATTTATTACCTTATGTATGTACTAATGCATGAAAGCAAAAAATTAATAACTTACTGGCAGTTACCCACGATTTCGTATGTATGGAAGTGTCTTATAGTGTAAGAGTTTTCTTTGACAATAATTACGGTAATAATAAAAATACGGCAATAATGAAAATTTATTTACGTCCTAAATGAAAAAGCAATTCCATATATTTATCCTCCAAAATAGTCAAATTATTTTCGGTTTCGATATTGGTTTAATTTTGACGATATATTGATTACACCATTTACTTCTGCTTAATATAAGAATTTGTGTGGATTAAAACTTATCTTACGTGGTATCACTTAAGATCGTCAGGACTTATTTTTAATTTCCTAAGCTTTCTCTGACGCCATATTACTGATTTCAGCCGCAAGTAATTAGTTCTAACCGATCAAATTTCGATCACAATACAGATAATATATTGATGCACGTGTGACTGATATTTCTGAGAACGTTTCAGTAATTGGAGGGAATGCACAAGTACAGTAGAGTCAAGGTGGGAAGAGTTCAAGGAAATAAGAAAGGGGGAAGAAATATTTATTCCAAAACAAAAAATAAAGTAGAGAACCAGTGTACTGTAATAGGGATGTGAGGGTGTTAAAGAGGTTGGTAAGAAGAGAATATAACAGAGTTAAGGGGCAGCAGGGTAGTAGGGAATATTTAAAAACAACTAAACAAGTACTTGATAATAACTAAGAAGGTGGCTAAAGATGGGTTTATGAAGAGTATTGTCAGAGCAGTGGGACCATTGACTGATGCATCAAGAAATTTCTGTGGCTATGTTAGAAAACAGACGGGAAGGGAGGGTGTTGAAACGCTTACAGATAAGGATGGA
Source organism: Vandiemenella viatica (assembly GCA_031002005.1). Taxonomy (NCBI): domain Eukaryota; kingdom Metazoa; phylum Arthropoda; class Insecta; order Orthoptera; family Morabidae; genus Vandiemenella; species Vandiemenella viatica. The sequence goes on along the minus strand of CM061921.1, from coordinate 205,724,053 downwards.
GAATAAGTTACTGATGATTTTAAAAAGGCAGAGATTTTAAATGACTGGTTTAGTGAACCATTATGGACAGTGAATCAGGAACGGGAGGGGGGTGGGGAGGAACTCGGATAACGAGCTTAACAACACAATTACAAATGATCAGACTAACAAATTTGAATTTCATCCTGAGAATATCATGGAGGAACTAAGAAGGCTGCAAAAATTTTAAGGGGCTGGTGTAGATAATAATACAACAGATATCTTAAAGATAGCCAGATGTGGCATTGTACCCTTATCAAGAAATATTTAAATTGAGTCTGGATCCAGAGGACTGAAAAATGCGATAATAGCGCCGGTACATAAAGGAGGAGTAAGTAATAGAGTCGAAAATTATGGGTCAATCAGTTTGAGATCAGTGGTAGGTAAATTAATGGAGAAATATATGTGAGGAGTGTAAGTGGTTTTCAAAAACCCTTTAGGCAAGATTATTCATGCTAACTTGGTTGGTGGTGTATATGCAAGATATTTCGGATGAAATGGACAAGGGAGGCCAAATTGACAGTGTAGCACTAGATCTTTCAAAGGCTTTTGACAGAGTGAGCCACAAAATTATAGTAAATAAGATAAAAACTATTGGAATGGATGAGAAAGTGTATGGAGGGGAGAAGAATTTTCAAGAGGTAGAAAACAAAAAGTTAGCTTAGGAAATGCAGCAAGTAAAAATGAAAGTGTCACAGGGTAATGTATTGGAACCATTGCTATTCATTATTCTGATGAATAATTGTGTTGTCTTACTACCAGAATTTGTATTGTCCGCAGATGACATAATGCTATATAAAAGGATAAAAACGGAAGAGGACTGCGAACAAGTGCAGGGTGATCTGGACAGGATACCTAGTTGGGTTGGTAAACATGAGATGAAGATAAATGCAATGAAGATATAGCTTATTAGATACATAGATAAAAAACTAAAGGTTGATTATGATTATAAGGTGGGGAAAGAATTGCTTGTTAAAGACTTGAAATGTAAATGTCTTAGTATCACATTTGATAACAAGCTTAACTGGGCAGGACACATTGGACAGGCAGTAAGAAAAGGTTTCAAAATTCTGCACTTGTCGGTAAGAGTGGTGAGGAGATGTACGAGAGAAGACAATGAAGTGGGTTACAAAACTTTGGTCAGACCATTGCTTGAATATGGTAGTATAGTAAGGGACCCACATTTTGAGTATCAAATACAGGAGTTGGAGAGGGTGCAAAAAGGTTCTGCTAGATTTGTTTCTGGAAATTATTGCAGAATGCAATCAGTAACAGATATGATAAAATAGCTGGAATGGGATTCATTGCAAGACAGGAGGAGGGTGAAGAGGGTCATGGGAGTCTACAAGGCGTATACTGGTCTACATCTGCATCTACATCTACATCTATACTCTGCAAATCACAAATACTGTGGGTGGCAGAGGGTGCTAACTGCTAAGCACCAATCCTAATTCAGCGCATTCCAATCCCGAACAGATCGAGGAAAGAAAGAATACATAAATGAATCAGTACGGCATCTTATTTCTCTAATCTTATCCCTCCTGTCATTCCGACCTAAATAGGTTGGCGGATGAATTATTTTGTTGCACTCGTAACTTAAAGATTTTCGCATATTCTCCAGCAAATTCAAACAAAAACAACGTCGTCTGTCCGCCAAACAATCCCAGCCCAACCCACGAATCAGCTCTGTGACACTTACGTAAGGACTGTAACTAGCAGTCACGAATCGAGCGGCTCTTCTCTGTACTTTCTATAGTGTGTCAATCAATCTCTAGCGATACGGATCCCAAATTCCACAACAGTATTCCAATTGCGGACGCACTAGTGTTTTGTACAACGAATATCATCTTCGCAAACCAAGTATGCGTACCAGCAAAATAGAACACCCGAACTTTGTGAAAAGTCAACCGAATGCCATTACTGCAGATCCAGTGGTATTGTACGCCGATTTTGAGGATACACTTCGGCTAACTAGACTTGAAGAAGTGCATACACTTACACTTGCCCTCCGACATTTGACAAGAGTCCTCCATCCTGGCGGTAAAAACATAACGTTCCCACAACCTTCGGCAATTGACAGAATACAACTGAGGTCACTAAATTTTCCAACAGACCCATCTCAGCTCCTTACACTAGTTCACAAGATTTTCGAGAGAAGAGGAGAAATATTTGATCCTGAGGAAACATATAAGCAGTTTGTGATGACCCACGGACGCATTCTGTTAGATACAAGACTACCTTGGCCCCAGTGCAATGTGCACACAAGACACCCGTAAATTCTATGTTAAAAGTTACTGCGCTGAATACTAAAGGAAACAACATGGTTCTACATGAAATCAGAAAGGTGGCTGAGGAATTGAGATCAGATATTATTTGTCTACAAGAACCGTACTCCTGGCAAAGCAAAATTCCGCATATGCCTGTAACATCACGAAAAATCACAGAGGGCAATAACCCAACGGCAGCAACAATCGTTTTAAATAAACAGATAACAGTTACAAAAATTACGCAGTTATGTGATGAACACACAGTATGTGCTGAGATAGGAGCAGCATGGGGAAGCTTCATAATGGTAAGCATGTATTTCCAGTATAGTGACGAGATCTTCCCGTACTTAGATAGGATACGGCAGATAGATGCAGCTCTGGGAAATTATCCACTAGTTATTGCAGCGGACGTCAATGCAAAGTCTGCTCTTTGGCACAGCAAGAAGACTGACAGGAGAGGGCAACTTCTAGAAGAACTGTTAAGAGAATTGGGTCTAGAGGTTAGAAACCAAGCACATAATCCTCCTACTCTCTGCAACAGTATTGGCGCAAGAACAAATATCGACGTAACAATTACAAAAATTCATGCGGGGAATTTGCTTTGGGGTTGGAGAGTGCTTGACAACATGACAACAAGTGATCACAATTTGATTTTCTATGAACTGGGCAGAATGCAGACAGAAGAAAGCAGTGACAACAGAAACATTAAAACAGCATATAACATCAAGAAAGCTGCATGGGGAAAATTAAGGAATGTGTTCATTCAATTGGATTTGCCAGAAAACCACTTCGATGTAGACAAAGCCGCAAGAGAGCTGACAACTGCAATACAAAGTGCCATGAAACGGGCGATATCACTAAAAAAGATAGTAGATCCCACTGACAAAATATGGACAGAAAAACTTCAAAAACTACGACTAAACATGAGAAGAGCGAGGAGGATGTATCAACAAAGCATGGTGGCAGCAGAAAGAAGTTTCCTCCTTGAATACTACAGGCAGAAGAGGCAGATTTTCAAAGACGCGATGAGAGAGACAAAACAAAAATGCTGGGAAGTCTTCGTGAGGGAAAACCTCATGAACAATCCATGGGGTATTCCTTACAAAATAGCTACTGGTGCAATTAGGCCTCCCACAATACTATCCACAGTAAAAAGAACAGATGGACGATTAACCACGAATTGGAGAGACTCAGCGGAGGAGTTATTAAAAGTTTTGCTTCCTGATGACAACCCGGAAGAAGAAACAGTAGAACAAGCTACACTACGAAGGAACATGTGGCAGCCCTGCTGGAGTCAAGAGGAAGGAAATAATATTACACCCGAAGAAGTAATAACCGCGATAAACAAAATGAAAAAAAGGAAAGGCTCCCGGTCCAGATGGAATTCCAGCCGAGGTCCTGCAGGAGTTAATCATAAAATTAACCCCCATCCTATGCAGGCTCCTGAACGAATGTCTGTATCAGGGTAGAGTTCCGGGAATATGGAAGAAAAGCGAGGTGGTAATTCTAAAGAAAGGAGACGACAAGGATCCTCTTCAACCGAAATCTTACCGGCCGATTTGTTTATTGAATGTGCTTGGCAAAGTTCAAGAGAAGATTCTATGCAAAAAATTACAAAGCCACCGGGAGGTTCAGGGAATGAATCCCAGTCAATATGGATTTAGAACCGGGAAGTTGACAGAGGATGCCATAAATCGGTCGATGGAAATAATTTGTAGCAGTACAAAAAACTACGTTGTAGGCATATTTATTGATATTTCGGGAGCCTTCGACAATTTATGGTGGCCCGCTGTGTTTGAACGGCTGAGGGAGATTGGTTGTCCAAGAAGATTATTTTACACCTTCAGGGACTATTGCAGATTTAGAACTGCTTCCTTGAGATGCCAGAACTCGTTCATCACGAAGATCCTCACTAAAGGATGCCCGCAAGGTTCCGTTTGCGGTTCCATATTCTGGGATATAGGGATGGAACCAGTGATTGAACTATTACAAAGAATACCTGAACTTCTAGGTCTAATAGCTTTGCTGATGACCTTTTACTACTCGTGGAAGGAGCAACAAGAGCAGAAATTAAGTACAATAGTAATCCAGTACTTAACTGCCTTAGCCAATGGTGCAGTAAAGTCAAACTGAGTTTAGCACCACATAAAACAACATTTATGTTGCTCAAGGGCAAGCTGACTCGAAAAACAACTATAAGAATCGACGGTAAATCAATTCGTAGAAACCCAGTGTGCAGGTACTTAGGCATTCAATTGGATGAACGTTTAAACTTCGAAGCCCACTTAGAGAAGACAGTAGCAAGAGCAGTGGCGGTCATGAATAAAATCATTAATATTGGCCAACGAAAATTTACTGTTCCAGTCCAAACAATAAGACTATACCATGACGCAATTTTATCCTCTTTAGTGGGCTACTCAGCAAGCGTGTGGGCAAAGCATCTAAGAAAAGTAAAACTAAAACAGCGAGTCAGATGTGTCCAACGAGGAATAGTTTTAAGATTTACAGGAGCATACAGAACCGTGGCAACAAATTCATTAACCGTTGCCATTGGTATATGGCCACTGGACATTGAAGTAAGGAAACGGGGTGCCATATACTGGCACAGCAAAGGGAAACAAGATATGGTAGCAGAAATTGTAGGCAGCGAAGCAACATCGGAGATACACATTCGGAAGCTTCTATTGGCGGAATGGCAACAAGAATGGAACAACAGTGAAACAGGTCGAAGAGCATATTATATGTTCCCATCCGTAGAGGAGAGGTTAAAGTTGAAGTACCTTCAACCCTCTCCCGGATTGGTACACTACATTACAGGTCACGGGCCATACAATAGCTTGCTCGGAAGTCGAATTATTGTGGACTCAGACAGGTGCGAATGTGGTGAAGAGAGTACGCCGGAGCACGTGGTATGGGAGTGTGAAATAACAGCCAGTTTGAGAGAACACCATCAAGCTCGGCTGCAAGGTGGGAGAATATTTGACATACAGCGCGATGAAAGTTTGTGGCATCTTTTGGAGGAGGCAGTTCATATAGCCTAAAAATTTTGGAAGGAGAAATTTATAAGAAGGAAAAATGCCGAGCGAAATCAAAGGCCACAGATAGCAGAAGAAGAGAACACAATTACACCGGAATGACGGAAGATATCCTACGACATTGAGCAACATCAATCGTCGGAGGAACTTCAGTGTGCTCCAGAGAGGCCGTCTTCTGAGCGACAACTGAGGCCGTCTTGGTATTCCAGGAGGTCAACTCTAGATGGCCTGGCGGCTGACGTTGCTGCCGGTTCCAGGGGACTCTTCCTTTGGAGCGCACACAACACCAAGAAAATGAACAATAGTGGACCATAAACTAGTGTTTTGTACGCTATTTCCATTGTATGAGCATTACAACTTCTCAAAAATACGTCCTATGAATCGTAGTTTGGAATTAGCTTTGCCTACAACGGAAGTTATGTGCAAGTCCCATTTCATGTTGCTTTGTTCTGTTACGCCTAGATACGTCAGGGAATCCACAGTGTCAACAACTGAATTTTTAACTTTGTACTCCTGAGCAAGCGTGGTCTTTTTATTACTTATGTGCATTGCCTTGCACTTTTTACAGTTAAGTGTAAGCTGCCATTCACGGAACCATTCCGAAATAACATCCAGATCGCACTGAATTTCTAAGCAATCGTCGGAGCACCTCACTTCCATATAAATAAGTGCATCATCAGCAAAAAATCGCATCCTACAATTAACGTTGTCACCGAGATCGTTTATAAAAATTAAGAAAAGAAGTGGTTCCTTGAGGAACGCCCGAAGTAACATCTAGTTTAGAAGAGGCTTCCCCGTCTACAACAACATACTGTGACCGACCAGTTAGAAAATCGCGTATCCATTGGCAAATCTGATCAGATATACCGTACGCTCGGATCTTCGCTAAGAGTCGGTTGTGTGGTACAGAGTCAAAAGCTTTCTGAAAATCCATGAAAATAGCATCAACTTGTGATCCTGCATCAATAACTTTCATTACATCATGCGAAAATAAAGCCAGTTGCTTTTCACATGATCGGTTCTTCCGAAATTCGTGTTGGTATGCTGTAAGTAACTCGTTTTCATCTAGAAACGTCATCACGTTAGAGCATATGACATGCTCCAGAATTCTACTGCAAACAGATGTTAGCGATATCGGTCGATAATTCCTAGGATCTCTCCGATCTCCTTTCTTGAAAACGGGAATCACCTGCGCAATTTTCCAGTCAGAAGGTACTTTTCTTTCCTCTAAAGATTTACGAAATATATCTGATAGAAATGGTTCTATTTCTTCCGCGTATTCCAAAAGTACTCTTACTGGTATACCATCGGGACCCGGCGCTTTCCCCCACTTCAGGAGCTTTAATTGCTTTATGATACCTACACTATCAATTTGTATTGGATCCATCTCAAATTCAACACGCCGTGGAAAAACGGGAATGTTTTCCATGTTTTCGTCAGTGAAGGAATTTTTAAATTCGGCGTTAAATACGGTAGCCTTGTCGCAGCTGTCATCAACTTCCCGACCGTCTTGTAGTAGAACTGGCATATTGTTGTCACAACCACCTATTTTTTTTTATATATACGACCAAAATTTCTTTGGATTTTCAATGAGGCTCTTGGAAAGTGAGTTGCATCGAAAGTCATTAAAGGCCTCGCGCATCGCATTCTTGACCTGTCCTCTTGTTTCAGCTAGCTTTTCTAAATCACTCCTATACATCATCCTTGAGCGTGCATGAATCTTCCTTTGCTTTTTAAGTAACCTTCTAACTTCACGTGTATACCACGTTGGATCGTTCCCGTCCCTGATTGTCCTTTTCGGTATATGTAAGTCTATACCTTCCCTGACTATATTTATGAATCGAAGCCACATCTCTTCAACCGAGCCTCTTCCTTCCATAAAGGTAATGTATTTATCCCCCAAAAACTTCCTTAAACTCTCCCTTGGGGCCTTTTCGAACCTGTAAACGACCCTTTCTTTTTTCTTTTTGCGCGCGACTGTTAATTTTACTGTAGCAATTACAGCTTTATGATCATTTATTCCGGTGGTGGTAGAAATGCCCGTAAATAATTCAGGCCTATTTGTAACGAGAATATCTAAAATGTTTTCGCTATCGTTGTTGCACCGCGTTGGTTCAGTGACGAGCTGCTCAAGATTAAGATCTGAGAAAAGGTCAAGAATAATCTCACAGGATATTTTATCCCTGCCACCAGTAACGTGGGCGTAATTACTCCAGTCAATATATGGCAAGTTGAAGCCGCCTCCTAGTATTATTCAATGATCCGGAAATTGACGAGCTATATTACTTACGTTATTTCTTAAGGCCTCAGCAACACCTACACCTGCATCTGGTGGACGATAGAAAAACCCTATTACAAGTTTTGTCCTAGCTACTTTTAGTCTAATCCATAGGATTTCACAGACCGTATCAATATTTATTTCGTTACACGACAGGTGTTTATGAACAGCTATAAATACACCACCTCCGTTTGAATGTAACCTATCCTTACGGAAAACATTCATGCTGTGGTTAAAAATTTCTGCTGAACTTATATCCGGTTTTAACCAGCTTTCAGTACCTAATACAATATCAGCTTCTGTGCTACTAATAACGCTTTCAAGCTCAGGCTGCTTATTACAAACACTTCTACAGTTTATAACGAGTACTCTTAACGGTCGAGATTGATTTTCGCTACTCCTAACATATGGTGCCGAATTTAATTGGGCTGTCCGTAAATGTAATCCCAGTTTCGGGTCTTCCTCCCACAGCCTAAAAAATCCCCCAATGCACTCCACACGGCCCCTGCCACCCGTGTAGCCGATTCACGTGTGTAGTGCATACCTGATCTATCCAAGGGAACCCTACACGATTCGACCCCAGGGCGAAGATTAAGGAATCTGCAGCCATGATTATCACAGAAACGACGCAGTCTCTGGTTCAGACCCTCGACTCGGCTCTGAACCAGAGGTCCACAGTCAGTTCTATCGACAATGCTGCAGATGGTTAGCTCAGCCGAAATCTTGCGGTCATCAACCACAGAGCTCACCGTATGAGCAAGCCGCCGGAAGGAAGAGAGGATACCCTCCGACCCAAGGCGGCAAGCCCCTTTTGTGCCGACATGAGCTACAATCCGCAGCTGGCTACACCTCGTCCCACTATGTGTTCAGTAGATTTCTGATTTTACTTAAGAAATCTCTATACGGGACTCTAACCTCAGTTAATTCATAGTCCTCTGCTCTCCTTCCAACTCGGTCCGCTTTATCATTATCTACAACTCCCACGTGTCGAGGAATCTTTTTCTTTAACTGTTGTGCTCTATTCATTTTATTTAGTATTTCATATACTAGACAGTTCTTTGTCTTCCCTTTCGACTCATTTTTTAAACATTGTAATGAGCTCAGCGAATCAGAACAGATTAAAATCTTTTCTTCCCTCATTTCTAGAGTAAATTTGGTGGCTTCTTAAAGAAGTCAGGTCTTAAGTATCGTGATAGAAGAATACTTTATAAATTATATAAGAATCAAGTAGCTACAATAATAGAGAACCATGAGAGACATGCATCAGTTGAAAAGGGTGTGAGACAAGGTTGTAGTCTATATCCGTTAATATTCAACTTGTATGTAGAAGAAGCAATAAAGGAAATAAAAGAAAAATTTTCATGTGGCATAAGTGTTCAAGGAGAAAAAATCAGTATGCTATGATTTGCTGATGACCTTGTCATATTAGCAGATAGGCCTGTGGATATTGAGAAGTTATTGAATGGTATGAACAAAATATTGATGGAAGATTTTGGACTGAATATAAATCAAAGCAAGACAAAAGTGATGAAATGTAGCAGAATTGGCGCCAATACTAGTAGATTAAATATAAAAATTCGATCGGATGCAATAGGAGAAGTAAGTGAATTCTGCTACTTGGGAAGCAAAATTACAACTGATGGCCGAGGCAAAAATGATGTTAAAAGCAGAATAGCACAAGCAAAAAGAGCCTTCATGAAAAAGAGGAAATATGTAGTTTCAAATATTGATCTAAGAATTAGAAAATACTTTTTAAAACTATGTGTAGAATACAGCACTTTATGGTAGCGAAACATGGACTTTAGGAATACCGGAAGGGAAGGATATTGAATCATTTGATGCTACAGAAGAATCCTGAAAATTAAGTGGTGGCCTGACAAAGTAAGAAATAAATGAGGTTTGGAAATGATGGGTGAAGAGAGAAGTTTGTGGAAGAAGCTTACAGAAAGAAGACACAGGCTGGTAGGTCATATTTTGAGACATGCTGGATTGGTTAATTTGCTGGTGGAGGGAACAGTTGAAGGTAAGAACTGTAGAGGAAGACAGGGATTAGAATATATTATGTAGCAGATAATTTAGGACGTGGGTTGTAAGGGATATATAGAGATGAATAGGATAGGAAGGAAGGGATGTAGAATTGCATCAAACCAGTAGGAAAAAAAGAAACTACTGAAGAAGGGAATTTAACAATGACAGCCTACTGTTTGCTGATTGTGTCAAGTATTTTGGGAAGTAACGTGTTTACATATTTTAATATTAATTTTTACTTTGTCCCACTTAAAAAATTATTTGTTGTGTAACGCCGGATTATTTTTTCCAGACCAAAAATATTAACTAACAAAAAACATTTAGACTGCAATGTCTTTCTTTTTACTAATAAAAAAAGAAGAAGAAAAAAAAAAAAAAAAAACATGCTGGCTATAAATTCGCGGATCCTTACTGAATCTTTATCTACTTTTTGCACAAGAAAATCAAAGTTACCTGGTATACTGAGGTAAACGAGAATGGAATTAATTGTGAACCATATGCGAAGACATCATAGAGCATAGCTTCTTTAAGATGAAACAGGAAACAAATCAGAGTTTCGAAGAAAAACCAAAGCAAAGAGTAGGCGCAACGTGGACGAAAACAAGAGCGGAATAGCACAGAAAATGAATTCAGTTGTAGTGGCCAAAATTTAAAATTAAAGGAAGAAAACAATTGAAATAACATGGTGAATAGTTGGCCGAATCGAGAAAAAAGCTCTGTGTTTTTATTTAAATGTGTTTATTTCTTAGTTATAAATTAATCTTATGTTTCCTGCAGTGCCATACCATAAGCAGATGTTAATCTTATCCAAATTTGCAGAAGAAATTTAACTCTCACAGCACTGCTGCTATATATACATACTTTAGTGAGATGAAGAGTATGGTTCATCTCCTACAAGTTTAAATTAATTATTATTGATTTTTAGTTTCACTAAAACGTATGTAATAAATGGAAGTTAATTAATATTGCTCGAGGCAGGAATCCGCAGGCAGCCAAGAGATTTCCGTTAGAGTGGGAAGAGTTTGGTTTAAGCAGGGAGTGACCATAAGTGTCAGGTAGGCCGAAGACAAATGAGGGGAATTATCTATAGCGAGGTGACAGTAGTACCTGTGAGAAGGGTGGCCACTGGAAATTTGCCAGAAAGGAGCCTTGGATGGGTCGTTCACTCGCGTTTAGCTATTGAGAGTAAAATGCTTTCGGCAGCAAAGCAGGGAGACTTTTACGGAACCAATCCGATGTGTTTATTTCCCCACGAGATAGGAAATTTCATAAATTTTGTCTTTCCATGATACACGCCGAGCAGAAAATGGGCGTGCACTATCGAAGAAGAGTAGAAGCCTTTTTGGTAAACGTGAGAAGCCGATGCAGCTATGGTAATTATTCGTCCACGAAACAGTGTGTACTCCAACTAATCTTTTGAGACAGCCCTTTAATGGTCTAATGAGTGAGAGTTTTTGTGAAGCCAGACATAAGTTTCTGTGAAGTTGTATCTAAAAGCCGAGTGTTTTTGTTTTCTTTTTCTATATTGCATTGAAAGACAGACTCCCATGTTTGGAAACTTTCAATAACCATTCTTTGTGGGAACAAATTAATTCCATGATGGCCTGTAAAATGCAGTCAAATCTGATGTTTACTTGTTAACATTGTAAAATCAAGAATCGCTCTCAATATGCATACGAGCGTTTTTTCTTCAGTTGCGTATGAAATTTTTAAATGTCTGTAAAGTTCATGTACATGTATTACAATTTCTCAGCGTCAGGTAACGACAATTTTTCGTTTGCTATTTCGCAACTGTATGGCGAGGTATTGCGTTGAATTTTATTTTGCACAGACAGGTGTTTCAGATTAACGATAAACAAACCTCTTTCTCTAAGCATTCATGAGTACCAAATAAATCATTATTTTAGGACTATTTTCAAATGCTGTAAACAGAAGTAATTTCTTAACTTCTGTTTCCCGAAATTAATATGCTTTGCAGAAGGTAGTTGGAAGGTGGTGATTTTAAATTATGCAAGTTAAGCAGTAAATCTTCCTCCAACCGACCAAGCCGCTACAATACTAAATTTCTGTAGGATGTTCTACAAAAAGGCGTTTACTTTTCATATATGTTCACAGTTAAATGATCATTTAATGTTACTAATTTGATCAACAAGGAACGTTCTTCTCTTCATAACTCTACTTACGTGATGAAATCTAAAACTTATTTCAATCCAGAAGAATATTCCCTCTTTACATCTCAAAGTTACTGGTTTGTTTTACCTAACTTCTTCATTACATTAATATAGTAATTGGGTAAATATGACTAACTAACCTGAACTGCAGATTTACAGCTTTGTCCAAATAAGGAAATAACTGCATAAGAGTGAACATTCAGAGGTGGATTCTTTCAGGTGGTAAATATTTATATTTTTTAGTAACAGAAATAATTGTCCACCAATATTACCACACAGGCCATTTATGTAAATAAAAAACTGAAGTCCTGTTGTAGTTTTTTTTAGGAAAGCATTGACATTATTTCCACAGTGCTAGAGACAGATTTCTGCCGTTTTGGAATTCATTTTAGATCGGTTCTATTGAAACTATTTCTTAGCTTCATAGCCCAAACTAAGAAACAGTTTTCGCTAATTGAATATCTGACTATTTTGGTTTCTGGCACCATCATGCTCTGCCTATGTATCCTCTTCCTACATGCTCATTTTGTAACAAATTCAGAGCGTTTATCGAAATTGGTTCTCGGGAATTGATATCCACTGTGGGAGACGCACAATAGAGTGATTTTCATGCCGGTCGCTACCGGTACTCAATTCCCAATGAATGAACTCTACCTTTCACAGTTATCGAAACTTGGGGATCTATGAATCACAAAGGGTATACATGCAAAATGTAATTCTCAGTATATTGAAGATTTCTGAGCGGTTGAATAAATATCCTCAGCCGTGTTACAATTTTAGAAGAGATTAATGACCGCTAGTTATATGGAACAAATAACACGTGGTAAAAAATATTATTCGGATAATAAATAAAAATCATTGAACTTCAGTTTGTGCTTTGGCAGTATATACAATATTTCAACCAAGATATAATGGTTATAAACTTATCTCGGCATTATAAATGGGCCCACTTTTTTTCTTCACTCAAACTTTTACATGTTAAGCACATTTTTGGCGATTTTGAAATCCACGGACGAGAAGCTTTACCACAATTAGTTAAAATTGCTGCCCCCAGAAGTACACAAGTAATTACAATGAAATTTGTTCCACAGATTACAGACATTACAATACAGGAATGATTGTAATTACAGAACTTTGTTTGCATTTTGACCGTGAGAATTCATTACGGTGTAACGCCGCAACGTACTTCAATCACGAGCCTGTAGACGTCATGGCATGGAATGGAAGGATGCTTGGATAACACTGTCACATGGTTTGTAGGTGCGTCCACAAATTGTCGGCAATGGTTGCAGGAGTACTACAATGAACAACGTCCCAGACATGTTCGATGGCCGACATGCCAAGGTAGTTGTGGTATCAGCCGTACTTCGAATAAGGGTAGCTCATTTCTCGCCACATGTGAGCTATGAAGCCGTTAATGTCCAGATGCCAGATAAAGTGTCATAGTCAATGCCCCCATAAAAAAAATAAAAAATTATCACACTTCGTGTTTGTCAACTATGCCGCTCAACAATGCTGTCATCCCGGTATTATCTAAGAGCGTGTTTCCACAGAGGTATCAACGAGTAACATGCAGCATGTTGCACGCGTTATTTTGTTGCTACATGTCGCCGTGCGTCTACATACTTTGTCGCAAGTAGATTTTCGTCCAAGGATTTGTTGCCAGTTGTCTGTTACTTGTCGCCGATGCTTGTAGCATGCGGCAAAAGCATTTCAAGCTATTCGGCAGCGGTTTGCCAGCAGCGTGCGTCAAGTCATCTGAAGCAGTGGCAGCTGCTGCTTATTTGATTCTCGCAAATAGCAATAAAGAAGACAATACTGAATACGCATTGGTGGTGTTTTGATGGGGATGCTAACTATTGTTTCCTGCATGCGAATATTTGTTGTCAAATGAGGATTTCACAAGGAGGGGTGTTTCGCCAAACTTCATTATACTATTTTTTAATGTAAAATGAAATCGTATTACCGACTCTACAACCTCTCCCTGAAAGAAAATTGTTCTCCCCTTACATTTAGATGACGCGTTTCCCCTACAGGCACACATTATGAAGCATTATCCAGACGTCAAGAAAAATATTCCATGGATGTTATGGAACCATAGATAATGATGCACAAGAGGGAACTGTCATTCCAGGATCATGGAGGACGGTAATAGAGGACACAGGTATGGTTAAAATCAGCTGAAGATGCAAAAGGCCTCTGGGATGAATTCGCTAGGTATTTTGTGACAAAAGGATAAAAACCTTTTGGAAAGAATTATAATGAAACAAAACACAAACACTACGTTCTCATATTACTTAATTTTTCACAATCACACACAACTATCAAAAGTGAATGGTCAACTGAAGAAAAAATTAATTTTTACTTTCTAGAATCCAAATTGGGAAACATTTTTGTATACAAGCTATAAATATAGCATATATTAATAATATGTAAATCCTTTAGTAAAGTTTTTATTACAAAATATATATATATAGTCAGGAGATTATTATAAGCAAAGCAATTCTCGATAGGAGATGAGCTGCTCATCGGTGTAATAGTCCTTTTATGATTCAGTTCAAAATTAGAACTAATTTTCTTGATTTTATTTTGTATATTTTTTTTTTTTATTTCATACTTGTTAGGAAGTAATTTGTTGCTTTTCAAAATAATGTTTTCATATTAAACACTTCTGTTGTTCCACATCTCCCGTGGAGTATGGTAGTCTTCAATAATAAGGTTGAATCCTGTATGTTCCATTCCATGTTGCCGTTTTCTTTTGCACTTATCCACCGCCAGTTGGATACAGGCAATATCGTGTGACACGCTATATTTTGTCGCACAGTGGCGCATTCGATTGGCGACACGGCCCAACATGTGGTATGCGTCATTGTTGCTTGCTACATGTCGCAGCGTGTTGCTTCGCTTGAAATACTCCTTGCCGCATGTGTCAATGTTGCCCAGAAGTTGCCTCAGTGGAAACGTACATTTTTTTTTTTTTTTTAATATAGCCATCGGTCTTTGCGACCATTTATCCAGCTCGAATTAGTTTTTGTACCAACTGTTGTATCAGGCATTAATCATGATATTGTAGACATTACAGTAAGGACAGCACAAGACGAACACAACACTTAATTAAAATTACCCATGCGCGCGGCCGGACTCGAACCGGCGGCCATTACAATGCGAGGCCAGCGTGGTAGCCCCTACACTGCCAGGGCCGGCGAAACGTACCTTAACACATACGTGGCCATAGCTGTAGGGCAAGTTGAAGCGGGACTCGTCCGAAAACATTTTAGTTTCCAACTCTACCCGCCAGTGACCGCGTTCACGTTCCGATTGCAGTCAGAGCCGTTGGTGGTATTTGATCAATGGTAGCCGACGCAATGACAAACGTGCCACCAGTTCAGCCGTTAGCAGACGGCGTCGAACAGTCGACACTGATATGTCCCTCGAACCAACACTGTGTACGAAGCTATTCTGTCAGTTACGGCCATGCACACAAGATGGTGGTTACCCCGCGCTGTAGCTATATTTTGTGGTACAGCACCCGTTAGTCCCGTAGCAGCGTGCCTGGTATTAGTCGCAATGTGATTGTATGACAGAGACCTTTCGAGCTCACTCGTATGCTGATATTTGCAACCCTTTGGCGTCGACGAGTCACGACGGCACACTCTTCGCTTTACGGCTCTACACTGACTGAGTGAGGCATAACAGTAGCCTGTCTAGTCACACAGAGGGCTCTGCCGGACCTACATGCACGCCATCTCTCCGCACTCTTAATCAGTTGTTATGGTTTTCACTGTTCTACATATCCTCCTATTTTGGATTGATGCAGACCATTCAATCCTGATGTTGCTATTTTTACAAACAGTTGTGAAGATCATTTAATTGTGCTTTCGCAAGATTAGAGACTGTAGTCCGATGTGACACTCATGTTCAACGATTTACAATACAATAGAATACATTCATTTTGCATTGATTCAAATATAAGGGACTGACTCTGTGGGATGTGGAAAGTAGTCAATTTACAGTTAAACAATTGCATAGCAAAATAATACATTCACCAGAAAATGTACGGTCATAGTATACATGGTACATTAATTACGTCAACTACATTTACACATACTGGTAGTTATTTTGTAGATACCTTAGAAATAAATTCTTGGACAGAGTAGAAGGAGTTGTCAATTAATAATTCTTTAAATTTTTTCCTGAATTTAATTTTATCATTTGCTAGACATTAGTACGTGTTGGGAGTTTATTGAAGATATGTAACCCTGAATCAGGGGCGGACCCATTGGAGGGGGGGACGATAAGGGCTCAAGCCCCCCCCCCCCCCCAAAAATGCTTCGAGGCCACCCCCGACTACATCGTAATTTTGGGGACTTTTCTTTTTATAGCTCTTCTGTTCTTATAAGGGTGGTAATTTTTACATGAGATTTTCTGTCGACGACACCCCTCCCCTTTCAATAACGGCCTACCCTCGCCCAAGTCAAGCCCCTACCCCCAAAAACAAAATTCTGGATCCGCCACTGCCTGAATACCAGACCCCTTTTTAAGCAAATGACAACGACTTGTAATCCTTTTGAAGATCATTTTTACTTCTAGTGCCATAATTGTGTGTTTTACTATTTGTTTCAAACATAGTATAATTTGTAAGAACGAAGACTTTCCCGGCGTATGACTGCAATGTAGTCTTCACGGGTGTACCGCCGGATAGTGTTGTGGAAACACAATATTTCGACGGCTGGCTCTGCCGTCTTCTTCAGAAGAAGACGGCAGAGCCAGCCGTCGAAATATTGTGTTTCCACAACACTATCCGGCGGTACACCCGTGAAGACTACATTATAGTATAATTTGTGACTACAATGGACATTAATGTGTATATATACTCAACCACAAATGCTAAAATCCCTAACTTGGCTTTAAGCCTCGTCGATGTAGAGGTCATTAGAGGCGGGAAAGGACTGGTAACAAGGAACGGGAAGGAATTCGGCCATGTCCTTTTGAAGGAAGCATCCCGGCATTCGCGTGGAGTGATTTGGGGAAGCCATGGAAAACCAAAATCTGGATGCCCGGACAGGGATTCGAACCGGCGTCCTCCCGAATGCGAGGCTAGAACGCTAACCAGTCACCCAACTCGCTCGGTATCCATAACTTCTTGAACACCTCTCTACATGAACTTCTACTGCTAACCCCACACATACTTCTTATTATTCGCTTTTGCGCTCTGAACACTTTGTCTCTGTGAGTAGAATTGCCCCTGTATAATATTCCATATGACCTTAAGGAGTGAAAATAAGCAAAATAATCGATCCTCATACGGAGATGACCTATAGCTGGAATTGAACGAATTTTAAATGTGGCTGCACCCAATCGCTTTAGAAAGTCAGATACATATTCATTCCAATTTAAATTATGATCCATATGAAAACCAAGAAATTTATCGCACTTTACCACTTGAACGGACTGGGCTGCAAATTTTACGTCTATATCTGGTGTTAATCTGTGTAATATACGCCTACTGCATTGCATATATTGAGTTTTATCAAAGTTTCAAGACAAGTTATTACCTGTAAACCATTTATTAATTAGGTCAAAGACATAATTTGAAATATGTTCTGTAGGTAAATCTGAAGTATTTTTAATTCCTATGTTTGTTTCATCTGCAAATTGGACAAATTTTGAGTTTTTAGATGCAACACAGCGTATATAATTTATATAAATTAAAAACAATAGTGACCCCAATATAGAACCCTGAGGTATCCCACATCAGTGGTCCAGTTAAAGCAAACTTAAAATTCTCCACTGATAATTTCAATTTTTTTGTTCAGAAGGTATTAACTAAGGCATGTATTAAAAATTCCATCTATACCGTAATACTTTAATTTCTGCAACAGAATTTTATGATTTACACAGTCAAATGCCTTAGATAAGTCACAAAATATTCCCACAGTAATTAATTTATCATTTATTAATTTCAAAAGATTGTCAGTGAATGCAAATATATATTGATCCATTGAATGTCCCTTTTGAAAACCAAAATTGTGATTTAGTTAGAATATTATTATTTTTAAGATGTACATAAACTGTATTGTAGTTTGATTTCTCAAAAACTTTGGAGAAGTCTGTTAGTAATGAAATAGGACAGTAATTCAATACAGCTGACTTATCTCCCTTTTTATAGAGTGGTTTAACTACAGCACATTTAAGCCTTTCTGGAAAGGTACCCTCAAGTGAAGATAGGCTAAACAGATAACTTAGTAAACTACTTAAATCTGTGGAGCACAGTTTAATTAGTCTGCTGAATTCCCTTTTCATTTTATTCACTCATTTCTTGTCATTTTCTGCCATATCAAGATAATTTAATAAACAAATTGGAATGTTTTGGTGAAAAGACAAGATTCCTGAAAATGAATTAACCTGCAATGAGTTGATTGAATTTAGGCTTTGCCAGCCAAATTAACGAGTTGTGAGGTGTCGAATAATTTACCTTAAACAGTTTATGAATTGTGTGCAAAAGTTTTTGTAGTTCAGAATTTGGTGAGCAGAGAAATTATGTCTATTGCCAGTGATAGTAACAGTAATTAAGGGAAGGATATTTATCTTGTATGACAGCTTATTAAAAATTCAGACAAAAGTTGCTAATTAACCTCGTAAAGCAAACGGTTTTCATAGACCAGTTATTAAGATATTCACATTTCAATAACTACTATAATAATTATTATTTAAATAACTGGCAGGAGCTTTTCAAATGCACAGTGTATTTTATTCTTTGTTGGGGCCTCTATGAATAGAAGCACCAGTAGTTATAAAACGAACGGAATGTTCCTTTATCCAGCGAAATTTAGGTTCCCGTGAGGATGTTAAGAGCAGTGTTTTTATGTAACCTGGGGCCAAATGTGCGCCTTCTCAAACGGGACAGGCAGCTACATGTTGCCAATGCAACCCCTGACTGTCACAGGAAGTATCTGGTTTCACCGCTGCCTTCTGGCGTTTCCTTTGCTATAGCATTGCCGCAAGATGCACGATTCTCTGGTTCCGCATCCGCAAAGACATTCTTACTCTTCACAAAGCACACCAGCTACGGTCTCGCTTCTAAACTTCTTCCAGGTCGTGATTTTCTTGGCTGTAGTTCCCTGTTATGCTAGCTTTGCAACTCTCGTAAAACACCCGCAGCTGAATAACCCTTAAGGTAGAGATGGATATTCACCTTTGATACACACAGTGCCGAAAATATAGTAGCTGTCTGAAAGAGTCTGGAAATCTCTAGTTTCGTTTATAACGATTGATTTGCCAGCACGGAAAAGAGCTGACATACTCCTTCATGCGTAAACGGTTACACATTTGCGTTTACGAAACTTCATGATATCGTGATACATTTAAAATTATGTTAATGATGTAAACGTTGTGTGCGATTTCGTACTGTAATAACCTTAGCAGATATGTATTTAATTCTTATAGATCAGGTTTCAGTCACTTGGCACAGAAACAAACACCTGAAGAAGTGGGTAATATGAATCAAGAGCAGATTCAATAAAACAGTATTTATATGTGGCAGTAATAACTGCAAAATAAAAACATTCGATCGCATCTCTCACAAACTATAATTCTAGTGTTTTTGTTTGCTTAAATGCATGATGCGATCCACACTGCAGACAAATTTCAAGCCTTAGGATGTTGCTTTTCTGAGACACACCTGGTGATCGAAATGGTCTAAAAATAACAAAATATCTGACTACCGAGCTCTAAACGAAGTAGAATTTATGTGGGTTGGAGGACCCTAAAATATAATTTTATAAAATTTTCATTACATTATCTACTTTTGGGTTAGTAAAATACATCACATGGTGCAAATTTTGAAAGTCTGCAGCTTATTCCGTTGTCGATCTAGAGGCCAGCAGCAGAGGCTCCCAGTTTCCCTTCGGATACAAAACCCTCAAAGCGTAAATTGTTTACGGTTCACTCTCATATTGTAATGATAATTAATTCTAAATATATACTCACATTTAAAATGAAATCTTGCCATCAATGATCGAGTGGTACTCCTCGTCACAAAAATGGTGCTTTGGTAGAAGCAAGCAGTTTGGTAAAACGCCTGTCTCCTAGACACGTAGAGGAACAACCAGCAGTAGATGATCCCCCCCCCCTTTTCATGGGAGTCTACGGCTCGTCAATGGTTTATCTCATTTAAGCCTGGAGGGAAATGAGAACAAGCTGCTGCGAAGGAATTCAACAACAGTAATTTTGTTGAATGAACCATGTTGACATTCGCATGGAGTGGTTTCGAGGCACTACGTAAAAACGAAGCTAGGTTGTCCTGAAATAGGATTAAATCCGCATCCTACCGAATGGCAAGTGCAAACGTTGGTGACTAACCAAAACTGCTGGGTGAGTGGTAGCATTTAGGCCTGGTATTCGGGACAAAATAGGTTCAATTCCCCGTGCGGCCATCCAGAGTTCGGTTTTACATAGTTTCCCGAAATCATTCCAGGATAATTTCCAGAAAAGGAAATGGCCGAATTCCTTCCAGTTTCTTATCTCCGCTCCTCTCCTGCCTCTTATGACCTCGACGTCGACAAGGTGTAAAGCCCAAAACCGGAAAAATTTAACGTCTCACCCACCAGACTTGGTCCGAATTTCTCATTATGTCGACGTCAAGGGTTTTAGAATTTTCTTGTTAAAAACTACAACGTTCACAAATAAATTAACATTACAGCCACAGAACACGTAATATTCATAGGTTAAAAACAGTGCTTTGCGCAGAGTAGATTGAATCAGGTGAATATTCCGAATGGTTATTCCAGCATTCACCACACAGAATGAAATGCGTTGAGACTATGTTCCAAAAACATATTGCGTTATTAATGCCAAATGAAATGAGAACACTGTGCTCAATGTCCGGACTCATCCCATGAAATGTGCAGTTCTTAGGGAATCTAGATAACAAAAGAGTCCTCCAAAATACAAAAACATCCAGATTTATTATTTATTCTCAAAGGACGTATGGTACTTTCTCGATGCTGCTTGCAATCTGGCCTCACAAGCAGCCAAAGAAAGGTTCTTGGCACTTAGAAACAGTCTAAACTGACGGAAACAGTTTCAACCGATAGCGACCGAGCAGTGATCATTCCCGAAGAAAGAAACCTCCGATGGGTCGAAGGAGGACACCTCTACTTCCAGAATACATCTCCTGAGGGAGGTAAGTTACTCCGAAGCTGTGCTGGGAGTAAATGTGTAAAAGTGTCATACATGTACAAAGTGAGAAACAGTGAGACAACAGTACATTAAGTGATTTATGTATGTGAATGTTTTCTTTGTTTAATTATCTATAGCAGTATCTATGTGTAAATTTACGAGTATGTTACTCAAATTACTAATTTACTGTATATGCGTATATATCCATAAAAAAAACACTAACACATATCAAAAACATTCTTACACGTTGTTAATTTAATTATGTAACTAATTTTTGTGAAATTTGATACTTTTATGTGCTAAAAACTGGTTTTACATCCTGAACAATATTTAGCTATTATTTTCAAACTATAATTTTATCTTATGTGCCTTTTGTAATATATTGAAAATATGGGCCCAGAGTAGAATCTAGGTGCTGGGCTATTATGTACCAGGATATATATATATTCTCAAAGTTAGAAATAAAAAAATAATTAACTTCACTCCTAATGTCACCAAGGCCACTAAGATTTTGTTTTATTTTATATAGGGCTTTACACATCGTCGATGTCGAGACCATTGGGTAAAAGGACGGGAAGCAAATTGTACATTTTCTTTTGAAGGAAGCACCTTTGCGTTCACCTGATGTGATTATTTTCTTTGGGTACGGTCATTATATTAGCGGCCCTTGCCGTTTCTTTGGAAAGAATGGGCCTACATAGCCCGGCACCTGGTATAACCCTTTCCCTACTTTTATATTTAAAGCACGACACGTAAACCAGACTTCACTTAACAGTCAGCTCCAATGTCAGTAACACTAACCATGCTAAGGAGGCAACACAAAACTACACTTACCATAAATCTCTCCGGACAGTTCTATTGACGAGTATCATCCACCATAGTAATCACCTTCACGTGACATACGAACTTTGTGTTTTAATTCATAGAATCCACTTTATGAAGCTGAAATAACAAACTTACTTAACAGCTTGCCGAACTATAAGTTTCAGTGTATATGAGTGCAACTATTTAGATTTGATGTTTGGTGACCACTACAAATGCCTTAAGAAGTTACTATTGGTGACCTGTACCCAACGGGACACGGACACACCAATGCCTGAAGGGAATAAAATTGGAGACTTCAAATTTTCACACGGTATGTGAACTCCAAATCCAACATAGTATTTAAAAAAATTAAAGTTATATTCTGGGTGTTTTCATAGAAATAAAGGCAGTCGAAAAAAAAAATATATTTTTTCCCTACCCCAACATTTGATGTTTAGAGCTAGTTATAGAAATAAGATATTTTTTTTTTAAATTTTTCATTTAAAATCTTTTGCTTTAGAGACCGTAAAAGGTGTCAGTTTTATATCATATTTGTTTCCTAATCTATATCAAAGACGATATTATTGAAATCTTCCCCCAATACGGATCATATCCTGTACTTAAAAGACAAATAATAAAAACATATTCAATATAGATACTGAAGTTTTTAGTTTGAGGTTATTTGTTCTCACCACATACCAGAATACACAATTCCATATTTTACGTTCAGGCGTGTATAGGATATATATGTATGTATATATTATTCTTTACAACGTTTTAAGATCTGTGAACAATAATATGGAACCAACAACAAAAATATTGAGGGAAGTTACAAATTATCTCCTTTATTGTTTATCCCTCTGCTGTTCCTAAGACGATTACATTTCTATTCTGATTTGCCTAATTTTCACGTGCCAATTCCGTAGCCATCTATTGACCCAAAAATATGCATACAATTTACTTACAAATATAAGGAATAGTACATAGGAATATTGTGTACCGATATTACGCGTACAATATGTTTTTTATGGCTCACGACTGAAATTAAAAGGTAGAATAGTATAAATTTAACGACTGCAACTTTTATTTTTATTTAAGAAAAAAATTGAGATTTTTTGGTACTCTCTGTTGTTACCGTGAGTATTACAAAGCTTGGTGATGAACCTTAGATCTAGGGCCTGGATTGCCACGATCAGCAGAAACCACTTCAGGCGAATACCGGTATTATTGCTTCATAAATGAACCTCCTGGTTTGGTTCCTAACATGGCTACCACAATCTCAATAACAATACATACAACCCTATCAAAAATAAATTAACAACTACATGGTTTAACTTCTTGCTGGTAAACAAAATAATTACAAAAATCCTAATCCATACATAATGTGAGCATAACATTTATTTCTTGCGATTTAATCGCTGAACATGACCTTAGTTGAAATTGCTAGCTGAACGGAAGCCTAAAGATGTGAGCACGATCAAGGTTTCCAATAAGATGTGAGCACGCTCCCGGCTAATTTGACTTCACCAGCACACCACGTTACCATACACTGCATATTACAGAAGTTTTACAAATAATATTAATTATTCTGTATTTGAAGAATAACGTTCATATTCTTGCAACAAGTTCCTGTTGAACAAAGTGGAAGACAATTGTCGTGCCAAGGTGTACATCCTTACAGTACTACATCAAAAATACGGATGGAGTAGAAATTCATTAAAATCTTTGCTCGTCTGAGATACAAGCATAAACTGCTCCTTCTTTCTAAAACTACTGAATGAAGTGAACATTTTTGATGTTATGAAAGAGACATACTATCAATTTATATTCACTTTTATTTTCTTAACAAGTCGAATTTCAAGTAATTATGAAAGAACTGTGACCGGTTTCCCATTAGTTATCATTCTTATAAAAAAAGTAGATTTGTATATGATAAAGAAACCAAATACCTTTTATTTATGGGATTATTTGAGGGATATGCAGAATTTCGATGAGTCTCTGTAAATAAACTAAATAGCTTTTATATATGTGTGTGTTTTAAGTATTAAATATACATTAATTGGGAATATTGTGACGGCCATCAGAGTCAAAGTGTAATTTTTACAATTTGAAATGTTTATTTTCGTTAATACAATGTTAAATGTTCAGAAATATTTCCCTATTTTTTTAAAAAAAATTCCAATAGCTTTTTCTTAATTTCAGGAAAGTTGTAACTTTGTATGCGGTTTTTATTGTATGTTTCAATTTTTGACTCTCTAGAAACGTCTATGACCACGAACAGTAGTTTCCATGTCTTGAACGTAAAATTACCATTATTATTATTATCGTATACCAAGTACAACAAAAGACATGTCAATTAGATAACTAAATATATAGATTCAAGCCATCTTCTGGCAGCTGGTCCAGCTGGATGCAGTGTGAGAAGGCCTCCAGATAATCTTCTTGCTGGACAGTCCATCACAATGTGGTTAATAGTTTGGATACTACCACAGTCACACAACGCATCTTCACGGAGACCCCACTTATGCGTGGTTGCATTGCACACTCCGTGACCTGTACGAAATCTGTTCAATTAACACCGAAGTCGCCTAGGCAAGTCAAATTCTGGAACACAGGTTATCGGATCTTTTATAATCCCACAGTTGTGTGGGCTGTTGGCTTCCCACTCCTTTCTCCACTCTTCATACAAGTTAAAGTTGCTATGTTTGAGATTGGCTGCTTCCATGTAGGCAGGTCTCCTCGATTTTAGTTGTGTGCGACGCAGCTGAAGAAGGTCACCATGTAGAAGAATCACGTTGATTTCCTCCACTCCTTCCAATTCTATAAGCAATATCGATTTCCTTCTCAAATGTGGTGGAGGAATGTTGGAAAGTACAGGCAGCCAGGATACTGCGGCAGACCTAATGACATCACTCACTGTTCTCATAGCAGCATTAAGCTGGGCGTCAACTTTGGCAGTATGAGCACTAAGTCATGTAGAGCAACAGTATTCTGCTGCGGAGAATGCCAAGCCAAGGGTTGCTCTTCGAAGAACTTGAGCACCTGCACCCCATGACGTACCAGCCAGTTTCTTAACAAGGTTCACACGCGTCTTCACTTTCTCAGCAGTGTTAGATGGATGCTGATGAAAAGTGAGGGCTCGATCCAAGGTAACTCCCAGATTTTGGAGTGGTCTTTGTGTTCTACACTTCCAAGGGGTCCAAAATTTGGTAAAGTTCATTTAAAGAATAAGAAATACTGCCGGTGCCCCTGGAAATTAATTGAGTCGCAATTAGGCTAACTCTGGCAGAAGGCGTACAAAAATCAAACATGAGTATTAAAATAAATAGCCCTCTTCAGGGCTTAGGCAACACTCTACGGGTGTGCAATTTTAACGTAGAGGGATTATCTATAGAGAAAAGCGAAGTCCTGTCATGGAAATTCTGGCAATTCAAGAGACCCACACTCGCGACTTCATAGACCTCATAAACGCAGAGGCCACATCCCTGCGTATTATATAGTAGATAGTATCAATCAGCAACAACATGGTATTGCAAAATATGCTGGAAACAATATAATGGATGTATTCACAGTGGCTCAACAAGACTCAGGCAATGTACAGATCTTAGTTGTGCAGGCACGTGGCGTGCGTATAGCTTATATCTATAAGCCACCGAATATCTTTTGGTCTGCCTGCCCACTGCCTAATTTGCTGCACCCCGCGTCGTATGTGGGGGATTTTAATTCCCGCAGCCCTGACTGGGGATAAATGGAAGAAGACGAGAATGTTAGATGGTTGTGTGAATGGATGGAGCTTAATTACTTGGACCTTCACTTTGATGCCAAGAGTAAGAAGACATTCAAGTTGACCAGACGGGGATAGAGTCTAATCCTGACCTTTGTTTTGCGTCAAAAACTCCCAATGCTGATGATGGTCTGAGCATTCAACGAATTGTCTTTAACGACTTTCCTCACAGTCAACATAGGCCAGTGGTAACTTCATCTGGTATCCATATAAAAGTCATAAGATCTGCCCCATCCTCTTGCTGGAACGTTAAGAAAGCAAATTGGGAAGAGTTTACTAGGACATTGGATAGACTCCTTGAAAATGTCCCAGGTGCTGTAACATCTTACAAGAAATTTTTAAAAGCTGTGGAAACAGCAGCAAATCATAACATACCTAGGGGCTGCAGATCTGACTATATCCCTGGCTGGGACCACGAATGCTGAAGGAGCTCAAGGAGTTCGGAAGAAGTGGAGACCATGCCTTAGAAACAATGTTGCTGGAATCTCTTAGCCAACGACGAAAACAACTCTGGCAGGAAACAACTGAGAAGTTAGACTTCACACACTCAAGCAGAAAGGCTTGGTCTTTAATCCGAAAACTGGGTGTCGACTACAACCAGAATGGTATGAAAGGGGGAACGTCTTGTAATGTCATAGCCAGTCACCTGCTAAGAACCTGTAAGGTGCCTGGCAATAGACATACAATTCGATCTGTGAATAGTGAACTTCGTGAAGTCAAGAAGCTAACTACACCAAATGCAGAGTATTCATACCCCTTCACTATGTCTGAACTGGATGCCGCATTAATGTATACCTGACTCCGCAAAGCCGCTGGACATGATGGCCTGTACCCAGAAAGTTACCATAATCGACGCTGAAGGACCTTTCTAATAGCGTCTGTGTCAGTTTATGCCCCAATATTTTTCAGAGAAGTCTGATGAAATTTTTAATGTATTTTTTGGTAAATAAAAGTGAAGTTTCAAGTACTCTAGTGGCGAATTCACTAACCTAGCAACCGCAATCAATTTTCAATGCTTCAAATATATGTAAGTCTAAAGAATAATTATTCCGAGAGGTTTTAGAAACTGTACCATCATTGAATAAGTTTTTTTTTATGAACTTCTATCCCGCCACAGAAATGATGACATTTTTTGATGAAAAATAATAATAAGTGTCAATTGCACAACAGTCTCTATGAGTAAACCTGTTCGTTTGAACATACCGATTACAATCTACATCCTCGTTTATATACGTCATATACTGGAATCTTTTCATCCTATACAGTTCGTTCTTTCGACCAGTCACTCCGCTTGCAAAGTAACGGATCGTCATGTCTTACAAAGTCTTCTTTCTGTGAGACTCTTTAACAAACTTCTTTCTACAACAAATATTTCCCTTACAATTCGTACTGTATCTCACAATCTATTTTTCAACGTCCTTCTATAGCAGTAGTTTCCAAATGATTCAATTTTTATTTTTTTTGGTATTGCTATAGCCCAAGCATCACTTCTGTAAACTGTTATAATCCATGCATAAAATTTTAGAAAGCTCTTGCTGAGTGCTTGGTAAATATTTATAGCTAACAAATGTCTCCTTCTCCTGGAGACTCATTTCTCTTGTGCTATCATATTGATTACATCCGTAAATTGTAATTTTACTTCCAAAATAACATAAACCACTTAATTTTCCTATAACACCTTTTCTTATTTCGATATTGAATTTAGTATTGTTGCTATCATTTCCGACACATTTAATCACTTTTATGTTGGTTTAGTTTACATTTAGTCCAAATTGTTCTCCCAGTACTTGTTTCGTGCTATCCAGTAATCTATCAATACTCTAATGTAGTGGACGCAGGTGCTACGTTTTGTGTGCGACTTCCACCACTTGGAAATGAGAAAAGCTCCCTGTAGTTTCCTTTTAAAGTTATAAAATATCATAATTAATTGACTATAAATTATAAAAACCCATTTAAATTGAACATCAAAATACCTTAAAGAGAAATTATAAAATAAGTAAGCCGTATTTCAATTTTTATTAATAACTAGCTTCGCGCATGTGGGCCAATCTGTTACTTCCTCCCAGCAGCAACATACCCTAGGCAGAACATGCTGACAGATGTATAACTAAACAATTTTTTTTAACAATATTACATAAAAAGTCTTTTCCCTCTGAGTTAATTTCATACCTCGGTTGTACCTCGAGCTATATATCAAAACCCTGAACTTATGAAAACTTAAATTTACCTGTAAGTACGTGTAAATTAGTTAAACCAATACAAAGAGCAAGTTGAATATCCGATGTATAACAAGCAAAATACAGTAACAATTTTAATAGTATCCTTATTCAGAACTAATCCAAAGGACAATATATTAACTCCATTATTGCAAAAAGCGAAAATTTAATCTACTGGAGAGGAGAGTAGATAACGCAACGCCGCAGGTTAGGCTCCTTAAGATTCCGCACACAAAAAAATCTCAGCTTAAATATTATTTCGGTGTTTAAACCAAAGAAGGGTGTATATCCCCTCATCACTCTCTCCAACATGTGCAGAATTTTGAAACCTTTTCCTACTACCTGAACAATGTGTCCTGCCCAGTTAAACTTGTTATCAAATGTAATTAGAGATATTTACATTTCAAGTCTTCAACAAGCAATTCTTTCCCCACCTTATAATCGTAATCAACCTTTAGTTTTTTATTAGTGTGTTTAATAAGCTGATTCTTCTTTGTATTTATCTTCATCCCATGTTTACCAACCCAACTAGATATCCTGTCCACATCACCCTCCAGCTGTTTACAGTCTCTACCGTTTTGATCCTTTTATATACATTATGTCATCTGCAAACAATCTAATTTTTGATAGTAAACAATCAACACAATTATTCATTAGAATAATGAATAGCAATGGTACCAATACGCTACCCTATGGCACTCCCAATTTTACTTACACTTGATACTGCATTTCCTACCCTAACTTTCTGTTTTTTACCTTTTAAAAATTCTTCTACCCAGTAAATCACTTTCTCATCCACTCCAATAGATTTTACCTTATTTACTACCATTTTATGGCTCACTCTGTCAAAAGCCTTTAAAAGATCTAGTGCTACGCTATCATTTTATCCTCCCTTGTTCATTCCATCTGAAATATCTTGCATTTATCCCACCAACTGAGGTTCGCATGAATATCCTTGCCTAAAGCTTACTTGAAAACCACTTACGGTCCTCACATATATTTATGATGTGGTTGCATATCGATCTCTCCATTAATTTACCTACCACTGATGACAAGCTGATCGTCCTGTAATTTCCGATTCTGTTTCTCATCCCTCCTTTGTCTAAAAGGTCATGAGAAAACTCTCGAAATCGTAATAAGGGTGGCAGGTACATGAAACTAAGGACTGGACCTCAATCTAATCGTATCTCCCTAAATCTTACTAACCCTGGAGCCCTAAATTGTCAATTATTCTTTACTAATTACAAGGTATGCTTGTACATTACTAACAACGTCACCCAACCCTATTCATTTGTTTCACACACTAATTTACATGTTAGCTCACTTTCCTAAGCGATAAAAGTCATAAACCTAAATTGTTTTAGGTCATATTGTCATGTATTTTCCCATCAATCAGATTAAACTGTTAGTAATATACATATCCTTCGATACACGTCTAACTCATTTTGGTACACAAGCCAGGTTTTGTTGATATTAAGAGAAATCGTAGATGACTTGCTCCAGAGAGGGACATAAAAAAAAAAATTAAACTAAAATCGTCTCAGAGACACCATTATCTCTATCTCTCATTCAGAGACCAATTTAATCTCATACGTGGCCATCGAAATTAATTTGCAGGACTTTCATTTCAAGAAAATAACTATAATCAGCGAGACGTAATAGTAGCTAATCCTTCCAGGGAAATGACTATAAGGAAGTCTATAAACCCGAATTGTAGGCATAAAAGGCTTCTCCAGAGTCGTATAATCAATTATTCTTTTCCGCGTGACTCACATTTTACGCTCTTTATTTAATTACTAGTGAGACCGTAGAGCTCTTAATGTCGGCATCTGGCGTTACCTTCACACGCTCAATTTGACATTAAGCGAATTTCATTTCGCACGTTGCAGTGCCATTGCATAACAGTCATGCAAATGGCACGTTATAAAGGCTCTGTGTAAAATGCTTCGCATGGCGGTGCTTGACTTTAATTTATTGGGTGAATAAAATTCACAGTTTATGTTTCTATTTAGAAGAAATAAAAATTGATATTTCAATTGCAGCAAGCTTGGAAGGTACTGGCGCAATGTTTTAAGCTTCTTGCATTAATTTAAAATTTGTCTTTTGCTCAAATGAGGGAATTAAAGCAAATGTTATAGTCTAGGTGCCGTTACTGAAGCACATAATAAACCATGTCGGAAGAGTACTTGAATGAAGGAATGATTTAAACTTATTTAGAAGGATTCTACTATGATAATTATTTTACTGGGTAAATAGAATTATATACTGGGTAAATAAAATCAGTGTTAATTGAAATACCGCATCCAATATAATATTTTTACTAGGTACTTCTCTACAATGAATTAAACTCGGATTAAGGCAATACACAGGAAAATTTACAAAATGCTAATTTAAGATACCAACAGAATCCTAAATTTAAACCCTTAATTATAACAGAGCTATCATCCTTAATACAATGGAATTGAACTACTTTTTCTGGCACCTCCAAACAACAATATCTAGTGAGGGATAAGTTCACATATGTTATAAAACTTTGTAGCAGAAACTATCTCTTAGTTTCAGCTGGTGTTTCTGGTTACAGCAGTTTTCTCCATTGTAACTTGTAGCTCATAATTACCTCCCACTTAACATTTTCTGATTGGTGGACATATACAAATGAGGTTGAAGTTTTAGCGTTTTGTGTTATATTTTAAGAATCTTATGTCCTCCTAAGTCTTGGCTGGAGAAAAAAAAAATATATACATTATCAGTAATTATTAATTTTTCCTTAAGAATGGAATTTGGCTTTAGAAGCAGTCCAGCCAACTATCTTGAAATTCGCTAGCAGACAGTTCAGACAACACAGGATGGACACGTGGGTGCGCAGACTTCCGTGGTCGTTGTCCTTGTTGTATTGACAGTCCTCTGAAGAAGACCACCAAATGATGGCCGAAACGTCAGTTTTTCATAAATTGGTGCGGTTCAACCCGGACAACCAAGACAACACAGGATGGACACAATCGCGCTCAGCCGTGCCTTGCCATCGTCGGTCATTAGACTCATTACTAATTTTACCTAACAGATAGTAGAAACTTATTATTATTTCACTATATAGTAAAGTCACAAGGAAGCTATAGGCAATATGTGGCATGAACGTCTGTTTGAAAGTTTTCATTTGCCAGCCTTGGTAGCGTAGGAGCTAGAGTTCCGAATGTCACCGGTTCAAGTCCGACCGAGGGCATGGGTGTTTAGGTTAAGATTCAGGCTAAGTTAATGCCATCTGTTTGCGGAACGTGTCTTTCTGCGTTCTGTATGATAAGTGGATTTCTTTTTAGTTTGAGATGTGGAGATTGGAGACCGTACAATCGCCTAGGCTATTGAGGGAAAACAAAATCAGTAAAGAAGTACGCGTGGGGTCTGGAGTCGTACTGGCAGCACTGGCGGTTCATCTATTCATATTAAGATGAATGTATGGTATATTTGATTGTTTGTTCTTCATATAAATCCACAGTTTTCATTCGATCTCGATGAAATCTTGCACACTTATCCTTTCAAACAAGCAAAAAAATACTGTCTAAATTTGGTTGAAAAAATTATCTGTATAAATAATACATGTTGTCTTATAATTTCGAAAAATTACTGAACGGCGATAGACAGACGCGTTGGATTTGGAGGCCTCTATACTATTTTTCCGTGTAGCGGTCAGGTTGCTCAGTGGTTAAAGCGCTTGCTTACTAATGATTGGGTTGTGGTCTCCGGTTTAAATCTGCGTGGAGGGTAAGATTTTTAATAATTGTTTTTGATCGTAAGAGTCACGCCTGGGCCGTCGGTTATTCGGATTGAATGTTAAACTGCAGATATCACAAAGTATTTTTTTTTTTAAATTGACACTTGGCCTGTTGGCCATACTGACAAGCTACATTATATTTAGTGCTATATATGTACATGCGCCCACATTTACATATACGCATTACACATACATACAAATCACTGTTCATTAAAACTAAACAATCGTTGTTTGTAGAGTGGGTTCTACCCGGTTATATTTCTATATGGTTTCTTGTTATGAAGGCACCATCCTCTGGTATATACCGATATTTTCTAGAGCAAGGAGGTGGCCTACTCTAGAACCAGAAGGTGGCCTATCACAAAGTTAGGGGTGCAATGCGAGGCAAATCGTAGTTAGTCCTGCAATGCTGTAGGTGTACACTTTTTTACGTTATATTGATCCCTCAGGTGTGATTCGCAGTCAGTGTGTGTGTGATCTGCAGTAATAATGCCATAAATGCGGAAGTAAGTCACTGTCTTGTGTTACGTTTTGACGACTAAATGCCTATACCGATATTTCCGGAATTTGACAAGAAAATCTGTAGGGAGGGCACAGGACATTTTTTTCGGTATGATTAACAGTTATAGTCACGAAATTTTGAGAACATATCAAATGGTGACAGAGAGACGGATGTGTTAGTCTGTAATGTTACGTCGCTTGCTCAAGCTATATTTCTCGCGCATTATGTTAGTGTATAATTTGTTAGTAAATTTCGTTTAGAGAAAGAACGTTTTATTTATTATAGATGTGGATTTTCTCTGTCCTTTTACTTTGTGTCTGCTTAAATGTTTCCGGTACCAGTTTATTTTGACTTCTTTTTTGACAATGCCTTGAGGGCGTAAACTGGCCTAAGTTGTAGCTCCAGCAGAGGACGAGCAGCTAAAATTATTATAATCCAAGAATCGGATGCTAATGCTGAAGAAAAAAGAAAAGTCCAAGCTGAAATAAAGCTGCCCTTAGTTAACACCCCCCTCCACCCCCCACATCCCCTCACATTCGTTTGTTTTTCTGTTTTTGAATATTTAGGAAATTGATTCTCTTCAAGAGACATGGATCAATGGTGGAATGATATAGTGATGGCTTTCCGGTCATATTATGCCGACTCGGTCTTGTTTGGGACCAACAACTTTATATATTCACTAGCTGACCCGGTCACGCGTTGCTGTGACTTACTAATTATAGTACGTTGGATTAATGTTATTCTAAACTTCCTCAAGTAGTCAAATTAATATTCACTAATAAAGACAAAAACATTGTAGTCGATTTGGAAATTCAAATGTAATTGGTAAAGAGTTACGGAGAGTTGAAATTAAGGACAAACGATCATAAAAAATTTAATTTACATTTCATTACAAATTACTTAATTGAAATTATATAAAAATTGATATTTATAAATAAATAAAAATTATTTTTTATTTATTTATATAAACTGAAATTTCAGTTATATCTTCAGTCATACTGTTTTTATATTTTTCCCACAAACTCGAAGATTGTGTTGGATAACATGTTGTCAAAATAATTGCAAACAGTTTGACGAATACTATTCGGCGTGGCTGTCAACGCTGCATCAGCAAGTGTCAGGTCCCAATAATTGTCGTCTACCAGCAGCTGCAACTCGCGACATGCATCTTGACATGTATTGAACACTCGACATGTATTGAACACTCGACCATTAACTGTTCGTAAACATTCGAAAGAAGCTGGTCCGGGAACATTCACCAATAACAAACGCTGAAAGAAACATTCACGTTGTTTTGGATGCACTGTGTAAAGTCTTTGCTTTGAATATGCCTGCGATCGAAGGATGTGGTTCTCCTTGTTTACGTGGCTACCATTTTTTACCTAATTTGTTCCATGAAAAATAGCTTGGAACATCGGTATATAATAATGTTTTTGCGAATTGGCGGAACACATCAGATTTTTGACACAATGTGAAAAATTCAGTTTGTGGTTTGTCGTTTTTGGTGGCTCAAGTATTCTTTGGAAAATATTTTCTTCGGTGAAATATACACGTTGACCGTTTTCAAGATGTATTGCAAGATGCTGGATGGAAGGGTCTCTTTCATGGATGCGAAAACTAAAAATATGCCAGATAGCTTCGTTGCTGCTGATGTATCTACCTATTTGGTATCGTGTTATTTCGTCATTTTTATTTACATTTTGAACTTCAAATACGGCCAAATCACTGCCTTTATTAACATATTTGCAAACGTACTTAATGGATTTTACAGAACTGCAAAACTCGACATTAATATGAGCCTTATACGTTTTTGAAAGCAATGGTGAGTATGGTACCGACCCACTGATTGTCAATTTCAACTTGGTTTCTAGAATTTGACATTCGCATTGTAAATGTTTGGCCACCATTCTCAGCGTTTCTGCGGCGATACAACGGATAACCATCGATATCCGTAATAGTATCATTCGTATATTCCTTTGGAAAACGCTTCTTACATTTTCCACCTTCCATGCATGGCGATGTCATGTTAAAAGCACCGCACGGTCCGTGGATCGAGTGACTGGTAACAATATCAAACAATTCTTGATCAATTAATGGGTCCGGAATTTCGGCTGAAATTATTTGATCAATTTCTTCTGGACGGATTTTAACTTCAAGCCAAATCAAAATGTGAGAATGAGGCAAACCTCGCTTTTGCCACTCAATCAAATACAGATAGCAACGTGTGTTACCGAAAACTGAATGTTTTACGATTAAATCAATCAATGATTTTAATTTTTGTTTGAACACACGTGCCGTGACATCATGACGATGCATTGATTGATGGCCTGGTAATAGCAAAGTTTGTATTTCCTCCCAATTCGGATTACATGTAAATGTAATAAACAAATCTGGACGACCATAATGACGTAAGTCATCGCATCTTGTATATATTCCTGCATGTTCCGTGAACTGCCGATGTAGCTTGAAGGTAAAATAAATGCATTACCGATATCATTGGCGTTTAAATTTTCATAAATATTGCCGATAACAGTATCTCGTAAGAGGATGTATTCCTCCGATCGTAATTTAGCCTGGTTGTATCGAATAAATCGCAAATGCTTGTTTTCAACCTTGGCGTACATATCCACGACGTATTGAAGGCACAGTTGACGATATCGAAGGATATAGTTATCCTAATTACGTCTAATCATCAATCGGGGGGCGTAGTACTTCATTGAAGTAACTTTTTTATTTGTTTTATTACCTGAAAAAATAATAAATTAAATAGTAAAAAAAAGAATAAGAAATCAATATAGTGGGCCCGCTATAATCCGGCCCCTGGTCGGAATACCGCGGGTCTACTGTACTAATAAAATAACGAATTAAATAGTTGAATATTAAATTTACCAGCAACTGGATCACGCTGTTTGATGTTGATGTGATATTCATTCTGCCCTTGCCAGAATATCAGTGGATACTGGAGTGCGTCATACGAACGGTGTAGATCCGAAATTATACTAACAGTTCTATCTTGACGTGTGACTTTAATCAACTGAGTCACCAACCATAAAAACTGCAACTTCATCTACGGTTGGCGCGTTGAATCTGCCAGCGTGTTCTCCTGATGGTAATTTGTCAGCTTTGATGACAATTTGATAGTTGTCATTTTTTAATTGTGGCGACACAATTGAATAAGTTGATTATTATTTTCCAAACAATTTTCCAACAATACCACAATTGCTCTCTCTTCTGCTTGTTCGATGAAATTATACTGGCACCTAGTTTTCAAGCGTTCCTCACAATTTCCAATAGATTTGGAGAAACTTCGGGTCATCGTTTGGCATCGGTATCAACGACCCAATCTTATGGTACACCTGGCCTTGTATTTTGAATTTAGTTTCAAAATGACGTCCATCAGATGTAAGATCGCAAATTTTTGTTGCCCCAAAAGACGTCATCTGGAAGCAAGAATTGAATTTGCGTGTCTTGCGCAGAAACAATTTCGAATCGTTTGATTCGCCAGCAAGAAGGATTGTAAATGTTCTGGCGGATTGGGTAGTGGTAATAATACATCTTTTCCTGATGCACAACACATGCCGGCTGCTTCATTGCGGAATTTCAACGCCTGATAATACTGGCATATTTTGCTCATTGCACCGATTGCAGTTTTAGAATGTGCAGAGTAATCAATGGCTGGTGCATATTGGAACGCAAGACGAACAAATGATACACGTGTTAAAGCACGGCTGATTTACTGTCTCTCTCGTTCTCTTTCTCTAAATGTAGCTATGTGCTGTTCTCGTGCCGCTCTTGTTCTCGATATATTCTGTCACAGACGTTCATCACGCTGTTCTTGAGATTCTTGCATACGACGCTCAGCTGTCCTGATTCTTTGAACTTCCTTACTTGCCGCGATTTGTGTTGCTGATTGATGAGCTCTCTCGTCGTGCGTCTTGCCTCTCTGCTACACGCATTGTCGAGGTTAGATTCTTTGGCGACATTTCACTGAAAAATATTTGAATTACAACAAAAAGTGCCTTTCTGAAAGCCTTAAAATAAGACACTATAATACAGTGGTGAAACCGGAATTTTTGGGTCCATTGAAAAATACAGTAAAATGGAAGTTAAGAACTAATGAGGAAATATAAAATAACATTGAAAAAAATAACAGAAAAAGAAGAATGATATTTTTTTGATACATTTATAGCATGGATGACACCAGGCTTTCAAGAGGTTTAGAAAGATTTGAAACGAAATAATACCAGTGAACCTGTATGGAAAGAAATTTTTTCGATAGCAGACTTTGAATATGGCAGGATTCAAAGGTAGAGAGGAGTGCAATAATGAAGGAGTACTGGGGAGGAAGAAAGAAAAAACAACAGGAGAGGAATTGAAATTGACACGTGGATTCTAGCTGACCATAACAAAAAGAAGAAGAAAAATGATAAGCTAGCGAGAAATGCTTACACGATTCGAATTTATCGTAACAGTTTTCTTCAATGTTATATTCATGTGTGTAATTACTTTGTCGTTAGGTATAAAGACACACAAACGATGAACAACAATACAGTATAATTATAACACAATACACAGCACAATTAAAATTGAAGAAACTCACACATATGGCGTGGAATAGACCGTAGCATAAATAAATCGAAATACAACGCCATCTACTGGATGGTTCGATAAATTAACACACCGCCATCTGTTAGGAATAAACTGTAGCATAAATAAATTGAAACAGAACGTGATCTACTGGATGATTACCCAACCTAGCTAACCAAGTGTTGTATAGATAAGTTAACACATCGCCATCTGTTAGAAACTTATGGAACTATAATAATAATTACGTGTGGTCGTAATGACCTGGTGACATGGTTTCTACTGGCTGGGCATTCTGCCCCTGTCGTAGCCGCCTTTACCTAGCCCGCCCATCCTGCCTGGTACAGGGGACCTACATTTTAACGTCGAATCCGAACCACAGTACCGTCCTGGCGTATTTCACCTCATACAGCATGCTGCGCCGGGGGTTAATGCCGGGTTAAGTGTCTATAAAAATCCTCGCCGAGACAGGGACTCGAACCGGGGACCTTTCCATCTCCAGTCAGACGCCCTAACCACTTAGCCAGCAGACCGCTTAGCCTTGGTGGCTTACAAATAATTACAAACCATTGTCCTATGACAAACATTTAATGAACATTTATTTCGCAAATAATAAATATTGAGGTCTATAATCCAG
This sequence comes from Vandiemenella viatica, assembly GCA_031002005.1. Classification (NCBI taxonomy): domain Eukaryota; kingdom Metazoa; phylum Arthropoda; class Insecta; order Orthoptera; family Morabidae; genus Vandiemenella; species Vandiemenella viatica. Next base: position 205,686,783 of record CM061921.1, on the reverse strand, counting down.
ATAAAAACTATCCTATCTTTTAAGTTGGACTAAATCACACACATTAAGCCAAATTTCATCTAAATCGGTTATGTAGTTTCGGAGTTCATCCCGGACGAACATCGTGACACGAGATTTTTATATATATAAAGATAAAGATATAATATAATATATAATATAATATAAATATAAAGATTCTGGCAAAGAAATTCTTAATCCATGCGTACGATGTCGCGGGTATCAGCTAGTAATTTATAACAATAATAACATTAACTAGCACTCTATTCCAGGCATTGGGTAATTGGTAGAGACCAGAATAGGGATATCCTAGTCAAATTACCACCAACACTGAAATATCTTAAAATGAAAATTCTTGTAATGCATAAGTTATTTAAGTACAAAAGATGCCATAGGGTCATGTGCCCAAAAGCAATTAGTAAACTTACTTAGTCCACAACCAAAGGTTGGTTGGATCTTCCCGAAGGTGGCATGCTAAGCCACTGTGTCAGATGTAGGATGGCCAGTTGTTTTTGTTAGTTAATTGTTTCATAATATAGATGATATGTCATTCCATTAGATAATATACTGGCTTTGTTAGTTACACCCTGTCTAAAGAAACAAATTTACAATTGCTGTTCGTTAAAATTTAACTAATATATGAAAAAGTTAGCTTCACAATCATAGTGTGTAACACTCTTCCTCGAAAATTAGATTCTGTGTATTTCTACAAGAACTGTATTCACGAAATTAGTACACAGATGGCTACGGAGCGTCAATTCAACGTTGCAAATTAACAAGAATTTCACCACTCACACAATTTAACAATTCATTGTGAAATCTGGAAGATATGCTGAAAAATAATACTTAACACGCTTATTACGATGATGAAGTACTTCTTAAGTTTATAAACATTCGTGTCCATCAAAAGAAACTTTCGATAATCGTCGCAGAAAGATTATTTTAATTCAGTTAGTACTAAATGTTTGTCAAATACAAAGAATTAGGTGAACAAAATTGTGTGAACTTCTATAAACTTAAGAGATTGGTGTGGGATATACCAGATTAAAAACAAGAAATGCATGTTAAGTGAAAAAAAAACGGTAATTTGTTCTGGCTGTATAATGTAAAATGTTGTTCCTGATTAACTTCCGTCCTACTTGTGGACGGAAAAAGTTCTAGAGGGAAGTTTGTAAGAAAGTGTTGAAATAAATTTCGGTAACAGAAGCAAGCTTTTCAAATGAACCCCTCTGGTTTGATTTATAGCTTGTTTGCAAGTGTTGGCGCGCAGAAGCCACGCTCAGCATTGATTATGAGACACCAAAATAATTTCTATTATTCATTGAAATATTCTGTTTGTGGTTCAAGTAAGAAGCACTGTTACCACTGCACATAATGAACTCTATATCACTAAATCCACAGTAGAATATGGGAAATGTGACACATGACACGAGAATATTTTACACGATTCTAAACTAATGTGTATATAACCATTTATGGAATGAGGAAAAAAGTTTATGAAGTTACTATCATAAATTAAATTCATCTGGATTTTAAGTGATTACTTGGTATTTTGTTCTTACTTAGTGTTTAAATTACTGCTATTAAGAGTTGTTAAGAGCATGTTTTATTAATGGAAATATTTCCTGTGTTACATTTGCCTGGCAGTCCACTACACGAAGTACAATGTTCTTCAACATCACTTATAGTAAACACAAAACATACCCAAACAAGAAAAATAAATGAAGGGAAATGTAGTGAACCCATGCTATGCATCCCCATACTGAAAGGAAACATATAACCTTGGTCGCTAAAGGCAGAACCACATGGTTAACAGAACTAGGGGAAGTAGCAAGGACTATGACCTTTAGAGGGCTGATTTTGTGTGACAGCTACAGTGAAACTCAGTACTAAGGCATTACCTTCCTGTGCAGAGAAATGCCGTTACACTTATTTTCAAATACCGTAATCATAAATCCATTTTAGAGGCTTGGGCTTGTTACAGCTACATCAAATAAACTGTTGTTGTGTGTCAATATATAACTTAAAAAGATTTGGCCATGGTTTTTTTTTTTTTTAAATATATCATTTTCTGAAAACGCATGACCGAATAAAGTTTGAATCAGACAGTTATCTAGAGTATTGTTCGTCCAGCTATCTAGGTTATTGTTCGTCCTGTACCGTATAAACACCCATTTTAAAAGAGATGGAGGTATTAACCAAGACATTTAATAATCTGACTTGAGAAGCATCTTTTTCAGTATTTGACATAATATGTGATAAAACAGTTCCTGTTGGGGCATAGCCATAACCTAATTTACCATTCATTGTTCCCCTTCCAATACTTAAGTTGGTAAATAATAAAGGAATTGACCCATTTATCACAATTACGTGAAACTATTTGGATAACGTGTTGTATTTTGGTTTCTATATGAAACTACTTTGGATTAGTGCATCAAACTTCATTAATGTGATAAACTGACTTCCGTATCTGGCTGGCATTCTGATTAAAGGACATTAATATGTTGTCCCGAAGACCGTATTTGAGCGTTTTTTTGACATGCTAAGATTGTTTATTTTCTTCAGTTCAATGTCAAAAGCTTGTAAATTCTTTACAATTTCATTCATTATTATTTCTACTTAGTGCCAAGAAGTTTTAACAAAATTTTAATTGTATGTGACAGTAACCGATTATTTGATCAATGGTGTGTAGTTCTTGAAGCGGGTTGTGGTGCATTTGTTCCCAATGAAAATTTTCTATGTGGTTTATAAAATGTAGCTGTAACAGCAGCCAAGAAAGTCGCTTTGAACATTGATGAGAAAGTTAGACTAATTTTATCATGTAATGTGCATTTGGTACAGAAGATGTTCCTTTTAAATGCGTTCCTACAACAAAAGCGATGTTAAGCGTATCGTCTTCTTTCTCACTTAAAACTAACCGTCATCACAATTAAGAAAATCATATCTCTTGTAGGAAGTCATACACACTTGGGGACCGGGTCAACTTGTAATTCTAAAAGTTTAAGACTACATTTCAAAGAAATTACGGGTGCTCTCATCAAGGTAACCAAAGACGACTACACTCAAAAACCTAACATTGATTGTTTTATGACTACTAAATCGCTAGATATTTTGTTTCACTTACATTGCTAAAGCAGCTTATAGTTTCTAGTAATATAATTGAAAGTGGAAATCCCAAAATGGAACAAATAGGTCTTTTTTGGGGCTACTTTATTGCTGTTGGGCAGTAGATGAAACTAAAACTTCAAATAAGAAGAACTTATAGTTATGCGGTAGTTTCCACAAAATCTTAATCAACTTAAAAATTAAAATACCGAGTAACACTCTGGTCTCGCATTCCGAAGAACGCAGGTTCATCTAGATTTGGGTTTTCCATGATTTCTCCAAATCACTACAGGCAAATGCCTGGTTATTTAAACAGTTATTTGGTTTTGAACCATAATGGTACCAGGTAGTATTTTTGTGTTGTTAAAGTTATATTTCACTCACTATATTCTCTAAATGAAGTTTTTACTGAAAGGTGGAGCAACGATTCCCAATTTCACTCACTATATTCTCTAAATGAAGTTTTTACTGATAGATAGAACAATGATTCCCTTCTGCACCCAAATCAATTATGCACTTTGTGTAACCAGTACTTGGAGTTTCCTCTAGTGAACCAGTTAAAAGACAGATGTGCTTCTAGATTAGCCCCTGCAAGATTTTCAGCAATATTTTGCGGCTAGTAGTATAAGTATCATATTGACTGTGACAAGGTCATATTCCACATTTGAACACTATACTTAAAGTGTAGAAAGACTTTAGAGAAACCCGTCTAATATTTCAGTTTCACATGCTGATATATATTTTTTTTTTTGCTCTAGAATCATTTATCCTGTGTGATGATTGAAGAATACAAAACCTTACACAAATAAAAAACTAAAGAATGATTATAATTATAGAGTGGGGAAAGAATTGTTGTTGAAGACTAGAAAAGTAAATACCTTGGCAAAACATTTGATAACAAACTCAACTGGGAAGAACACATTTGACAGGCAGTGGGAAAAGTAATGAAAATCCATCACTTGTTAGAGATAGTGATGAGGAGATCTACTAGAGAAGTAACGGAAGTAGGTCACAAAACATGGGATAGACCACTACTTGAATATGGTAATGTAGTACGGGTCTAACATCTTGGGTATCAATTACAGGAGGTGGAAGGGGGGAGGGTGCAAAGAAGGGCTGCTAGACCTTTCTCTAAAAATTGCCGCAGAATACAGTAAGTGTATATTGGATAAGGTGAGGAAAGATATTGATGGAAAAATTGGGAGAGGTGCTTGGAAGGGAAGAGATGACCGTCGTGGCCCCATCTTTCTTGTCAGAAGTACTTGCCGTCTCAGCATTGCCTTCCTTTATTTGCCGTCTCCGTATAAGTGTATACTTCACTTTTTAAATTTTTCGTTTTTGTTGATTACTTTTTTAATTATTTTTATTTTATTTGAATTTTTTCTTATTATTATTTCGTTGTTATTTAGTTTTTTATTTGTTTATTGATTTTTTGTGGTTACAGATTAACACTCGAGTTCATTCATAACTGTGTGGGAAGATTTTCTTTCGTATGTAAGGGGGTCAGGGTTTGGAACAAATTACCAAGAGAAATAATAAATAATTTACCAAAAACGCTATAAGAATTTAAATTAGAAATTAGTAGAGAGAACAAGTAGATGGGAAAAGGAAAGGGAAAAAATGGGTGTGTAGGGAAATTGCCACCGGAGCAAGCGCTCCGTTACAATTAGATTAAATTATATAAAATTTGAAAAATGCTACTGCCAACAGTTCAGTTTCGTTACACTTGGGTCAGGAACTGTAATTCCAGAATAATGTTCGGATGATTCTGGACGTTTATCCACAAATGTATTAAAATCTTTTGTATAAAAACACATCTGCATTTGTAGAAATTTCTGTCAATATTGATTTATACGCGCGCTGAAAACCGCATAAAAACGAAGATGGTATTGCTCCATTGGAGAAAGGTCTTATCCCCACAATATAGGATATTAACCCGTTAATAGAACGACTAAAATTTCTGCAAACCATGTCGTTTTATTAAAGCATAAAGTATTTTGTTTGTCACCTCGCTCAAATAGAGAGATCAGAGCAGAGAATATAAAAATATTTTTGTTATTTTCATATTTATAATTGCATCATTATTCTGTGTTCTTAGCGTTTAAGTGCTGACATTCTGTTTCATGTTACATAGAAACACTAAGCACAGCGAGAATTGTTTCATTTCTTCATTTAGTATTAATATTAGCAGATAACAATCACTTAAACCACACACTGATTATAATAATTATAACTTTTTTTTTAACTGCTTAACGTCTCCTATAACAACTAGGTCTTTAGAGACGGGAAAGGATGGGGGGCAAGGAATCGGAAGGAATTCGGCCATGGCCTTTTGAAGGAAGCATCCCGGCATTCACCTGGAGTGATCTGGGGAAACCATGGAAAACCCAAATCTGGATGCCCGGACGGGGATTCGAACCGCCGTCCTCCCGAATGCGAGGCCAGAACGCTAGCCGTTACACCACCACGCTCGGTAATAATAATAATAATTATAACTGAGCTACTTTAATTCCATCGTATAGTTTCCTGGGAACAGTGTTAAATTTCATAAGGTTTTTTTTTTTTTTTTTTTTTTTTTTTTTTTTTTTTTTTTTTTTCAGTCTCTTACTAACGACAAGACAGCAGTTAGTGTGACATCTGATTTCCATGATACGTTTTTTGTCTAAAGTCCTCAAATAACTAACTGCAAGAAGTATGTCATTGTAGTCAAAACTGAATGAAAGCTATAGTTTGGTGAATACACCCCTAATAAGTTGGAGATTTTTCCTTCTTATAGTCAAAGTTTCCCCGTCCATCTTTCAGATTTTTAATTTTTGCTGTGATTGCTACGTGATCTCGAATTTCACAACTCTTTTATGCGTTATTTCTTTGGTATTAGATAAAAAAATAAGAAAATCGTCTTGGGGTATGCAATCTCGCATTTGAATTTCATATTAGCAAGTTAATGTCCTCCATCTCATGTTGTACTTTTTCTTTAGACACACACATTACTTAACTCAGTCTACGAGTTGAAAACTTAATTGTTCATTTGATGTACGGCAGACGAGATCTGAGATATTAGTTGAATATTTTCTTCCACGCTTTTTTCCTTGTAACTTCATTTGAAAATTTTGGTTCAGTCTCCAAACAACAAACATCTGCCTCTCGAACTTCTTTCATTTCCCTTTAAGGAAACAATCAAATAAGAAAAATCTCAAGATTTTTATTCGACCTCTCCCTGGGATTACTTAAATTTAAAAAAAAAAAACAACAACAGAAGAATGGCTTCTTTTTGAAAATTCTGAATAAACATAAAAATTAATATTCTTAGACATAAAACTACATTACATTAGAATAAAGAGCAAGTAAAAATTTAGTCTTGCGCAATTATGAATGAGTAGTCTAGTATCGTTAACAGATATATCATATGTGATATGTCAGTCTACAGTCGTAATGCTTTTCAAATTTCCAGGTTAAGCGACTCTTTAACGCGGGTCGCGCCACGTTCACCTTGCGTCAATAGTTCAGCTCCAACCAAATTTACTATGCTCTTTGAACTAAAATCACTGTCATTCAAATGGCAAATTAACCTCAAAATATAACCTCAACTTACAACGTAGGTAGCCTACTGTATTATTATTATTATTAAGTGTTTTTAAATACGAGATATGATCCATACTAGAGACAAATCCTTATTGAGACAAATTTTTTATGAGATAGAGCTGGTAACATTAATTGGTGTTGAACTTGCACCTGTAACGACTGCAAGATTTTTTTTTTTTTACTGGCTTTATTCTTTGATTACTGCTAGCTAGGTAAACAGAGGCGAGAGGTAACGCGGGAGGCAAGGAAAGAGAAAAAATTCGGCTATTGCATTTTCATCTGGAGTAATTTCGGAAAACCACGAAAAACATAAATCGCAATGGCCGGACAGGGATTTGGATCTATATCCTTCCGAATCTGAGATCACATAACGTTACCCCTTACCTACGGCCAAAACCGCAGAATACTACTATTCTGTTTTGAACTTACGGAGCATAACATCCACAAATCTAAAGTGTAAAACTGATTCCTTTTAAGAGTTATCACAGCAACTAAGGAAGATAAGCCTAAAAGATCAACAAGTTAGGACAGTAAATAACGCACAAGAATTATACAACTTTTACTGGAGACACCAAATTTCTAAGAAGGACGAATGGACTTTTTTTTGTGCATCTGAGTTATACAGCCAACTCAACAGTGATTATGTGTGATCCAGTGTTTTCAGTTTCTTCCTGTATGCATTTTTCACAGTTATACACACCACAGGATGGACATGACATTCACAGAAATAACACCAATGCCCGCGGCCGAACACGAAACGGCGACTTTCGGCACGCGGAGCAAGTGCTCTACCGAGACCAGCTGACGACGTCCACTGCTGACAGCTCCGTTTCTTAGGCTACATTCGTTTCTGGTTTCTTAGATTGTCTCCTATTCTGTGTTTGTTCTCTTTCTTTCCATTCCGCTTAAGCCCAGCAACCTGTTCCTCAGTCTGTGGTTTCTATTTACTTTCACCTTGTCTTCTTAAGAGTGGGATGCAACGATCCACTAAGAAACAATTTGAATATAGAAAAGATGAACACAGCGCCATCCTGTTTCTTTTTTGCGTGTTCCTTTGATCTGTTATTCAATATCCCATGACTCGGCGATGTAGGCGCCACCCGGCTGTGAAAGGCCGATCCGTGTCTAAACACGGCGGCTCGTTCCTGCGCATTATTTACTGCTCATAAATTAAACGTTTTCGGTTGTTATTGCTAAGAGGGAAAATGAAATGCAATGGAAGAATGCCGCTGCCTGGAAATGTTTGTTGACTATACTTTGCTGCCGTGAAGCAACTAGTTTACTGCAAGGGACGTGAAAGTTTAATCGGCCTTTTCCCTCCTCACTTAAAGAATCCTCGACCACAACTTACAGAAACTAATACTAGAATTTAAGTTTTATTATTTCGTTTAGCAATAAGCACATTAGGTGCAATGTAACATTTCTGCAGTTCTGAGGTGCTATTGCGTATCTGCTGCACATACCTGGCGTATTGGATAAAACTGCCTATATCCTCCGTTTTATTTTGAAATGCTGTGTAAAATAAATATGTGTTTCGTAAAAAGCAAGACAGATTTTTTTTATGGCTTTACAACATTCGACGTACGTTATTTCACTAGATCACATTGATGATACCGAGCGTGGTGGGTGTACGGTTAACGTTCTGGCCTCGCATTCGGGAGGACGCGGGCTCGAATCCCCGTCCGGGCATCCAGATTTGTGTTTTCCATGGTTTCCCCCAATCACTCCAGGCAAATGCCGCGATGCTTCCTTCAAAAATACCATGGCCAAACTCCTTCCCGTTCATTGTTCCCAGTCCCATCCCGCCTCTAATGGAATATGTGACAATCGCGCACAGCGACAATCGCGCACAGTGACAATCGCGCACAACCGGGTCGTCTCTTGCTACCTGCTTCTAGCTACCAATTAGTCACCGCTACAACAGCATGCTGGATTCTGGTCAGAGGAGTATATCACAAGGAAACCAAAAGGAGCCAAATAATACTGACGAAGTGATCTTGGATGATGAATTGTTGAAGATGGGAGATGGAGGTAGTTTCTTTTTTATGGATCATATGGAAGGTGAAAGAATAATTGTTCTGAGCGGTGAAAGAGGCAAACAAAGTTTAAAATTACACGAACAATTCTTTATGGATGGTACTTTTAAAAGTGCCAGTTCCCCCAAATCTACACGATACATGCGAATTACGGCAGCACTGACGAAGAAACAAACATACATCCTGTGGTGTTTACACACTTACCTGATAAAAAGAAGACTACTTATGTACGTATGTTTCGTGAAATTATCTAGGCTGTACCAGAATGGGCCCCTAAGACAGTGACTGTAGGTTTTGAAAGTGGTGCAGTATCTGCCCTCAAGGAAGGATTTTCCTCAACGGAAGTAAAAGGCTATTTTTTTTCACATAAAAAATGTATATGGAGAAAGGTTCAGGAGCTTGGACTAGCGCGTGAGTACAAAGAAAATAAAGAACTTGGCCTCCATATTCGTATATGTCCAGCTTTGGCTTTCCTTAAACCAGAAGATGTGACAGATGTTGGTTGGAGATCCAATCACAGGCTCCTAATAACTCAAAACTATTGGAGTTTTTCGATTACTTGGTAGAACGTGGCTTGAGAATGAAAAAATCCCACCTCACATGTGGAATTGTCACAAAAGGCGTCGTCGCACGACTAATGCTGTTGAAGGATGGAATAATAGGATTAACAATGTGCTTGGCAGCCCAAACCCGAAGCTTAGAAACGAGTTACTTTGTTTGAAGAGGGAAACTGAGTCTTCAGGTCTTATGTATATGAGATCTGAATTGATTCTTCAAGGAAACCACATACCAGAAGTTGGACGAAACAATTGTAAAAACTGTTGACAGATATGAAAAGAGCGGCGACATCAGATCATGTCTAGAGGCGTTGTTCTACCATGCACAAGCTTGAATAAATGTAGGTCTACTGTAAATAATAATCAATTATGACGAGTCTCTCTGGTTGATTTGGATAATTTCATTATTTTAAATAAATGTAAATAAGTTGTAAATATTTATTATGACGAAGCTTCTTGGCTGATTTTAAACACTTTACTTACTTTTACTTTTCGACGGTGCGGGCCGGTGTCGTGCTAGTGAACATGGAGAAGCGATAGGTAGATTGCGGTAATTTCTAGTCTTTTACGACCAAATTTTATTTTGATGTTACTGATTGACTTACAAAAGTGTCTTTCTTTTCTTCAACCTCACTTCCAGAGTCATCATATTTTCTTGAAGCAGACAAATCAAAGATTACATTTGTGTTTACGATAGCAAAAATAAATTGTAGAGAAAAAGAGTACGATTGTTTTATTGTGTTTAAATATTTATTTTCCATTTTCTGTATATTCGATCTGGTGACTCACAGTGTTACGCCGCATGATTTGGGCACTGAAGGTCCTCGGTCCAAATCCCGGGCTCCGTTGTATGTAATTATTACAGGCCTTAAAACTGACGTTCACATCTGGCAAAGCTTTAGTGTGATGATTATTTGTCAATACTGTGTTCCGTAAATAATAAAGTACACGGGAGAGGGAAGAGTGTGGCCCGACCTTTAAACTGTGCGCGATTGTCGCTGTGCGCGATTGTCACTGTGCGCGATTGTCACGACACCGTCTAATGACCTTAGCCGTCGACGAGCCGTAAAGCAATAAGTAAAAAAATAAAAGCACATTGATGATCTTAAAATCCGTTGAGGTTTTATCCTAAACCGCTTGGCTGCGATGCTCTGATTTCAAGACTGTTTTACGCTCTGATAATCTAGGATTGTTCCCAGTCAAGGGTAGGGTCTGGGTCCTCGAATACGAGAATATATTTCTAAATTTACGTGGCTGTACGACAAGGAATACTTGAAATATGGCTGAATCACGAACGTAGCTCGTTCCGAATACAACACTCTGACGTTATCTTACACCCGAACTGTTGTTGTGTGTTTTGGTTGATTGATACAACATTTAAGTTTTAGACCTGTCGTGGTTTCACAAAACTTAAATATTGACGTTAGAATTTCAAATTCCTGATACGGGGCATAATTTTTTTTTAATTATTTATTTCTATGGAATACGTGGAACTCAATTTTTTTGCACATTGCCGAGGTCAGGTTCGTTAATGGCTGGAAAGGACAGGTGGTAAGGAACGGGAAGGATCCATTCCGGCCTTCGCCTCGAGTTTTATGCAGCAGCCAAGACAATTGGCTTTAGCGGACACATACTTCTGAGAAAAAGCAGAGATGTATGGTTTCGAACAAACCACTAATGTAAATAGTAAGTTATAAATAATCAGAAAATGTTTCAATTTATAATTATGTTAAACAAAATATCATAAGTTAGTAAACTCAATATAAATTTTAAAATAGATTCGTCGTTGATAATGCCTTGATGAGAGGCGAAACGCGTACGGCATTAAAGCTACAAATACAGTTGCATTGGCGTTAAGTTATGAATTAATTTACTGTGCAACTGCAGGAAAATGGCCTACAACAATACTGCATTGAAACCCTTGGTGTTATTGTCTTTTTAAGTATATTTAAATTTCTCCGAAACATTATTCCTGATATCACTGCCGGTAAATCCCGTGATGATACTTTAAAGGGGCGTTGCCTGTTTCCTTCTCATTCCTTGACACGTATCCTCCACTAATCGAAAAGACACAAAGCCACATTGAAAAACACGAAACATAGGTTTAGGACCATATAAAAATCCTAAAATGTGGCAGCTGTTTAAATTACTTCTGCAGTGGATACATAGTACAATTTATGTTTATGACGGACCGCCCTGTGTGGCAACGAAGGACCTTGATGAACTCTTGGTAAAAGCTGAAAACTTTGAAATTTTTGAAAACTACAGCGAAATTACAACATTGTTAATAATGCACCTGTTTTTTATACATGGAGAGATGTAAATTGTTTTTATTTAATATACTTTTAGAAATTTGCACACAATTCATCCAAACGTATTTCACTGTAGCAATTCCCATACCTAACAAGCAGCCTCTCACTACGTGTTGAACTTTACTTTCGGTTATACTACACTTCACGCTGTTAATTTATAGATATGAATCGAAGAGAAGTGTATTAGCGGAATTCCTTAGGGACTATATTTCTTGGTTACAAAATTGATTGTCACTTATCTCCTTCAAATATCACCTAGATGGCAAACAATCATTTTTCTGTGATGTAATTTGTTTGATTTTCTTTATGAAGGACACGTAATACTGTATATTAGTATGTGATGCTATTTATTGCTTGTAATGATATCTTGATGGGTGTATATTCGGATTGTGTTGTAAAACACTACATTTAGACGGTTAGATCTACCATCTTCTTAAGGCGTGAATCCTAATGCACTGGTCCGTTGATCATTACAGAGGGATTCACATCTGTAGAAGACAGTTGACCCTCCCGTGAAAATATCGTGTATACGTCACAATCCCGCGATAAACCCATGAAGGTTTCATTGCAACCATACTGCGGAAAAGCTTCCGTTCTTATAACTATTTAATGCTTGTTAAAGTTAAGGATATTTTACAGTGGAGTTCTGTAACTTATTTCCACTGAAGTATCAACATTTGTCGTAATTTCCTTTTGAAAACGAAACAAATGATGTTCAAAAGGAAGCAGCTTTATACTCTGAAAACATGCTACCAGTAATATTGGTCAAGGTCATTAGAGGCGGGAAAGGAACGGAAATAAATTCATCCATGTCCTTTTGAAGGAACCATTCCGGTAATCCCCTGGAATGATTTCGACAAACCAAGGATATTCGATCTTGCGTCATTCTGAATGCGGGGCCTGAGTGTTATTGTCACCCAACACGTTCTACAGTGCCACCATACAAATCCAACATCTGCTTAGATTGTAATGGTGGACGCATATAGGTCTATATCATAAGATATCGGGTACAGTGTTGCCTTTCAGAATGCATTTAGAGGTTCATACAGGTAGAATACTAAAATTGTTGTGTAGAGAATCATTAGGTACAGTCTGGTTAAATATGATCAGAACTGCTGGAGCTTTATCCCACCAATAGATTTCCTGATCACTTGTCTAGAATATTAAAGCCTCCGTTATGTTATAGTAGATGCAACATCTCGGTGTCGTGCTCGTTCGCCAGTCGTGTCACCAATCGAACGTGTGTGCGATATGATCACTTAACAATAAACTCTTCAGAATTCCCGAACAGTAAGCAGTATATTAAGCACCTGAATACATGCAGGCTGGTAAATAGGTTTTCAGTATAGCATAATGAATCTCTTCAGTTCAATGCTACGTCGAATTGTAACTGCTACTCCAGCTCGTGAAAGCTTGGTGTGACTAGGATATATTCATTTAAAATTTTTTGAATAGTTGTGATAAATTATTCAGTTCAATATAGTCATTACGCTGAAATTTTCACGCGTGTTACTTAATTTTAGTAATAGGTTTAAATGTAAACGAAATGCGATAGCCAGTAAATTCAGCTATTGGATGCGCACTCAGAGACGAGCAGTAGTAATAGTCTCAAAACGATCAGAATCCTAGCTCCACGGTTGTTGTTATTCATGTCCTGTTACTGCAATTTTTCTTAAAACAATTAAGGATTCCTGGCGTGCGTGAACCAAGTTTGTTTAAATGGGAAAATAAAGTGGGATAGCGTTCGCCTTTCGTCTGATGTGGCAAAGTTGCAACATCTCTACAGATTTTTTATTCACCTGATCTTTACGGTTCGTCGATGACGAGGCTGTTAGAGCCGAACATCACTTCGGATACGGTAAGCAAAGAGGTTGCCGGTTGGAGGAGCATGTCACTTCTTCATCCGTCGGATAGACGGGTATCTGACAGTTTGTGTCGGACAAAGTGTGTTCGTCGCCATATGCGAGCTGCTAGGGGCAATTTTTGTAGAATCACGGCGTGTAATTTTGAGGTCGGCCCACATTATTTTCTTTTTTACACCTGTAAGTCGTCAGCTCAGAAATTGGAATAAGTGTATAGTACGTAAATAAAAGATCTATTCTGCTCGATATATTGTTGCTTTTAATTACTATTTTTCACTAACACATCATACATTATAGGGGTGCTCTGACAGCATACACCCGTTTCTTAGCAACACCACAAGTTGACTCTGCCTGCCTCAAACCTGCAACTTTTTTAAAAAAAAATAAAAAATACAGCCATCCAAACCAACTGATACCTGACAGATGGTTCGTCAGGGTCACGGATTTATACTAGTATAAAATCACTAAACTACCCATGCTTATTACACATACTGCCGTCTGTGGAAACCCTACATTAAATACAAATTAAGTAACAAACATTAGTCAGAATACTTAAGTGTAATAAAACACTCATAAAAATATTCATAATAATAATAATTAAAACGACTGTGGTGGGAGGGGGGGGGGTTAATGATAATTTCATAAGTTAGAAGCTGCCACGCATTTTCATAACAAAAATTATATTACTAACTCGTTTATGTCTTACCGCTAATGGACGGTGCATTGTTAAAGTTAGGCTTTACAGAAACTTCAGCAAGCGCTGAGAAGGAAATTGACCATCTGTATATTGACATTCAGATATGTGCATCAATTGAATCGAAAATTCTAAACCAGTCCTTCCAACAGACCGAACGTATTGACTTTGTCCTTTCCCGCCTCATTAAGAATCTTGTTTTCCAAATAATTATCTGGTCTCATCAAATAATGAGAACATTCGCATGATGTTATTTTAGCAGACGATTTGCAGCGAAATCTAAGTGTCTTTCAGAAGAAAAGCTCTCCGTTTTATCGTCTCCCTTTGATTATTTTTCACTCACTCACAACACAAACAATACACTGCTGTGAACATATACACAGAGCAGTAACGCTTCCACCACCCAACCCTGGTGATTATCATCACTTGCCTCACCTACTTTTTAAAACAAACTAACGGGTACTTTTGTTCAGAAGCGAATGAGTAATTCATTATAGAAATCGTATGACAGCCTTGGTAGGAGAGAAAAAGCGATATAAATAAAGTGAGACTCTTTACAAATAAAACTCTTCTCTCACGAGTAGTTTATGTGAAGGTTGAAGGCCTCAACACTACGGGTAGGATCAGTTAAAACATGTATTTCTCCTCACTAAGGAAGCACTACGTGTGCAACTCGAATGGTTATAAAGTTATAATGATTTAAAAGACTTCTGATATTTCAGTCAGGAATATTTTACTATACTCATTAACAAAACACGATGCGTCATATTAATTACTTGTAACCAGGCCCCTGTTATAATTTAAGTTGGTTCTAGAATTGTCTGTAACCATTATTTAATTTCGCATTATACGATATTTATTTATAGGCAGTAAGATAACCATAGTAACATTTCTTCTTAGCGTCTAACCATCGTGAATTAAAACACATTTTTTCGTAAGAGGAATGTAAGATATTAAACTTTCTTTCCTGCTACTCTTCTCTAATTTTCATTTTTGAGCCATACAATTTACCTTCAATTTTAGGAGTGGTTTTGAAGTAAAATGAGCAAAAAAAAAGAACAGCATCAAAGTAAACAGTGTTGAAATACTTATGCGTCATTTTCATCGGATAACTTCAGCATGATGAAGAAAAATATCTTTCTAAATACATAAAACTCAAAGTGAAGTGTTTTTTCTATGCAGGACTAGCACGACGAGCTAAAAGTAATGTAGTTTCGTTAGACCATTTAAAGATAGGTCAAAATTTATTAATTATGAATCTACATAAAACCACAACTATTCTCTGTGTAATGAAATTGTTGTAATTTAGGGTGGTGGTGTTCATAGGTACATTCAATTGTCGACACAACAGATGAAAATATTGATGACTGACATAACACTATCGTTATTGTATGAATACAGTCAGTGGTTGAATGACCCTAAAATACAAAAATTAAAGTGTTCAATGAACTAGTGGAACCTAATGTTACAAATGTCCAAAATTCCATTAGAAAAATATAATTTATTGTGATATATATATAAAATATAGTGTAGGTAAAAAAGTATAATTTTATTCAAACATTTTAACTTTGTTATGATTTTGGGACAGTAAGATCGTTGTATCCATCTTTCCGTGGAATGGAAAGTAGATTCTATTTTTAAGATGATCAGAAATAAATAATAATATACTTGAATGTAATACTACATATCAAAAGCCATCCCGAGTCATATTAAGATTTGGGCATCTATATTCTGTTACTAAATAACTATAGTTTTTCTTATTGTAAATCAGTAGTTTCATATTTTTGTGACTGACAAGGAATCAGTCATTTGCAACAAATCACTGAGTAAAGCTTTACTCAAAAAAGGGAACAGTCCACAACTAAGAATCACAATACAATGCTAACGAGGTTTGCTGTATAATTCAATAAATTTATGCCCTAAAATACAGATATTTTCTTTTATAGTTATTCCCATCTAATAACCGACAATGTTTTGGTGTCTTGCGGCGATTTTAGCCGATAACTTGATTAGCCGAAAACTATTGTTTCATTTACAGAATGTGAATAACATTTCAGATTAAAAATATTGCCATTTAAACAATGTTGAAACAGGCATTGTACTTTCTAACAACGAATTTAACAGATGTCATTTTCTCACGATCAACAAGCTTGAAGTTTTTCTTGTAAAGAGATTATTCAAAACACGAGAGTCATTGAGATACAGCTGTTCTTTTAAGTCTCAAATTACAGAGGTAAGCTTAATACTATGCGTTAGCTAAAAAATAATATCCATGCAATCTCTTCAGGATTACAGCTCTTGAGATTTTAAACAATATGAATCCTGATGAAAGCAGAGCACTCCTTTAGTCCTTTAAATACTTTTTTCTTACAATGACCTGTTTTTTATTCTTTTTCTACGAATTCTCGACGGGAAGAATTCCTACCTCCCGAGCTTGAGATTTTACGTGTGTGCTGAAGCATTCATTATACAGTCTCTCACAAATGCCACTGTCATTTCACCGCTACGTTAATCCTCTACAGACTTCCATCCACTTTATCATGCCTCAGGGAAGATATGCCCCAATGAATGCCGTGTTTCACAGCGTTCGTGAAAACTCTGAATTCACACAGATCAACCGCCGACAAAAACATCCTCTAGTAAATAGACAAAGTGAATTGCTACTTGTTTACTTATTACATAATTTTAAGGAATATAATAGGATGTGTGTGTTACTATATACAATTAATCTAATAGTGTTTACTGTAAATGGTACGCAAAAGATTGAATACAACGAAACAGTGAACAAAACTTGCTTCTTTCAGGGAACGTTTAGTCAAATAGGAGTTAACTTTGGGAACTGAGGATTCCGTACGCACGTAATGTATTAAATTTAACAAAATAAAGTTTTTGTATAAACGTTTTTTAAAAACGCAGTAAAAATTATTTTAGAATTTAGTTTTTTATTTTAGGATCTCAAGAGCTGTAATCCTGAAGAGATTGCATGGATATTATTTTTAGCTAACGCACAGTATTAACCGTACGTCTGTAATTAGAGACTTAAAAGAACAGCTGTAATTCAAACAGAAGTAAAGGAACATAAACAATTTACAGTACTTTAATAACATATTTATTAATCCATCCATGAAATTCTGTATTAAAAATATCTATGATTATGTGCTGAAGTTTAAAATTTGTTAATGTTACTCATTTACCGGGAACCACATACTCAGAAAAAATTCCGACAGCTTTCTTGTAAAATTTAGAATGTTACAAATAACTGTAGATTTTGATTGAATTGTAGGAGCAGTACTTTCAGTAATAAAGGGAGGGGAATTGTTTTTTTTTTTTTTTTTTTTTTTTCGTGGATTTTCGCAAAATCTTTTACAAAACGTAGGATAAATAGGAAAATCCAAATATTTTGAGGAAACGTGGGTTAGATATTTTCGTTCGTTACCCATAAAGTTAAT
Source organism: Vandiemenella viatica (assembly GCA_031002005.1). NCBI lineage: Eukaryota > Metazoa > Arthropoda > Insecta > Orthoptera > Morabidae > Vandiemenella > Vandiemenella viatica. The sequence continues at coordinate 205,669,189 of CM061921.1, read as the reverse complement.
CTAAAAAAAAGTCCTTCAGTCCCCTTTAAACCTTAACCCTCACAAATTACCCATGTATTACGTTATCGCTGTATTAACATTAGTAGAAACTAAAGTAGTGCGCAATTACAAACTTCTAAGTTAAAGGAGCGAGTCTGTATTTCAATTTTCAATCGTAAGCTAAGGACATCAATAAAATTAGCATTTAATTAACCGTAGGAATTCATCATTTCTCAATTATATCATTGTATTGTTAATATTAATGCACAATGCAACAGGCCTGCACTTTTAACCCTCCAAAAAACATGCTGTTCTTCAACACAGTATTTTCTGTAGTATTGCCTCTTCTACAAAAAAAAAAAAAATCTTTCTATAACCAGTAAATTAATGCACATTCATTACAGTGACCGGGTAACATTTTATCATTTATTTATTACCTGCACATCCAAATATTTTTTTTCTATTGAGTCTATAATGAAGGATTGATTTTCATTTTTATGTTAGTATATCCTAGTAACCTAAGTTTTAATCAAAATAATAATAAAATAAAAAACTTTTTAATGTACCATGCTTTTATAACGGACTAAAAAGTATAAAATAATTTTTCTAATCCTTATGAAGGATAAAACCATATACAGATTTCTAACTTCTTCTAAATTGTCCTGAAAATTTATACTTGGAAATTTTTGATAGCTATTAAAATACTTTTAAGATTGGTAACCAAAAACATTGGGCGCATGTAACAGATAATTGATGCTTTAATAGCTCTACTAAAAATTTTGTTGCACGCAAATAATGTGAACTGATAAGTAATATTTTTCATTGATAACTACTCTCTTCACTTTTTATACTTATGTATTCCATGTGCTCAATGTTACAAGAATTTTAATAGCTATTAAAAATATCAAAGTATAAATTTTCAGGACAATGTAGAAGAACTTAGAAATCTGTAGGGCTATGTGGTTTTATCCTTCATAAAGATTAGAGAAATTATTTTATACTTTTTATTCCGTTATAAATAAACACAGTACATTAAAAAGTTTTTTATTTTATTATTATTTTCTCCTTTTTAGGATCATGTGAGTGTAAATTTTTAACTGATTTTAAATACTTTGATGACATAATCACAGACAAATGCCATAAATTCATGTTTTTTTTAACATGAAACATTTAATTGTGTTATTTCCATATAAATAAGGAACAAAGCAAAAAAGGAATTATGCATATCCATCTTTGAATCATAAGTTATGATCTGGAATTCAAACAAAAATCCAATAGAAAAAATCACTTTCAGTTCTGCAAGAAATCTTCAGGTAACATTTCCAGTTTTTCTTTTCCTAAATAGATAATTCAGACTACTGGAAACATATTAAAAAAAATAGCCTAATCGGTCCCTAGAAAATATACTTTCAGTTCTTATCAAATTTTCCTATTTTCTGGGCAACTTTTACATTTTTCTTTCTTTGAAAATCTTATTCAGACTACTAAAGACATTTGAAAATAACTAAATTGGTCCATAGAATAAAGTTCCTTCAGTTTTTCCCGAATTTTCCTGGCAACTTTTTCAATTTTTCTTTCTTTAAAAACCTTTTTAGGACTATTATGAACATTTAAAAAAATTAGCCAACTCGGTACACAGAAAAAAGGAGTTTCAGTTTCCTCCGAATTTTCCAATTCTCCGGGCAACTTTTCCAATTTTTCATTAAATAAAAACCTTATTCGGACTGTTATGAGCATTAGCCAAATCGGTCCATAGAAAAGAGTACTTTCAGTTTTTCCTGAATTTTCTATTTTTTTTCTTTAAAAACCTTATTCGGACTATTAAGAACATTTTTAAAAATAGTGAAATTGGTAAACGGATAAAAGAATTTTAGTTTTCTCCAAATTTTCCAATTTTCCGTGCAACTCTTCTAATTTTCATTGACTAAAAACCTTATTCGGACTATTAGGAACATTTAAAAATAAATTAGCCAAATTGATCCATAGAAAAGAGTACTTACAGTTTTTCCCGAATTTTGTGGAGAACTTTTCCCATTTATTTCACATTTTCATGCATAGTCATCCAGTGAGCTAAGGTCAAAATTTGACGTCTCTAGCTCATCGTGAAGTTAGTTTAAAATAAATTACTAAATTCCACCCAGACAGACAAAACCCAAAGCGAGTTAATAAAAACATTTTAAAATATTACATACTTCAAAACATCAGGAGGATGGTGAAGAGAGTGCTGGATATGTACAAGGCATATGTTGGTGATGGAGCTTGGGGAGATATTGGTTGAAGAATTAAGAATAGTGCATGGAAGGGGAAAGATGACTATGACTACAAGCTGTACAAGCTGTCACTGGATTTCTTGCATTAGGAAGTGGGAAAATTTTCTTTTTTAGGGATTGGAACAAATTACTAAGTGATGTGTTGAATAAGTTACCAAAAACGCTGAAGGAATTTAAGAATAAAATTTGTAAATAGCAAAAACAGAGGGGGGAGGAATTTAACACTCAAATTATATAAGATAATTTTAAAAAATGAAATAAAAAAGAGTAATTGGATGACTAAGAGAACAGCCACCGGAGTGTACGCACCATCCCAATTGAATTAACTAACATTTGTCAATTATAAATTAGCAATAGTCCAACTTTCAAATACCGAGGATGGTGGTGTAACGGCTAGCTTTCTGGCCTCGCATTCGGGAGGACGGCGGTTCGAATACCCGTCTGGGCATCCAGATTGGGTTTTCCATGGTTTTCCAAATTACTCCAGGCAAATGCCGGGATGCTTCCTTCAAAAGGCAATGGCCGAATTCCTTCCCATTCCTTGCCCCCACCCCTTCCCTTACCGTCTCTAAAGACCTCGCTGTTAGTGAGACGTTAAGCTGATTAAAAAAAAAAAAAAATAACTTTCAAAGTCCTTAATCGCAAATTCATTCCCTTGCTGCCGTTTCTTAACATATAATAATCACGAGAACAACGATTCTCTCTTACATCAGGCCTGTCAATGCATAAACATAAGACAATTCATACAAATAGCACAAGACTATTTTTATTTTTAAAAAAGTGGTGACTTCTGATTATAATAAAAAATTGCGGAAACGTAGGCAAACAATTAATTTAATATGTAATTATATAAATTACTATATACCTTACACATATACCTCACACACCTCTTGACTAGTAGCCACATGAATCACGTTTTCACAGCCAGTAATCTTTTTCCTTGGGATTTATTTGACAACCCATAATTCACTTCCTTACATTAACTTTTGACTGACTATGTTGTGTCTTTTCTTGTTTTGTTTCTGATATCTGTGTTTTTCAACCCTAAAAATTCAATCTAAAAATTCATTATTCCTTTTCTTGATTTCCTTATTGTAGATAATGGTAAGTCACACTACGAGATATTATACTAGATAAATTATTAAACAGTTTCGTTACTTTCTACTGGAACAGATGATTTCCAAAATGCGTTCTTATTTTTCACACACACAAAAATTGTCTCTAGAAGCAGATTTAAAAGGTTAATATAAAGGGTGATACACAAATTAATTTAAATAAATATTGCTTTAGTTATAATCAGATGAAATTCTGGAAACGGCTAAAACTGACTCGGCTGTTGAAGTTGGGTCACATTGTCATGCGTCTTATGGAAAACTTTTTTTTCTGCTTATGACTTTACGCCTCATCGACGTTGAGGTCATTAGAGGCGGGAAAGGACTTGGGAACAAGGAACGGAAAGGAATTCAGCCATAGTCTTTTGAAGGAAACTTCCCGGTATTCACCTGGAAACCCAAATCTGGATGCCTCGACCGGGATTCGATCCGGCGTCCACCGGAATACGAGGCCAGAGCGTTAACCACTCACCCACCACGCCAAAACAGACGATTTGTTTTAGACTCAGAGTGAAAGATCGACATCTAGCAACGATTTCAAATCTTTTGGTTACTACTCCGCTACCCAAAACATCATTGTCTGGAAGGAAATTAGGCACATCAAAAAGAAAAATAATTGCCTTAGGCCTTTCGGTGTTTTTGCCATCGATGTCATTGGACGCAACTAATATTTTATGAAGCTGTTGCACGTACATTAATATTAAAAGAACATATTTTAAACAAACTTTTTGCACTAAAATATTTAACAAACATACTATGCTTTATTTTATTTATTTTTATTCTTATTTTCGAGCACTGTTTCGATAAAAATTAAAGGCAACATAGGACAACAGTTACTTAATACTTCGAAGATGTAGTCCAATCTGCAGCCGGAGCTTACCAACCCAATCAATTCATTCACTTTGTTAATGACAGCAGGTCCGTCTTGGTATGAACACTCTGGTAAGTCCTAACACGCATAGCACGCCAACAAATCTACTTGGTATCAAGTAACCGTCGAAACGTTTATCATATTTAATGTATTTCTCTCAGCTGTTGTTTACGTCTAACTGCAAACAAAATCGCGAAACATTTGTCAATATTTTTTTTTTTTTTAATTCCTCTGAGACACTAATGTGCTGGGTGCAGAATAAATGTATATCTACACCTAAATGCATAATTCTAAACGACATACGATCACGAAATTAGTGACTTGCATTTTGTACATCCAATATATTAAACAGCGTTGAGTCTGCGTACCTATTACGTATCATTAGTTGAGAAATTTGGGCCAGTGAACACATAAAACTATTCGTTGTTCTATTTATGACTACAATTTTTTTGTTTTTGTGATGAGATGCTTATTTCTAAAAATGACTGAATGGATGAATATGAGCAAAGAAATATCAAGAACTGGGAGGCAAATATTAACACTGCAAGAATATAGTGTGGTCAATTCGATCACTATTTAATAATGCATCCCCACACACTTTGATACAATGTGTTTTAGATCAGTTACACACAATAAAGTAAATTATCATTATTTCAGAAGAAAGACTGTTACTGCTCGCACCTAAACTGTGATTGATGGAGGAACGTGGAAATGCATTAAATACTGTAAAATGTTTTCACATGGATGGGGCATTAAAGATATCTGCAAAATGACAAAATTCGTCTTTTAAATTATTTTCCAGAATCGAATAGAAATTCTTTCACAGTCAATTTGATGTGATCAAGTTTTACAGAAATCCAAGAAAATGTGGTTTGAGAGAGAAACGGTTGGGCCATTATCCACATGAGGCAGTGGTGCCGTATGCTGTGGCGGTGAAACATGACCGGTAATTGGTAGACGGTGTTCTTGGAGAGGTCACGTGACTGCAGTCAATATTTGGAAGCGCTAATCCACTGTATGACATTGAGCAGCTGTACACATACTGGATAATGGTACTGCACCCTCACATTTCCTGCTTAATTTATTTATTTATTGCTCCAAGATTTGAGAGTGATGACTTGGAAAATGGATTGTTATGTTAAAAAATCACAAGTTACAGCTAGTGACGGTTGTTAATATTGACATGTATAGAGGTTTTGTAATCACAGTAGGGATGCAAAAAGAGAAAGAACATATGTGGCAAATTCAATGACTGTAATTCATATATTCACTTCAAGTTTCAAGCGATAAAATAGTTTTGAGACATTCATTACACAATTTTGTCATGTGAGTACAGAGTCATTCTTGGAGGATGATTTCTAGGAATATTTCATGGGAATTACACCGAATTTTACTCACAAAACACTCTACTGGTTGCTCTGTATTCAGTTTTTAGGTGATTGCAATATGTGCGGATCGATAGACTACTGTGTGTGTTGACATTCACAAATCCCAACATCCGAAAAATGACTGCAATACAGTTCACAGACTGCCAGCTATTGCTCTGTTTGTCTCCGTGCAGAGATGCAATTAATCCAATTTGCTGAAATGTTGTGTTTCGTTGGTAAAATTCGGTGGTATTTAAAGATGTCTTAAATGCTTCACCATTTAAGTACCATGATTACGCTAGACACATTCCAAGGCTTACTGAGTATCAATCAATATTTAGAAACATTTTTAATACTTTACATTTAATGGTGTTAAAGCATCACCATACGGAAGCAAGTCCAGGGCAAGTTCAAATCCCCAGGCGCTACTGAATTCAACATTAAAGCGATTTACCACAGGCAACACTATGCGCCTCGTAAATACTCACTTTGTAAACAAAACAACACAGCAAACATTAGTACAATGCTTGCGCGCGTCGTTCGAGGATGACATCACTCGATTTCTCCCTAAAAAGGTAGCTTAGATCATCATTATAAATCGGAAACTGGTTATTGCGACGTAACGCTGTGTATTGGCAAGGCCTGCAGTTCTAACTAATTTAAAAAAGTAAACGCGATGCAGCACCGTTTCTTAAACAGTTCTCCGAAGTTACAATTTGAATAGTAACCAGAAAACTTAAGCATGGTTTATCAACTGTTGAGTAAAGATCTGAAGCTAAGACTATATTAGCTCAAAAACATAGTATGCTCTTCCATTTATAGTTTACTGTAGTCGAGCATCCTGCAATTAATGATCTTCACAGATGCGTCAGATGTCATTATCATTGAGCATAAATCAATGTTTTTAATATTTTCAGATCTACATCTAGATCTAAATCTCCCTCCATACTCTGAAAATCCCAAACATTGTGGGTGGGAGAGGGTGCTAAGCACCAATACTAAACCCGGGCATTCCAATCCCGAATAGTGCGAGGAAAGAAGGAATATATAAAAGCATGAGTACGGCCTCATCTTTCTCTAATCTTATCCCTCCGGTCATTGCGACCTAAATAGGTTGGCGGAAGAAGAATTTCATTGCACTCGAAACTAAAATTTTTTCGCATATTCTCCAATAAATTCGATCGCAAGCTACGTCGTCTGTCTTCCAAACTATCCCAGCCCAATCTATGTATCAATTCTGTGACGCTTTCATAAGGGCTCTAACAACAAGTCACGAATCGAGCGGCTCTCCTCTGCACTCTCTTCATATCTATTCCACCCATTAAGATGTAGTACATGCTGAATTAAAAGCAATTTGAATACGGTGCAACATACTGGATCTGGGTGGTACAACGGAGAAAGATTCGAGAGTGGTCCCTGTGTACAGGCCGCCCTGAATGGTTTCCCTGCCTCATAAGCTACACATTACATGCTTCGCAGAATGATAACTACGCAAACTTTCCTCCTCTATGTTAAGTACGCCGGTTGTAACAAACCATGTTTGAATTCTGGTAGAACACAACTCCTTCACAACCACCTCCTCCATAAGTGCAAAAATAGAAGACCGTGGAACGTTGTCCCTACTTGGCCGAAACGAGGGGGGGAGGAAAATATGGGAAAACCCCAAAATAAATAATTTTATTTGCAAAAAAGAAAGTATGTTACATGCATTTTTAGGAATTGTCGTTAAGTTCTTATATAATAGCATTTTTTAGAGATAAATGGTAACAAAAATGGCTCAAAATTAACAATTCTGACAGCGATTCACCAGTTTATTCTCCAGAGCGAGAGAGAGACAAAAGGAAATAAAAATATATCTATTCTTCTGCTTGATAAACTCTAAGCAATGCCATCCCACGCGCTGGGTAAGACTATTTTTTTACATTTAACTTCCAAAGTACAACTTTACAAAATTTAAAGTCTTTATTCGCTTTTGCACAAAAGAAACAGAAACCATCAAATCTGAAGTCTGCAACTTATTCTGTTTACAAGTTAGACCCTTGTGCCAGCAGGACTCCTCTCTTCGATTGCGGGAATTTTATGGGACCAACTTAAGAAGTAAAAGTTGTTTTCTTCTACTGGAAACATACTGAAGCAATTTGCCACGTACTAGCTAAGCTTGAGCTCAGTTGAAGTTTTCGTACCTATAATTTTGAAACCTCAGTTAGAAGCACCTACACATTTGTGTTTAATTGTTTCATCTTTTTTGGCTGCGGATGAGTATTATCAACGTCCACCCGTTGATTTTCTGACTAACACTTCAGTATCTTTTATTTAAATAAATATTATGGCTTTGAGAAATTATAAGATGCTTGTAATGCAGTAATGACTTTTAGGTTTGCAAAACAGGAATTTTGATGTAGTGGATGATTTTAAATTATGTTAGATTAAAGCTACGAATTTTCAAATATGAATACGGATGAGTTATCCAGATTAAAAGTCACGAAATACTGCCTTCTGGTCTCTCATCACTTCCTTTATCACATTATAGAGCAACCATGTTTGCTCAGAGCTCGGCTGATGAGCATTATCTATCGGGCCTGAAATTCGGAAGGACAAGGGTTCAAAATTTCCGTCCAGCCATTCAGAGTTCCCGTCGTCAATGCCCTCGACGTCCAACAAAAGGAGTTAGGAGCGGAAAAAAAAAAAAAAAAAAAACTGAAGACAGTGAGTGCTTGTACTCAATTAATAAGAACGTCGTCTTCTTTGAGGGAACATTCTGTCGTTTTAAATGTTTTAGTGTTAAAAGAAATATTTTCTTATATGTTAATCATACATGCTGTTTAATTTCAAAATTACGTTATGATTTAATACGGTGATGGAATTTATGCAGTTTCTACTGGAGACTTTACGTCAGATTAATGTTGAAATCAATATCTCGAATGTGTTATTATAGCACCAAATTTTTACCACGTTAGAAACTATAGTTCTGCGGTAGTGCAGAAATTGAAAAAAATTTACTGTTAAAACAATGTTACTATTTCAATTCATGAAACAAGATATGACCATGATCACAACTAGCACTTGATTTTAGGCGTAAGGTTGTGGGGAATTTTTCTCTGGAAGGTAATGTAATCATTGACAAAAATAAATTGCCAAACGAAATGAGCTATTTACCTAAAACACAGAAACAATTTTTAAAAAAAGAAGCCTGAAGAAGGTGAGTATGGAAATTTCCTCCGTTCACATGCTCCAACGCAATTAAACTGATTAAAATAAGTTCTGAGAGATTTTGTCTATATGACTTATCTTATTCTTACGTGCGTGATAGTGACGTGTACTGAATTTAAATCAACATTAGCGGAAATACGAAAAGTTATAAAGATTTTTAAAAAAAAATTATATGCTAATACAGCGAATTTATGTCCATACATTCATACATAACAGCTTCTGTATCATATATTTCACTTCCTCAAAAAAAAAAAAAAAAAAAAAAAAAAAAAAAAAAAAAAAAAAAAAAAAAAAAAAAAACTTTCTACGAAAACAAGTGATTAATTTATTTATATCCTTCGTATTGGAGATATGACTATTTCCAATTTGGGAGCAGGTATGTATGTAATTAATGCAACAAGACAGGCCCCCTTAAGAATAACAGAGGACTGGAATTTACCGAGAGTCAACGTGATGGGAATGTGTGGCTGTGAGGACGGAGGCGGGAAGGCTGTTCGCGTGGGCACTTAAAGGAGCCTGCGGGAGCTAAGTGGTGTGCTGACGTTTATCGGCGCTTTGTTGACCGACGCTCTCGGCGCTGAAGGCCTAACGGACACACCGCTCAAGAACAACCTCAACAAAATATGAAAATCATCATTTTACCCAGTATTTACTGTATGTCCTTTTTGTTGCGACAATTTGAGAAATAACATTGTTAATTTTATTTTTATCCCCTCGTTTCTTACAAATGGAACTTCAAACACGTAAATTAACCAAGTGAAACTATCGCGTTTTAGATTTAAGCGGCATATTATAACAAGAAATTGCAGTAGAATTATTAAGAAATTCCGAAACTCGAGTATATATTGTAGGGGTACCTTCCCTAAAGTGATATGATTTAACTTTTTGATGTATAGTAATTCTTGAGTATCACCTTTTTTATGGATCATTAGCCACCACAGCCGGACTACACAGAGTCACCAGACGCGAGTGGGGCCTAAAACAGAACATAGTAAAAACAAATTACTCAGTCATATGCAAACCTATCTTCACCTACTGCTCCTCGGCATGGGCTCACGAAGCCAACCAGGTCCACCACCGGAGGAAATTAGCCTTATTTCAGAGGAAGTTCATGCTATTGATGGGCTCCACATGCAGGACGGTTTCAAATGATGCCTTGCGGGCAATAATGGGATATCTACCACTAGAACTTGAAATGGTGAAAAGAGCCATGCTATATTTCTGCAGAAAAGGACTGTGCGCTGAACTACCAGGATTCCAAATTCAAGCTATAGAGCACCCAGCGTGCTCAAGAGAATTCTGGCTAGCCATGAGGACTAGAGCCCGTCGAATCGAAACGGATATACAAGACTCCTGGCAAACAAGATGGGATGGAAGCAGTAACGGGAGACACACATTTCAATGGGTGCCATCAGTTACAGACTGGCTTCAAGGATAGAAGAAACGGGCTGAACTCTCTTATTCAGTGATATGTCTCCTCACTGGTCATGGGCTGATTGAAACACTCTTCAATCGATAGCTAGAGGACAACAATCTCTGCCCCTGCGGAAAAACAGAAATCGCAGAGCACATTGTGAGAACCTGCGTTAGCTATGCCGAGTTTTGAACTACACTGGAACAGCAAGTCCAAATTCACGCCCAGAGCAATGTTGCTAGAAACAGAAGAAAACGTCCTTGCCTTCTTTGTTTTCGCAAAAGCAGCCTTCGAAAGAAGAACGCAAATACTGCTGGAAATAAGGCAACATTAGCAACAAATCACGCAACAACGCAACTACGACGTCAATACGGTGCCGGGAGTGCCCTTGTGCGTCGTTGAAGGCAGCGGTCATAGTGCCATTTGCGCGACGCACGGTACGGTCAGCCATGGCATTCAGTGTCCCCTGCTACCAGCATGCACCACGTCTCTTGCTGCCACAATAGAACTCCTACATATGTGGAGTTGCTCAGCTCGCGGGTCCGACCATCTGACCCAGGCAGGGCAGCACTGCCTCCTGTGCTTGCACACTGCGAGCTGGACGGTGCTCTGCAAAGCTTGGACGTGCGTGTACGGTTTCGCATCCTGACGACGCTTGAATGTGCGGATGGGTGCGAGGACGGACGCGCACGGAGCACGCCACGCCAAATGCTCAGTTGCTACGGCTACTGTAGCAGCTTCCTCGGAAGTACCGGCTGGGCTAAGCTGCTGGCGGGATAAGCAGAGGGGTAGCTATACGAACTGGTAAATTGGAGGTCTTCGGACCAGTTCGTGTCGGCGCTGCATACACGCGGCTCCCCGTGTGCACACCTTTAGGGTGGCCACGTGCGCTATGCCTCACCGTCCTTGCTGAAATAGTGGAAATACTTCTGTTACAGCGGCAAGTCATTCGGAAGAGCCCAATCCCAAGGTGGGGGTATAGTGAAGTGGTGGATATCCGCACTATGGTACTTGAAGGGGTAGTGAGTTTCTCCGGTACCCCGAGGACGGATCCTAGCGCCTATAAAGCGGCTGCTGATGAGACCTACACCGATCCAACGAGACACATTTGCCAATGCGAGTATTTTTTATCTTCGCATTTCTGCAAATTCATTAGAGACTGGAGAGGACTAGGTGAAGGAATGGAAATGAATACGGCCATTTCATTTTAAAGGAACTATCCCAACATTCGCTTGAATGGATTTCATTAAATCTTGAAAATCAAAATCTGTATAACAAGCACGGGGCTCGAGTTGACATATTCTCGACTGCCAAGCCGGGCGTTAATCACTTATCCACCAGCCTCGCAGATCACAAAACATACTAAAATTAGACTGGATAAGCTTATCGTTGCAGCAAATAATAGAGAAACCATATTTTCACTGATATGGTCATGTGAAGAGCGTGGGAGAGGAGAAGATGTCAAGGAAGAAGATGCTGGACGTTGAGCTGAAATGGAAGAGGCTCAGAGGAAGGCCACAGACAAATTGATGTTAGGTATTAAATGGTGTGTTGTAGAAAGACAGTAGAAAACAAGAGATGGTTGTTGGATTGGAAGCGTTGGAAAGATTATTGTTCCTTGCAGACTTGGCCAGTGGTTGTTAGCGGCTCAAGATGATGAAAATGACGAAACTTATCGTACCGTACAGGTCACTGATAATAACAATAAAATACGAAACGTATTTAATATGGGCCTCCAAGATGTTCTGATTAATTATACTACTCTCCTGAAGTGATGTAATGAATCTACAATGTAAACTTACATTGTTATACGCAGCTTGCCATATACCTATGCGGAGTACCGTATTGCACCGTGACTATGGGTGGAGACTGTTCATGCTTTTGCATGGAGAGATAATTAATGTAAGCCATTCCGTTACAAAAGTCATACACCCAATTAAGTGAAAGCTACATGACATGCGAAGACGTAATTACATTTGATGGTGGAACACATTCATTTTTGTAGTGGATACCTATTGTACCTGTGGTACAAGCATCATTATTCATACACAACGACAAGAGTGCCCAAAATGCCACTTACATAACACAGCACTAAAAAAAAAATAATTCGGAAACAAACTATTAATTTTTGTCTGGCTCCTCGGAGTTAAAAATAGATAATTTTTTGAATAGACCGGTAAGGGGGTGTTATGGTTACCCAACTGCACGAGAAAGTCATTATTCGTGTAACAGGTAGAATGGTGTGGTTTATAGTATTGTTGTTGAAGGCAGAAGATTTGAGCAAATGGATACGGTAACTGCACGTACCGTTACTAAGAATCGTCAGCTGTTCTTCAATTAGATTCGTTTAACGATTGTTTCGTGCAACGATTAAATAGTATGCGGTAGTAATTTGTACAACCATACCAGGCAACCGAAAAATCATTTAACATGACTGCTAGGAAGCCAGTAGAACATACGTCTAGACAGTTATATGTTAAGAACAGAATCGGCCTAAAGTTATTTTCTATACCGTTTCGTTCCGCTAAGTTATCCGAAATTACAGCAGCCAATTCTTTTGAAACCCAGGCACCTTGTAGCTTTTCATTGGCTAAATACGGCTTCGAGATGCAGGGGACTATTTTCTGAGCTGGCCTTGACAGATTACTGCGCACCGGGAGAAACCCTTATGCTCGTTAGGAAAGGGGTGGGGTGTTTGGCGCCAGCAGGTGGGTAATAACAGCACAGGCTCAGCGGACACATTAAAACGAACTGCTCGTTCCACGCTTTGAGATAACCTTTAGGATATTTCTTCCCAGCTCCCGTCTATAAGCAACATATTCTTAACAAATACAAATTGGCCTTATTATTGGTTCCAATAGCGAAAATTTAATTTGGATTACACACCGAGAAAACCTATAGCATATTTCTTCCAAGCTCCAGTTAATAATTAATATATTCTTAATAAATACAAACTGGCCTTATTTATGTTCTTATTGTTAAAATGTAATTTGGACCATTACAAGTTGGATGACCAAAATGGGTCACCCTATACAATTTTAATTTATTGAATTAATGTAAATGGTGATTATTATAAGGAAAATTCGCATGTGAAAAATTTTGAGTCGGCAGCTCAACCAAACGAGCGAAGGAAAAGTTCGGCGGTCCTTAACAGCATTTTCTACCTGGTGATCCCACACAATAGGCAAGTCTTCCCCGAATAGCAAAGGGTGTGTATGTAATGGCCGAGAAATTTTCGAAACAGGAGACGCCGTAGACACGCGAATTATTCCGATTCTTCCTGAAGGGCAATTTACAGAGCCAGCCAATAAAAAATGTCTGCTGATGGAGTAATCTCATCAAGAAATGGTAACTCATTTCAATGAACAAAGTCATTGTGTTCGTTTCAGATTCATTGAATTTGTGCCCTTAAACGGTCTAGCCAACGAAACTTGCATGATTAATAGTTTCTCCCCGAACAATCACCTGAGCTAATATTTTTGGCCGAGAACGTTAATAGTGTTGAAAGACAGATCATGACCTCTATGACTTACAATAACTTTATTTGTGAATACAAACTCTGAAGCATTCTGGGGTCCTTGATTTCGTGCTTGTTTAACCTGTACAATGTAACATCATTTTGTGATGATCGTTCTCTGTTTGCAGCAGGTTAAATTCAATTCAACACTTCCAGGAATGGTTAAAATCTTGTGTAATATTTTCAATACATTCATTTCTAGTCTATGCGTCGTGTTCTTTTAGATATTTTGATTTGTCGGCTCAATGGAAAAGGGTGCATTGCCTTGTTGGGTTTTTAATAATTTCTTGTACTCATATTAGCTGTAAATGCGCCCAATCTGTAAGACTTAACAGTAATAAATAAATGCCAACTTATGACAGCTTCGTTAGTGAAATACAAATATGGAATAACTTTTTTCCCCTTGAATCGTAAGTTACTTTATAATTTACAAGTGAATGTAAAATTTAAATATGCGAATTAGTTTATTAATTAATTTCATAACCATTAATGGTATTACGGGAAACAGTCTATTAATTCAAAAGAATAAATAGCAAAATAACATTCCCTAGCAAACCCTAATTCATTACATGGCAAATACCTTCGAAAAGGCCATGGCCGAAATCCTTCGCGCTCTTTGACACCAATCCTAACGACGATGACGAACTGTTAAACACAATAAAAAAAAAGAAACATTATTCTGAAAACAGTGAGATACTTGGTCAGTAATTACAGGCACATAGTGAGTATCACTTTACAGTTTTGGTACATATGATAAGGACTAATTCGTCAAAAATTATCTAGTTGACTAAATTTGAAAAATAGGTTAATACTGTAGCGAGATGACTAGATGGGTCATCTCGTACAATTTAAATTAATTATTGTTTGATTTAATATAAATAAGAAAAAAATGGATATTCATGTTCGAGTTGGAGACAGAAATCCGCGTCTAGCTAAGAGGTGTGTTAGCGTGAGCGACAGTCTGACTTAAGCCGGAAGTGTCCGGTAGGTCGAGACAATGAGAAGATTATATCTGGCAAGCCGACGCTGGTACCGGTGAGAAAGGCTGGACTCTGGGGAATTTTGCGGAAGGGATCCGTAGATGCGCCGTTTGCTCGGTGTCGTGGGAAAATTATTTCTACATATCCTCCCGAACAATCCCGACAAAATAAGAGGAAATGTAATAGCCGGCAAGAGGGGATGTTTTTGCGAAGCCAATGCGATGTGTTTATTCCCTCACGTGGTTGGAAATATTACAAATTTTGTGTTTTTCATGATACTCGCCGAGGAGAAGGAGAGACGATCTCTGAGGGGCGAGAAGAGGTCATTCCGTCCAGAACGATCGCGCTGGCAACTGCCTGCCAGAGTACTGCGGATGATTTCGTTCTGGAGGCTTTGATGACTGAGCGCCAAGTCCGATCGATGTTGTCACTTGTGTTGGTTGACGTGACAAGTGCCTAGCATTACCTGGATGGTGCACCGTTGAGAGACGATAGCGCTCTTGTTGCGACGCTTGGTGCAGCCAGACAGATACGGTAATTATACCTCCAGAAACAATGTGTATTCAGACGAATCACTGAGATAGCCCTTTAATGGTCTTATGAGTAAGAGTTCTTATGCTGCCGGACATTAATTCCTGAGCTAGTTGTGTCTAAAAGCTAAGTGCTTTTTGGTTTTCGTTATTCAGTTTGAATTGAAAGACTGATTTCCATGTTTGGAAACTTTCAATGACTATTATTTGTGGGAACAAATTAACTCCCTGGCACCCTATGTAAACCAGTTAATCTGATGTTTTCTTGTTATCATTGTCATACAAGAATCGCTCTCGTTATGTATAAGAGTGTTTTTGCTTCAGTTGCATATGGAATTTGTAACTCTGTAATGCACATGTATTGCAATTTCTTAGCTTCAATTAACGATAATTGTTTGTTTGCTATGTTGCACCTGTAAGACAAGATTAATGGTAAATATACCTCTGTCTGTAAGCAGTAATGAGTACCAAATAAACCAATATTTTATGATCTTTTCAAATATTAATAACAGAAGTAATGGTTTCACCTCTGTTTCCTGTAATTAATATATGTGCTTTGCATAAGGTAGTGGAAGGTGGCGATTATAAATCATGCAAGGTAAGCAATTAATCTGCCCCCACAGCAATCCGCTACATTACTTTAAGTTATAATCTATTTTACTCAAAAAAGGTATTATATTTTAAAAAATCGAAAATTTATATTATGTATTTTACATTTTTCTTCTTCTTCTTCTTCAAGGTTTTTCTTCTTCATGAACTCTCTTTTTGACCATTTAGTTTCAAATATTGATCTAGGAATTAGAAAGAACTTTTTAAAACTCTTTGTGTGGAGCACAGCACTTTATGGTAGCGAAACATGGACTTTAGGAATACCGGAAAGAAAGAAAATTGAAGCATTTGAAATGTGGTGAATGCTGAAAATTAAGTGGACTGACAAAGTAAGAAATGAACAAGTTTTGGAAATAATGGGTGAGGAAAGAAGTTTGTGGAAGAAGCTTACAGAAAGAAGAGACAGGCTGGTAGGTCATATTTTGAGACATGCTGGATTGGTTAATTTGCTGGTGGAGGGAACAGTCGATGGTAAGAACTGTAGAGGAAGACAGAGATTAGAATAAATAAATCAGATAATTGAGGATGTCGGTTGTAAGGGGTATGTAGAAACGAAAAGGTTAGCACAGGATAGGAAGGGATGGAGGATTGCATCAAACCAGATTACATTTTTAAAAACGAATTTAAATTAACCTTGAAAACGCTCAAGACTCTCATGGCGTCTTCAAAGACATGACGCCAATCGAAACAAAACAAAGAAGCCATGTATGTATACGGCAGGCGTCAGTTTTCGTTCGTTAAAAATGAATTCCTACTATTATAAGTACTGTGTAGTGCCCCAGTATAAAAGCACAACAATAGAAACACCAAACAAGTTATTTATATAGGTTCCAAACAATGAACAAATACAGAAAAAGTGGTTAAAATTTGCATGGAGGGAGGATGCTCATAGTTTATCTGCAGGTTGAAGAATCTATTTTGTGAAGATCATTTTGATGTGTTTGTGCACAACATATTTCTATATCTAAAGCAAAACTGATGAATTTTTCAGAACAACTACTTTTCGAGTATTGATAACATAATAAGGTATGATTTGTGGTTGTTCTGGTTTTATGATTTAAAATCTTTCTTTAGTGTTACCTTTAATAAACACACTCTGGCAGCACTATCATTACTGTTGTGCCACAATGTGATGATAGATTCTTAAGCAGCTCGATGAAACAAATCGAAAATAAACAAAAATATTTTTTAAATATCTCTCAGGTTGTCGAGATATCTTAACTGAAAGGTGATGTTGTTAGGCTAATATGAAGCTTAGAGCAGACTGGAAATAGGCAGTGCCATGGCATTTAAATTTGCAACACCTGTTTTTGAGGATATACTCTTCTAGAAAAGGTGTACGAGAAGGTAAAAAGAAACATACCTTAGACGTGATGCAACTGCACACGGCACAGAATTAATGGTACTTAACAACAACCATATCCAATGACATTATTCACGCAAAAGATAGTATCGGAGCGAAGAATGAAATCTTTTGTTATTTCACTTAGGTCTTCCTTATGGTTTAGCCATTAGCACTTG
This sequence comes from Vandiemenella viatica, assembly GCA_031002005.1. NCBI lineage: Eukaryota > Metazoa > Arthropoda > Insecta > Orthoptera > Morabidae > Vandiemenella > Vandiemenella viatica. The sequence goes on along the minus strand of CM061921.1, from coordinate 205,651,809 downwards.
CTTATACTTCGCAAATATAACCTCAGACCAGTATCAATTAATTTACAAAACGTATGTCTAAGCAATAGGTTATTGTTTACGAAACTGAAATAATGGTATTTAAACTTATAATGTATAATTGACACTTGTGTATACTTAAACTTGAAGTTATAACATTGCGGAATTCAGATGAGCAAAAGTCGATGTTTGACGCGAAAAATCTGCCAAGTGTTACAGCGTCAATTTTGGTCAAATTGCTACTGTTTGATTTACCAAATCCTGGTTCCATAGCGAATTTCACTTGTCTATCAGCATATAACTGAGAACAACTGTAATAACGTGACAAAAGTTCCTACAAACGAATAATTTACCAAGCAACCTGTTCTATTCAACGAAAATGTCAACAACAACTTCCGCGTGTTTGGGTGGCGTGACGTAATACTTTCTCATTGGCATTCGCAGTCATGGGAATGAATGCCTGATTTTGTCGAATTTATTTTCTAAAAATGATAATAATCTTTATGGTTTATAATAAATAATTAGTTTTTTTGTTATCTCCTCAGCACGATTAATCATTAAAAACTGTTATGTGTCCGAATTATTCTTAATGGAAAGAAGCCATTTACTTCAAAATTACTTGTACGAAGAAGATTCAACAGTTATCAAGATTTTATTAGTCAGCATATGCTTGCTAATATCAAACAACATTTTTTTAAACAATGTTTAAAAAAATCGATTAACATCTAAAATCAAAAACCAGTCAAATAAAGATCTTGGGATCAAATCTTTACCGAAACTGTAAATTAAACATCATATTCAAAAAGTCGCCTGTCGCACTACATTTCAGCGTGTAAGAGTTATAATTTAGATTTTCTTTATTTCAGAAAAATGATTCTTCAGTGAAAGGAGTGATTATTACATAAAAAGTCGTTAAGTCTTAAATATTAATAAGAATGATTTGTTGCATAAATTTTTTTAAAGAAAGATAGCAATAACTTTATACTAGCAAAAAAAAATAAATAAAAATAATACTCGACCAATATTTTACATCTAAATTTTTGATTAGTTCCAGATAGAAGACTTTTAAATTGTTTTTAGGGGCCGAGGGTATTAGGGCCTCAAGAGGATGGTTGAGAGTTAACAAGAAGTAAATCGGACTTGCCATTGATATGGCATTCATTTGGAGATCCGAAGACACACTGACAATTTTAAGCCAACAAACCAAAATTGCCACTGTGAAACAAAATTAATTGTGGCTGTCATTTTACTTACAAGTGCGTATAGAAACAGCACTGAAGTTTAAGCTGAAACGCATTTGACATTCGCTTAGGTCGGCAGGTTGGAACCAAATTCCAAAACCTCCAATATTGAATCACAATGTTCTAAAAATGTGGAAATTTCATAACCCCATTTTCGGAAAACTATGTGATCATTACAAGTGTGAAACAATGTAATTAAGCACTTTAAGTAAGAATCTAGACTTTAAGATGAAAGAGGCATTGAGAAGGCCCAATAATTCGTTTGGAAACGGAAGCACTTTGTGGACTCTCAGGCAGGTGCACCTACCTGAGGATCTCCAATGTTGGCATAGGTTTGGTACAGAAACACGACCACTAGTATACCACAAAAACTCGACAGTTCTGCTCATTTGTTAGATAGCACCCGAATCCTTCGAAGCAGCAGGGTCTTGTAGACTTTGTTTTCTGAGAAAACAAGGGAGACTGGAACATGATTACTTTCACCTGAGCAAATTTCCAATATTTGCAGTCTGCTCCGAAAGGAAGTGACAGTTTGTTGAAACAGGATGGCAGATGTATTTTACAGAAGTCCCGACCGACAAAACAAGCGCTACTGCTTATTATTATTCCATTCCTTCTGGTGGGATGAGTTTAAAGCGCCTGGTGACTCTTGCCTTTAGACTGCACGCAGCTTCCATGTTACGTATAGTATTCTTCCGTAATTGACCACCATGGAGCTGCCTTCATTAACTCACATGTTGAGCCGTGGATAAGATTTCAAAAGTTGTTAACAACAAAAGAGCTCTAGGGTACTGCTGACTGTGTATTTTACTCATCGACACGTTGGCACAGAAAAAAAAAACATTATCCTTTAGAACTAAGTAGATCGCTTTGCAGCATGAAGTTTGAGCAAAATAGATGACAAATATTTATGAATTTCTTTAATTAAAAAAAATGGTTTCAAGCTACTCTAATGTGATCTGGAATATGCAGTTTTCGATAGAACTAAAAGGAATGAAAATATATTAGAACTGCTATTGGGCATTTGGGCATCCATAAATTACGTGAGGTGTTTCTCCGGATTTCCGGACCCCCCCCCCTCTCTGGTGAGATCTGGTCCGTGTGAGCCCCCCCTAGAAATCATCCTTCAAAATCCAGTTATTCAAACTATTTAAAAACGGTTTTCTTTCTTATTGTGACAATGGTTATTAATTGCGATGGAGTATACGCCCTGAACATGCACTTCTTCATCACGATAATTTTAACACCAAATACTTTCATTGTTTTAGGGAAAATGTTCAGCAACTACTTCCCTAACTTATACCAGTCTTCACTCCCACAAATGAATTTATCCAACTGCCTAAAGCCTGAAATCAAGTGTTTATTTGTTAGTTATACTATGGATACATCCCCTAACGCAAAGGATACATCTTCTGATTGTATGCTCAGTTTCCAGAAACGGTTCCCATTCATAACATTAGCTTGTGTTGTTAACGAATATATCAACACTTAAAAGTTCCTATCAATCAAAAGTCTTTTATAAAATACTTCACTATATTTTAAGTGATGTTTATATACCAATGTATTATGGTAACAATAAATTTCAACTGTTTAGGATTTGGACAAGTTTATGTGTGGGAAATTGTAAAATATGAGCATCTCGTATTATTGCAACCGATCATTTAATTCTTTCCTTACTAAAATCGTGCATTGGAACAGCAGTTAAACAAAGTAGTTCTGGCATTATAATATCACTGAACGTAATCTTATAGGTCAAATCTACTGGATACTTGTAATCTGCTGGAAAATATGTCAAATATGGCCAATATGTTTTCTCTGAACGTCTGATTTGAAACACTACCCACGATATCTCCTCCAGTTCAGGGAAACATTTTTAGGTAAAGGGAATAAAGTAATCTCTCTGTCAGTTAATGCACCTATTCCTTCCTATTGAAAGGTTTAGACCATAAAAATTTTAGAAGTTAAATGCCAGATTATTAAATCCACAAAAGTTGATTGCTTAATGAATATGATTAAATTGAACGTAAATGGTGTATTCACTTTTATTACGCGTATAACTGGCAAACATTAGACATTAAATATTCTCTCAAGCAAAAGAACAAACTGTCTGGCAAGATTTTCGTGTCTAAATTATATTGAAACTTGTTCCAACTTTTCTTTGACAAGCATGTAGTTTGTTTTTGAAACATTTCCCTTAGGGATGACGTCAGATTTATGCCTTGCATCTCCATTATATTTCTTATTCATTCACTCATTTTTTCAGTTTCACACAAACATAAGCCCGTTGTTACCACCAAATGAAGACAATAAGGAAAATTATAATCGTTTGGAGGTATACAGTTTTTGCTTTGTTGAAATTGCACCGATTTGTAGATGTCAGGAGTAATTCTGAGTCAATATATGTGGTAAATGAAAAAGTAAGCGGCCAAATCTATGCCAAAACCCCTAAGAATAATGACAAATGTTATGCGGTCCTCTCTATACATAAGTTTATCTCTGTTGTGTTACAACAATGGATCAGTCTCTGTAGCGGGATGTGTCTGTCCCCAGCATTACGTGAAAACTTGAGAACCAATTTCGATGAGGATTTCAGACTCTGAAACAATGAAAAATTTGGGATTTGTTCGGAGCAAGAAATGTTATCATCTTCTTAACCTCACAAAATATTTACCATAGATTCTTCAAATAGGGCAGAGAGTGAACGATACCTCAAAGATTAATGCTTAACTAAGTGTAAACATTCCTAAAAAACATTATTCAAATTTGATCAGGTATAACAAATTTATTTTAAGAAACCAGACTAAACTTTGCTTTATTGTGACAGCGGGCATTCGATTTTGATCTTTGGATTCATTAAATACTGTCGTTAACATGTTTCTCTTTGTATTGGGCAATTTACAGGCTAAACATCGAACACTAGCTTTGATGGTCGAAAATGTTCATCTTTGAACTAGACGTTTAATGAAGAGAACAATAAAAAGTATATTACGAAATAATTCTTGTCTAGGCTCTATATTAACTTATCTACAGCGATCCCTAATGTAAACTGTCATTACGCGTACACCAATATCCATGCGGGAGAAACTGTCGCCAAATGCTAGTGGAAATATAAATTTCAGTTAGTGGAGTCAATAAAACATTTCAGTTCTAAGTAACTTTTGGTTCAGTGTTTATTATCGTGTTCTCTATGATCCGCATTTCCAAAATGTCCTTAACGTCGGCAGTATGAATGTTATTGCCCACAATACTAAATTATGTTCCTTCCACAATGTTTGTGAATCTTCCTGGATGGCCCTGTAAAAAGTAAATACATACCCAGGATCTCAGCCAGCCGTAAAGACATAACTGTCACCAAGTTGGAAGGAATGGATCGCATTACCGTCAGTTTTTACGCGATGGTGTTAATCTCGATGACGGTAGACGTAGGGATTTATTACTGCAGACGTTTCAGCGCTGGGGAGATTGGTAATTCACGGATTATTGGGCATTACGTGCCTCCATAGTTTACCTGCAGGGGCTTGATGAAATGATCAGTACGTGGTCAAACACATAAAGACTTTGCTACCAAAAAGCGTCCTAAGTTATTTTATTTTTCTGTTATAAGCCACAACAGGTAATAGTAATAACGTGTAATAAACAAAAGCCACACTTGATTTGTCAATATTTGAAGACTCTAACTAAACCATAAATTTTATATTGAAAGCCGTCAAGTTGTTTGCTAAATGATACCAGAGATGGTAATAAGTGGTTTACAGTAGAACTGACCACAAATTATTTTTTAAAAAACTGAATTCATAATTATTTTTCTAGCCCTTTTTTTTTACCGATTTGTCCGTCAGGATCTAAACCAAATGCTAGTTGTAGCTAAGGTTTCAACTTGCTTTAAAAAAAAAAAAAATGTGATGACTTCACGGAAAGTAATATATTTGTGTTAATGCAACAGCATCTGCTGGAATTTTTTTTTTCAATAATATAATCTCAGAGATGTTTTTCCTTTGTGGTGTAACATCGTCAGTGACTGTATATGTACATCATGTTGTAATATATGTACTCATAACTAACTATTACTAAGTACACTGTACTTAAAACCCGAATCAGTTACTTGATTAAACAATATTGTTCATTGAATACAGTATATTTGTTGTTGAATGTTGTAAATGTTATAAAGCATTATACGCAAATTAAAATTAAATAAGTTACTTGATTGTGGGGAACAGTTCTGATTCTGCCAAATTCATAAGTAGTGTGTACTTAGATGAGAGTTAGTTATGTGCACAATTAACTACCATGTAAAAATAAAAATGTAAACGCGTATGACATTGTTGACCGAGAGATCCCAAATATTTTTTCGGCCGCCTGGTGACAGAGTTTCGATTAGCCGCACATGCGCCTCTCTAAGTTTACAGTCACTGACAATGCCCCCTACCACATGGGCGAAACGCGCCTGAGATTAAATAATTGAAAATACAGTTGACAGCAGATGGTGTCTCATTTACAAACATTTAAGAAGCAACTGTGAAACAATAGCTACCTGCCAAATTAATAATAAACTTACCTGTAAATGAGTCACAATATTTATAGCAATTAATTTGATATTCGTTTTCATTAGAGCACTAGGGAATTATATCACAGGAGAAATTAATAAATTCAATGTGGAACTGATAGTATATACTAGCAAATCTTTTTCCTTTATTCATTTTTCAAACGGAGGCTTTTGATCTTTTCGGTGATTAAATATCTTCAATTCTCTGTTAACAATCGTAATGATTATAACTGGAAGTTTTTCGTTAGTTAACAACCGTAGCACAACACGTGAGTATGACCAGCCAAAATCTAACCTATGCACTGGCACCTATTTGAAATCACACTATTGACCTTCTCTCCTAACTCTCCTCTACTATTTTACTGTTTGCTCTCAACGTTGCGCCCGCGCAAACTGCAATGAAACATGGAACTTGTTCTGCATTCATGTTTACTTGCCTTCAACAACAGTGCCGTGTTTCCACAACTCTTAAAGTCTGACGCAATGTCTCTCTGGAACATTCCATCGAAATCAATAACGACTCAAAACCAATTCTTGTAATGGATGTAATACATGAAACGCATTAGCGTACAGTATTCTAGTAATTTTTATTACTTACTGATATTACAAATTTAGAACAATTTTTTTGTTTAGCAAGTGTTGTTACTTAAATGAACTTGCATTTAAAGGACTCTGTTGCTACAGCAGTTACCATTCAGCATTTTAATATTTTTCCCGTTAGCAAACCTTCACCTATCTTATCCTTTGCCAAGCACTTCATCTTCAAATAAGCATTATATATATTTTTTTCAATTATAGTTGCTGTACGTTAATCCATCTCTCCTATTCAGTTCTTGCCTTTCACCCTGCATAGTATCCTCCGTCATCAAATTAACCAACCCTTTATATTTCAAGATATCAGCAACGATCCTCTCTCATGTGCTTGTATAATTCTACCACAAATCCTTTTATCCCCTCCTATTATGAAATTATCTGCATAGAGTTCTTTATCCAACCATTTAATTCGACTGAACAAGATTCAATTCCATTTTTTATGCAGCATCTTAGTTTTCCATTCTTCAGCTTACCATAAAAATAGTGCTATAAAAATATTAGCTGCGAATTAATGACTAATAATTCACCCTAAATTGTCAGTCTGTTACTCTTTTATATATATCTTTTTTTCCAATCCTTTACTTCTCGGCAACAGCGAAGTCTTTACAGATCAGAGAAGATGTTTGAAACGAACAGCACGAAAATATGGATTGTGAAGGAGCCAAACCATTTCGGAGAAACGCGGAAACTGAAATCTGTATAGCCGGTTCGGGATTCCATAACCACTCCGGGTAATTACCACAGACTCATCATTTTCGCTCAACGAGAAATTTTGTTAGATAATAAGGAATAAAACAAGAACAACTCAGATTAGATGGATGACTAGTTGATATAATCCAAGAGATATTTAATTTTGAATTTAAAATACATCTGAGTCAATAGAAATTTTTATATGAAAGGAGACTAGTGATCAAAGGTGTGATTACTTAACTTAGTGAAGAAGTCGATCCTGAAAGGAAATCAAATGTGTCTATATTCGAGAGCAATATAATAATGAAGAACAAGGAGAGGAAGAAAAAGTAGAATCTGATGCAGAAGAAAAGAACAATGATAACAAAAACACTAAGAGAAAGAAGTTGATATGCTGAATAAAAGGGTAATTTAGAAGACGAAATTCAAGGATTAGCGTTAGTAAAAAAATGGTATAAAGAGGGTGAATAGAGATGCGAAGGCAAAAGTTTTATTGCGGGAACATCTGATGTCTTAGAAAGTGAAGACACGAAGTAGCGAAAGTTACGAAGAAAATGATGAAGAGATTCAGGAGAAAAGAGAATTCGGTCGTCAAAAAGAAGATGAGAATGAATATCAGCTAAAACTGAGATGTTTTTTTGAAAAGAAGGGAAAATAGTAAAGAAGATGAAGAAGTGATGTCGACAAAGATGAAGTATCCATTATGAAGGGGCAGGAACATACTGAGATTAAAGGAAGAAGTAAGAAGTGAAGAGAAGTGAAAGAGAGAAGATATAAAAGCACACGCAGATGAAAGTTAGCATGGAGAAAGTCGTAAATGGGCAGCTAATTATAACGAAATCAACAAGAAGATTGGCGGTAATAATTCTTAAATCAGTAAATTTCAGTTATAACCACATCAGAATACATACTTTTGGCAGTATATATATATATATATATAAATCGGTTTTGGAATGTTTGTGATATTAAATTATACACAATGTATGAAAGGTGTTACAGAGAGTGGGTATTAGTATGAGGGTTGTTTATATTCCCATGGTTGTATTTGTGTACTCATAAGTATATATAGATATTTATATCCTAAAATTTCAAATGCAGTTTTATAAACAATTTCACCGAGGGAGATATGTGAGCCAACGGACTTGCCTCCACTCAAAATACATTAATTTAACTTTTAATACGTTATTTTATTAAATGTTTAGGTTGGCAAGACACGTGGAAAAAGAAGAGGAGGAAGATCTTTGTAATAATGGAGGATGGAATGGATAGAGTTGATTATGACAGGGCGTGAGAAATAGTGAAAGTTGTCGCTGACTATCATTTAATGTATACGGGCTTTTTGCTGTTATTCTAGCCAGATTTCGTATTTGAGGAAGCATACGAAGACAACATATTTCTTACGGATCACATAGTTTGTACACTTAACTGCAGCGTTCCTTAATTAACATCGTAATTAAATTAGGTCACTTTGCCCAAAATTAAGATTAAACTCATAGAATGTAAATTGTTTTTCTGTAGCTATTTCGCTACACTTAATTTAGTTAGTTGATTAAATGTTAGTAGACATGTCAATAAGTTCATTACAGACATTAGAAAGCCAAGAATGTAGCTCGCTGGAATGTTCAATAGCCAGAAAAATGGTATTGGTTATCTCTGAGAGAGACGTAATCTCACTGGCTGATGCCTTTCTCGAATCTTTAGCCACCCACAGAATCCACACAGTATTTGATCATAGCCATTACTTCGCGTACGATGTGGTAGGAAAGCTCAACTGTATTTTTTATTACTTCTTCTTTTATTTGTAATGTTTGAATCATTTAAAATGTTTGTAATTTGAATGTTGATGAATAAAAAAACTGAAAATTACAATTGCCGAAAGTGAACTGTAGTATTGGTTATTTTATATGTAAGAATCTCACTATAACAATAGTTCATTAGTGAAACCAAGTTCTCTGTCTGCTCTCTGTTCATCAAACAGTATTTGATACAAAACATTTTATTATGTCAGAATTAGATAGGCACAGGTAGTATACTTCTGCCCTGTATGTATAAACAAATAAATATGTTTAAACAACAGACGTTTTAAAAATTTGGGATTTGTGGCTTGTACACTATCTGGTCTTAAATAGGAAGTGAGACTCTCAACAAGGAAGGGGTGAAAAAATCAGCAATTACGTTATCTTAGATTCTGTCTTTTCATTCCCTCTGAATGCTTTTAGAAAACCATGGAAACTGAAATCTTGATGGTCAAATTATCAAACTACCTAGAGTTGTTACCTTTTCTCCCTCTGTAATCATTAATGAGAGACAATTTCTTCCATTTTCTTAGAAATTACAAGAAGGAAGTAAATCTATAGGCCATTACCTGAAAAAATTAACGGTGCAGTAAGCAGTAAATCCTTGAATTTCTACATATTTTTTTACATAATTAATCAATGTAAAACCAGTACTTGAGAGATTATTCCAAAAATTAAATGTATTATTTTATTCGCTTATATTACATGTTAAATTATCAGACTTCATTTTTGGTTAGTTACAAATTCTCGGTCTTCAATAATTTTTTTTGTCAAAATTTATTATGACAAAAGCATGGTTATTATCGCATATATAACTAATCAATGCTTTATTTCTATTTATCTTTTACGTTGTGTCCTGGACTTACATTCATGCATTCAGGAATCGTTATTTCCGATGAATGTTCAGATTTATTAATCTATATAATTTTAACATCTGTATTCACCAGTTTATATCAATTTTTTGTGCTCATAATTGATTCTTTCAAACTTATTTAATTACTCCTGTAACTTTCTAGAAATCACTGAGCTTCTTTACTTTATTCTTGGCTCAAGTTCACTTAACAAATCGAAACATCGCCCCGGATGCAGAATGCTTGGATAGCATGATTAGACTTATTTCCACTGTGTGAAAAAATCACATATAACCAACCGGAAACTTCACAAATTCCTCGTTCACTTTCAATTTTGTATTGCCAGTAACTGTTATTTAAAAATTCACATCAAAGGCAACTCAGGAATTAAAATATTCTTTTTCAATATTATTTAATGGACTTTATTTTAATAAACCGATTTATAAGGATATATTCGTGCCTAAAGTATATATATCTTCTTCTAGAATAGGTCAACAATGCTTATAGAACTATTTTTTAGCAACGAGTAAACAGCAAAAAAAGTTTAGATTTTTCCCGAGTTGAAACTCGTTGTTCTCTGACTATTTCAAAATCTCTAAAGCTATCTTTTGTCTCTGCTAGGCGGTAAAATAGATATCTTTTTAGTTCATCAAGTGATATGAGACTAATTCTGTGAAAAATGGTGACTGTCCCGTAAGTCCAGAAATAATTTATCTAACGCATTACTCCACTAATATTTGACGGCTGTTGAGAGAGAGAGAGAGAAAAGTAACGAATAACTCCTACCAAAAATTTTTAATAATTAATGTGATAGGGAATTGTACTACCTTGCTCATATTAATCCGAACGACCTGAATTGCACATCGCTACATTTCCCCCTGGGACTTATTGAACCCATTATACACATCTACGAAGACAGTACTATACCCTGGAGGTGGTACAGTCTCACTGCTATTAAAATTGAGCCACATCCACCTCCCATAAAACGAAATACATTTCCGCTTTTTTGTTTCATAAACCGAAATAGTGATTACATTTCAGCAATAAAAGAGTTATAGAAACATCGAATACGTTTCATTTACTGTATTAAAGACATTACACAGTTATTAAGTGTTCACACATAACACGAAAGTTACCAATCTCAAACAAAATGCTGGTTTTTAGCAAGTACTGGATAACAACGAAATGCAGATTTTATACCCGTCTACAACAACATAAAATGACTCGAAATTTACGTTAATATTCAACGTTTGCTGTGTATTATAATTTTTGGAAACAGTACAGACTCATCTAAGAGTTCAGTCAAATATATAACAAGTAACAAGATTTCGGATTTAATAATTTAGGCAGTGGTCTTGTAAGTATGCTTGCCTGTAAAAGCAATTCTTTTAGTTCTGTCGTTTCTTGAACATACTTAGCGTGGAACAATAGAAAAGAATCATAACATCAATGTTCTGGCTGACGTGAGACACTGTCAACGCAACATCCGTGAGTAGGATTTGAAAGACACTTTTCTATTAAATTTAACTTCAGCCGTAAAGATTTCTTTCACTCAACATTCTCCATTTTTTCTAGTGCTCATAACAAAGTCGGGCGATTGATCATTGATGTAATACGTAATTATAAATGTTTAAAAATAATCAAGGAACTAAATCAAACTAATGTGTCTATTGTGCGAAAAGTTTTTATTTTATTTTATTTAATGTCCTTACTGTGCGACAACGATAATTTCTATCCTCTGGTATTCGGGAAGCAAATGAGAAATGAAATGGAAAGTGGCTGTTCTTACGAAAAAAAATTCTCATCAAAGAAGAACATAAAATTCAAAGCTTCCGTATTTAAAAACATGCTGCTCCGACTAGTGATAGCTAATTATATAATTGATGCATAACCCCAACTGGGAATTATTCGTGGCATGGAGTTATCTTCCCTGTCCTACCGCATTGACCGCTATCTCCGGGAGTCCGTAAAAATTCGGTTTGTGGTAAGGGGCAAAATCGTTAACCGTAGCACAAAAAGAATATACGTTATTAAAGAAGTGCATAAATTTTAAAAGTTAATTCTGATGCATATCACCATTGATGAAAAGTTTCTTTAATTTTATTTCCTAAATTTAAAATTCCAAGAAATAAACAGTGAATTCCAGGAACGAGGAAAGATAATGCCTGGCTCGTTATTAGTTTCTCCTGCTTCATCTTCCGTCTCTGGTGCTGTAATTGGTTCAGGTTCGGGGATGCTGATCCCGGAAGCTACGAGGTGCGATGTCTTGCGGTTCCACGGTTCGAGCCAGCCGAGGGCAAAAGTGGTTAAATGATGCGTTATGTTTTTCTTGGGTTACCTCTACACTGGGACAGTGAAAACATATTTTACACCTATTGGGAAGTTGAAATTACAAATTTCTGCCTGTATCTATTGTGAAAGCGAAATTCGTTGTTATTCTTCAATAAAGTCACTATTATTTCAAAGGCACGGAAGAGGCTGTATTCTAAAAACGTAAACGAATTCGGCAACGATATTTGAGAAATGGCAATTCCTCATTCCGTTCGAGTAATTTCGATATTTTATATTTAAACAGAATTTTTGATAGCCAGATCGACAGAGTGTATTGATTACTGTCTAGTGCTACTGATGAAATTTACCCTTCACCCAATTCGTTCAGCTATTAATTAATATAAAATTCCGGGAAGTAAACAATAACTTTACCGAGCGTGGTGGTGTAACGGATAGCGTTCTGGCCTCGCATTCGAGAGGACGGTGGTTCTAATCCCCGTCCCGGCATCCAGATTTGGGTTTTCCATGGTTTCCCAAATCACTCCAGGCAAATGCCGGGATGCTTCCTAAAAAAAGGCCATGGCCGAATATCCTTCCCATTCCTTGCTCCCATCCTTTCCCGTCTCTAAAGACCTCGCTATTGAGAGACGTAAAGCAATTTTAAAAAACAATAACTTTCAGGAACGAGGAAAGATAATGCCAAGCTGTTTATGCGTTGTAGCTACCTCATCTTCCGTCTCTGGTAAGCCTGACGCGATACAGAGGTAAGTGGCACATATTCGCGGATGCAGATCCCGGAAGCTAGTGCGTTGTCTCGTGGTTCCACGGTTCGAGTCGCGCCGCGGGAAAAAGTGGTTAAACGATGCGTTATGTTTTTCTTGTGTTACCCGTACACTGAGACAGTAAAAACGTATTATACACCTATTGAGACGTTAAAATTACAGATTTATGCCTCCTGTATCTATTGAGCAATCCAAATTCATTGTTATTTTTCTGTAAAGTCATTATTATTGCAAAGGCATGGAAGAATTTTTTTATTTTTTTTTTTTTTTTTTTTTTTTTTTTTTTTTTTTTTTTTTTTTTTTTTTTGAAACCTAAACGAATTGGTCCACGGTCGTTGAGAAGTGGCAATTTCCCATTTCTTTGAGTATTTTCGGATTTTTTTTTTTTATTTAAACCGAAACTTTTTTGGCTGGACCGTGAATGTGACTTGACTACTGTCTAATGCCGCTAAAGAACTTTTCCTATTTGTTTGATGAACAGTAACACAATCAAGATTTAATTTAAAACTGCTGGTATCTGTATGTATTGACATATTAACTCATTGTATGCTGAATTGACGCTAAAGTAAATACAATCATGTTGTGGATACTGAAATTTGTAACAATCTAGTCTTAAAGTATAAATTGTTCGCGATCATTCATTTCGCCAAAGTGTAAAGTAAAAGGTTTGTTTCTTCATAGTTGTGGAAAAACGATAGCCAGTATATAGACATCATAACATTCATGAGGACTATGAGAATGAAGAGTGGTTTTATAAATATCCTACGTTTCATTTATTCTAAACAAAAATCTATCAGTTTCTAAATTTTTGTCTCAAGATAAATATCATAACAGAAAAAATAGCGACAATTATTTTTTCGTAATATTTTGTTAATAGAAAACTTAAAAAAAGTACGTGTCAGCTGATAGATGACGATAGCACTGTCAAGCGCCACATTGTAATTCGTTTTAAGGATTTATACTATGTCTCAGTTACACTCGGCAAGTGATGTGTGGTAGGATCATCATGAGGAAATAGGGCTGTTTACACCCAGCGTTGAACGCGCAGCCTTTCCGTGAACGGCTCGTATGGAATATCCATTCCCAGGATATTCCTACTTCTTAAAGAATGCATAATCATTAATTTTCTATATATATTCGTACAGTATTTGCATTAAATGTGGACAGCGCTGTCATGTTCTATCAGTCTTTTTGCACAATCTGGCATCAATCTCATCCTAGGAAAGAGTAAGGCAATGCTGGCTCCGCCTTTTGGCAATATCATTGGGGGATATTTCATTCAGAGCCATCTATATTTCAGATTATTCATTTCCGTAAGTCAATGCATGAAACAAAACTGGAATTAAGCTCCTCCCCACTGACGATTCATAATGGCGGGGTAGTTCATCAACCTTCCCCTACATTTCAATAACACTTCAAATAAATTCAGATCGTAAAACCTATCGCAAAAGTTGTAATTAACGGGAATGCATTAAAGCGAGGCCAAAAAATAACCCCTAAGGCTCCGTTCTACTTTTTACTACAACTGAGTAGCGTAAAACTTTAACGATCATTATTTACATACTGGTTTGGCTAATTCCTTCCGATAATATTTCACTCATAATGTGGTCTGTGGACAAACCAACGAATAACCATTTTCGAGGAGGTAGAATTTTTAGTACTACGTAACTACAGAAACAAGAGATTATTACGGAAAAATTGAATGAAACAGTCTTCCTAGGCAGCATTGTTAACAAACTGACGAATAGGTATCTAGCTTGAGCGGTGGGGGGGGGGGGGGAGTGGTCCTGTGGTTAGCGTTGTGGTTTTCTGAACCTGCGGTTCAAGGTTCAAATCCACGTATTTCATAGTCTTTTAAATTTTTCCCCCTCTTATAAATTCCGAACCTACACTGTGCTTATGCATATTATATATTCTTGATTCCTTACCAAACTGCCTCAGGGAATAAGATACTTAAGGAATCTCTTATAACCGAAACTATCACATGATTTTTAACCAACTACCAACATGAAAGTAAACACTTTTGCTGCGGCTAGCGCTGAAAGAAAGCTAACTTGGTTCCCAGCCACGCCGAAATCAGATCGTCTGTCCCATTTCCAACTGTACACGTTTATCGAAAATAATCACTTCACAGTAGAACGAATTTCACGTTTCAGAAACAATTAATTTATCGTTGGAATTATGTCTCCTAATTTTAAGCCATGTCTATCATTAATTCTGTAGGTGGTCTATAATGATCATACACCGTCGTCAAGGAAAACAAAAATATAATGTAAAAACATGAAAGGAAATCGCATAGAACCAGATATTAGTACTGTAACAAATTAAATGATCCATTGTCACTCAAAAATTAAAACCATGTTATTATCGTAGGACTAGCATAAATTCTTTTATTACTGGTATAAGTAAAGAAAGGTAATTGAGAATCGGGATTGAAGTAGAGTGTTCTAAAATTACTGCTTTACAGCGTAGCGACTTGATACCTGCGGGATTTAAAAACTCATTACTTAATAAATCATACAATTTTTGTGTTATTCTTTGTTTGCGATTGCTTCAGTATAATAATATAAATAGATACCACCACTTGGGCGAAGAAGGAGGTCGCCACTCGTGTGAGTGTTCTTTAGTTTCGTGTGTGAAGTGGAACGGTGACTTCTCGTCACCCGTGATAGTCGACTCCAAATAGACTAAGCCGCAAAAATTCAAACAAACACTGCCTACCGGTAAAAAAAGTTCGACAGTGCCTTAGGACCGGAGGACCGAGCGTAGTGGATGAGCCTTAACGCTCTGGCCTAGCATTCTGGAGGAGGCGGGTTTGAATACCCGTCCGACTATTAGAGGCGGAAAAGGACTAGTGGCAAGGATTTCACCAATGGCCTTTAAGGAACCATTCCGGTATTCACATAGAGTGGTTTGGGGAAACCGTTGAAACCCCAAATCTGGATGGCCGGACTAGGATTCCAACCTGTGTCCTCCCGAATGAGAGGCCAGAGCGTCACAGCGTCTACAAGAATGCGTGTGTCGAATGGTGATGACGTAGAAAATTGTATAATTGTTCAGCTCTTAAAATGATGTATACATTGAAGAAAGTAAATTGAAACTTTGCTTGGGAGACCTTAGATTTTGTATTTCCCTCTTACAGTTAACATGGATTACCATTGTATTTTTAATTTCCAGCTTTGACTTGCAGTCTTAAGTTGTATAATTGTAGTGAAAAACAATGAAAAACTTTATCCGAATTTGCTACTCGTGATGAATTATTACGTGTATTATTTGCGTTATAAAGGTGTTCTTCTTAGCCACGGAAATAGGAAAGATCACTCTTATTTCCTCCTGTAACGTTGCCACATCTACTTCGTCCAACGTTGTCACGATTTCTGACTTCTGGCAGTGCTCCGGAAATTCCTATACAAGGAATCGTGTCTCATAGCTAGGCGATATCATTAGACCAGACACATTGCCGAAATGGAAAATTATTTTTCTTGCACGTCTCATATTTTTATTTAACTGATTTTTTTCTGTTTTTAACAGTTTGATTCTTTATACAGATTATGAACAACTATTCATTCACGAGATTTTGTATCTACATATATCTTCACTTTGGTTATATAATATACGAAGCACGTCTCTTTATAAAGGTGGAGTGGCTGAACGGTAATGTTGCAGGTTCTCATGAACAACTACAAATGTACTCCCTGCCTTTACGGCACTAAAATGCACTAAACTCGTCAGATTATATTGGCTGAACAGTATTTTAAATTCCAAATACTCACATTTTATCGTCGATGTGGCCTATAAACTACCAACAAAATGTTTTTTATATAAAGTGCTACATGAATCTGTCTTCGCGATAAACAACCAAAGATGCTGCTACATTAGTGGACTGAGACATCCGATGACAAGTGTATTCGCGCTTGATATTAAAATTTATTTTTAAACAATTTGCCGTAAAATATAATAAGTTTTTTATGTGTATATACATATGATATGTATTTTGCAAAAAGTGAAAAGGAAATAATCAATAAAAAAATATTCAACCCTAAGTGGGATCGAACCTACGCTCAACAGCTCCACAGGTCAGTGCATTACCGTTCATCCACTCCACCTTCATAAACGGACGTGCTTCGTACATTATATAACAAAAGTGAAGATATATGTAGATACAAAATCTCGTGAATGAATAGTTGTTCATAATCTGTATAAAGAATCAAACTGTTAAAAACAGAAAAAAAAATCAGTTAAATAAAAATATGAGAGGTGGAAGAAAAATAATTTTCCATTTCGGAAATGTGTCTGTTCTAATGATGTCGCCTAGCTATGAGACACGATTCCTTGTATAGGAATTTCCGGAGCACTGCCAGAAGTCAGAAATCGTGACATCGTTGGAGGAAGTAGATGTGGCAGCGTAGCAGGAGGAAATAAGTGTGGACTTTCCTATTTCCTTCGGCTAAGAAGAACACCTCTATAACGCAAATAATACACGTAATAATTCATCACGAGTAGCAAATTCGGCTAAAGTTTTTTATTGTTTTTCACTACAATTATACAACTTAAGACTGCAAGTCAAAGCTGGAAATTAAAAATACAATGGTAATCCATGTTAACTGTAAGAGGGAAATCCAAAATCTAAGGTCTCCCAAGAAAAAGTTTCAATTTACTTTCTTCAATGTATACATCATTTTAAGTGCTGAACAATTACACAATTTTCTACGTCATCACCATTCGACACACGCATTCTTGTAGACGCTGTGACGTTCTAGCCTCTCATTCGGGAGGACACAGGTTGGAATCCTAGTCCGGCCATCCAGATTTGGTGTTTCAACGGTTTACCCAAACCACTCTATGTGAATACCGGAATGGTTCCTTAAAGGCCATTGGTGAAATCCTTGCCACTAGTCCTTTTCCGCCTCTAATAGTCGGACGGGTATTCAAACCCGCCTCCTCCCGAATGCGAGGCCAGAGCGTTAAGGCTCATCCAAATGGTGGTATCTATTTATATTATTATACTGAAGCAATCGCAAACAAAGAATAACACAAAAATTGTATGATTTATTAAGTAATGAGTTTTTAAATCCCGCAGGTATCAAGTCGCTACGCTGTAAAGCAGTAATTTTAAAACACTCTACTTCAATCCCGATTCTCAATTACCTTTCTTTACTTATACCAGTAATAAAAGAATTTATGCTAGTCCTACGATAATAACCTGGTTTTAAATTTTTGAGTGACAATGATCATTTAATTTCTGTACAGTACTAATATCTGGTTCTATGCGATTTCCTTTCATGTTCTTACATTATATTTTTGTTTTCCTTGACGACGGTGTATGATCATTATAGACCACCTACAGAATTAACGATAGACATGGCTTAAAATTGGAGACATAATTCCAACGATTAATTAATTGTTTCTGAAACGTGAAATTCGTTCTACTGTGAAGTGATTATTTTCGATAAACGTGTACAGTTGGAAATGGGACAGACGATCTGATTTCGGCGTGGCTGGGAACCAAGGTAGCTCTCTTTCAGCGCTGCCGCAGCAAAAGTGTTTACTTTCATGTTGGTAGTTGGTTAAAAATCATGTGATAGTTTCGGTTATATGAGATTCCTCAAGTATCTTATTCCCTGAGGCAGTTTGGAAGGAATTAAGAATATATAATATGCATAAGCACAGTGTAGGTTCGGAATTTATAAGAGGGGGAAAAATTTAAAAGACTATGAAATACGTGGATTTGAACCTTGAACCGCAGGTTCAGAAAACCACAACGCTAACCACAGGACCACTCCCCCCCCCCCCCCACCGCTCAAGCTAGATACCTATTCGTCAGTTTGTTAACAATGCTGCCTAGGAAGACTGTTTCATTCAATTTTTTCCGTAATAATCTCTTGTTTCTGTAGTTACGTAGTACTAATAATTCTACCTCCTCGAAAATGATTATTCGTTGGTTTGTCCACAGACCACATTATGAGTGAAATATTATCGGAAGGAATTAGCCAAACCAGTATGTAAATAATGATCGTTAAAGTTTTACGCTACTCAGTTGTAGTAAAAAGTAGAACGGAGCCTTAGGGTTTATTTTTTGGCTCGCTTTAATGCATTCCCGTTAATTACAACTTTTGCGATAGGTTTTACGATCTGAATTTATTTGAAGTGTTATTGAAATGTAGGGGAAGGTTGATGCACTACCCCGCCATTATGAATCGTCAGTGGCGAGGAGCTTAATTCCAGTTTTGTTTCAAGCTTTGACTTACGGAAATGAATAATCTGAAATATAGATGGCTCTGAATGAAATATCCCCCAATGATTTTGCCAAAAGGCGGAGCCAGCATTGCCTTACTCTTTCCTAGGATGAGATTGATGCCAGATTGTGCAAAAAGACTGATAGAACATGACAGCGCTGTCCACATTTAATGCAAATACTGTACGAATATATATAGAAAATTAATGATTATGCATTCTTTAAGAAGTAGGAATATCCTGGGAATGGATATTCCATACGAGCCGTTCACGGAAAGGCTGCGCGTTCAACGCTGGGTGTAAACAGCCCTATTTCCTCATGATGATCCTACCACACATCACTTGCCGAGTGTAACTGAGACATAGTATAAATCCTTAAAACGAATTACAATGTGGCGCTTGACAGTGCTATCGTCATCTATCAGCTGACACGTACTTTTTTTAAGTTTTCTATTAACAAAATATTACGAAAAAATAATTGTCGCTATTTTTTCTGTTATGATATTTATCTTGAGACAAAAATTTAGAAACTGATAGATTTTTGTTTAGAATAAATGAAACGTAGGATATTTATAAAACCACTCTTCATTCTCATAGTCCTCATGAATGTTATGATGTCTATATACTGGCTATCGTTTTTCCACAACTATGAAGAAACAAACCTTTTAATTTACACTTTGGCGAAATGAATGATCGCGAACAATTTATACTTTAAGACTAGATTGTTACAAATTTCAGTATCCACAACATGATTGTATTTACTTTAGCGTCAATGCAGCATACAATGAGTTAATATGTCAATACATACAGATACCAGCAGTTTTAAATTAAGTCTTGATTGTGTTACTGTTCATCAAACAAATAGGAAAAGTTCTTTAGCGGCATTAGACAGTAGTCAAGTCACATTCACGGTCCAGCCAAAAAAGTTTCAGTTTAAATAAAAAAAAATCCGAAAATACTCAAAGAAATGGGAAATTGCCACTTCTCAACGACCGTGGACCAATTCGTTTAGGTTTCAAAAAAAAAATAAAAATAAAAAAAAAAAAAAAAAAAAAACAAAAAAAATAAAATAAAAAAAATCTTCCATGCCTTTGCAATAATAATGACTTTACAGAAAAATAACAATGAATTTGGATTGCTCAATAGATACAGGAGGCATAATTCTGTAATTTTAACGTCTCAATAGGTGTATAATACGTTTTTACTGTCTCAGTGTACGGGTAACACAAGAAAAACATAACGCATCGTTTAACCACTTTTTCCCGCGGCGCGACTCGAACCGTGGAACCACGAGACAACGCACTAGCTTCCGGGATCTGCATCCGCGAATATGTGCCACTTACCTCTGTATCGCGTCAGGCTTACCAGAGACGGAAGATGAGGTAGCTACAACGCATAAACAGCTTGGCATTATCTTTCCTCGTTCCTGAAAGTTATTGTTTTTTTAAAATTGCTTTACGTTGTAACGAGCCGCGCTATCGCCACGTTACAAGGTGCATTTTTTATTATATATGTAATAATATAAGAGTAATTTACATAAATCTTGGGCGACCACGTGAATAGATTTTTGTTGTAATTTTATAAAGTACGCAAGATTCCAAGTGAGGACTGTAATGAAATGGTGAACTTATACAGTGTATCGTAGCAAAGCGAATATTAAAGAGTTATTGAGCTATGTAGGCTAGAAGCTAATCTTGGTCTTTCCGGATCATGGCGACGGGACGTCGCGGATTTGGGTTTTTGCCGGACCACACACACAGCTCCCTGGGGATGGGTCACTCATCGAGCGGGAAAAGCCTACCGTCCGAAACCCGAATGTTCTCTCGCCCCGGCGAACTTAGCCGAATGTGTCCGACCTCTGTTGGATTCTTTGGCCAAATCACATATCGAGGATATCACGTGACATTAGGTGCCGACCTAAGGTCCAATCAAAATGAGCGTATAACTCAAAATCCTGGGAATTTTTGTTGTATGTGAGCTTCGAGACTACAAATGGGCGGAGCGAGAAATTTCATCGTGGACCGAAGAGCGAGGAGCTGGACATTCTAACTTCGATCGCACCAGTCTGAGGTTGACTTGGAAAGTTGACTTCTTTCGCTAACTGCAACTTGCCTTGCTGGAGCGAGCGTATCACCGCAACACAGCCGGTAATGCGATGATGCGCATTGCCAGACCAGAGATGCCTATAGCCGACTTGTGAGATAATCTCACATATCGTGGGTCCGCTACACTCATCACAGACATCAGACGCAGAACTACAATGGTAATTGATTACGACCAAGCCATGTGATTGTGCATTCCGTGAAACAGAACCCGTAGCGACTTTGAGAGGATAGGTCCATGTTCTCACTTTGTAATTGTAAAAACCCCTGAGCTAGCGGCATAATTTGCCAGAACTAGTTATTTTCGAATGATACTATATTGTTCATTCTGGCGCCCATGATTTTCTTTTTAACTGTAAAGTCACAGTATTATGATGCCTTTGTCTGAGGTAGTCATAACTTGTATTTTTCATTGTTTCCAGTTGTCATTATTTCTTGCATTTTGATTCTGAGATATTTAAAAGTAAATATACAATTGTTTGCTTGCCCATGACGGCTAATTGTAACTCTGAGCGTTGCTTTTATGATTTTGCCAATTTGTGTTAATGTTAACGGTAAATTCGCTCAGACTTGTAATCGCCAGTGATAAGAAAATAAATGTCATATTGTGACAATTTTTCCTAAATTCCAACTAACGTCGAGATTCTTGCAAAAGTAATAAATTCCCACTCCTTCGTAAATAAATTAAGATTAAAATCCACAATTATTAATCATAAAGGTATGAAAGATAATTGTAACGTGGTTTGCCCACCAAGGCATCCACCACATAATGTCGCCCAACGCTGGTGCCAGATGAGACATTACTTCTTAATGTCTGCGAATTGGTGGCACTAATTCAAATTATAAGTTTGAGCCCAAATTCGGAAAGTTTCATGGAATGTTGCACATGGTTTTTGGCTGTTTTATCATTCTTGTAGTCAATAGATATTCATACAAGATTTTATTTTGATGTTTCACTTATATTTTAAAGCATAAAGTTCATTTTGTTTCAATGCATAAAATTTATTTTGTTTCAACGCATTAAAAGAAGTTCATTTGTGTATTTCAATTGAGATGCAATACACTTTGTATTGTAACAATTTTGTGATCAGTTTAAAAATTTTAAATGAGTAACGTCAGTGTTGATTTCTTAATGCATGGTAGCTTGTAAGAAAATTAAAGACACGCATGTCTTGCCCATGTGTTTCAGAGTAAGTCTGCTTTCATGGTGTTGTGTTGCATGATTCATCGTTGCTTTTCTCTTGCTGAATTTTGGAGGGGTATATTTATTTGTGTGTATTGAAATTCGCGGTATTTTTGTTTTAGTGAATCTAAATTTCGTCATTGCACAATTGCGGTGTAAATTCATTCTTTGTGTGTTCATATGAAGTTACGATCTCGTACGATAAAAGATTTCGATATGGAAGATCAGTCTGATAGGCAAAAATCTCCCGAAATCATGAATGATCAGGTTCAGTTAACGGAACAAAGCGAAATATTGGCTGCAGGGGAGGGGAACGTAAGTTCTGAAGTTCCGACCCGCTCATATAGTTCGCAGTCTACTTTGTCGCCACAGGAAGATATGGAAAATTTTCCGTCTCCTGTCGGTAAGATGACACAGAATACGCCCGCACATTCAGAACAGACACAACATATGAAGCAAATTCCCTTAGAGTCATCGCTCCCATTACAGCAAGTGCTAAACATGTTGACAGCAATAGGGCAATCGAATCAACAACTAATCCAGCAATTTGATTCACAAAGGCAGGAAAATAGCCAGCAATTTCTGCAATTAAAGGAGGAAAATAATTCACAAAAGGAGGAAAATAAGAGAAATTCAGATTTGCTTAGCCAACAATTTAATTCACAAAGGGAAGAATTTAAAAGAAATGCTGAGTTGCTTAAGCAGAGTTTTGATGCACGATTTGATTCGCAAGCTGCGATATTAACAAATTTGGACGGGAAAATATCCACCTTACGTTCTGAGGTCACAAAAGAAATATCTGAATTCAAGTCTGAGATAGCTAACATTGTTTCTAAGCTGGAAAGGGACACAGAAGAAGTAAAAACTACCTGTGCTTCTTTGCAATCGGGTAATCAACAGTTGACTAAAAGACTTGACGCTACCGAACTGTCCATTGAACAGATGCGAAACGAGAACGGCCAAAACCTAGGGCAAATTTCGGAATTTGTACAAGAGGTCAAAGACCAAAGCGAACAAAACATCCGAAAACTTAGCTCAGAGATGACTGCCGTGGCAAGTTCAGTTGGGCTCGTTAAGACGGCACAAACCGAGATGAAATTGTCACTGGACGAATTTCTGGAAGCCGAACGTAGTAATTTTAGTCCTCCACAAAATCCTCCGAATGCGATATTACAGACTGCGAGTGAGTCGGTTGTTAAAGTCACCACTCAACTCTTAGTCAGTGAAATTGTCAGTTTGTACGCAAAAATATCTGAAATCAAGAAACACAATTTCAGTTGTCTTGGATCCACAGTTAAGTGCAAACTGTCAGTAAAGCATAAGACATTTGTAGGGCAGGAGATGAAAGATGTACAGTACATGTCGTTCTTGAAGCCAGACAAGTGTCGGCAAGTTTTCCAATCCTCGGAGAAATGCGAAATCAGTCTCAGAATTGCAGCCTATCAACATCGCGTGGAGTTTTTCTGTCCGTAACTTTGTGTGGAACACTACACAATTTGTTCATTCCTTGCGGTCAGAAAAGACGCAATTGTCAGCTGGACCCGTTAGTAAGTACGGTCGGTCGACGGACACTATACCTGTTCCAGGAATGTCATTAGCTGTCGGGCACAAACCGCCGAACGTCTGTGACCTTGTAAGCCCAAGCTTCTACGTCCTTCGAAATCCTGTTGAAAGCAGTAAAGACGAATATTCGCGACGCAGAATTATTTTCCAGAGAAAGATCCATGGACGTCTCAAATTCGTCTTGTAGGCATTGTTCAACAAGTTGTGTAGCATGCCAAATACAATGACGAAAAGGCTGACTATGAATTGACCGATTTGGATCATAAAAATTTTAAATGTACAGTACAGTATACATTCTTTAAGGTTAGACGCCTTACCGAAATTTATCATGCTTGAAAAAACGCCGATGCCAGTTTCGCTAGTCTAAACCGTCTGTTTTGGCTGGAAAGATTAGATAAACGGAAAATCAAACAAAATTCCAAGTTAGCAAATTTGCACTTACAGTTAAAGCTACTTAGGATATTTCCATATTCGGAATTTTTAATGCTTATTTCGCTATTCCGAACTTTATATTTTGTCCACGTGAAATATTAATAGTCACTTTTGATTTTCACGCTGTTAAGTGGACGTGATTTGATAAAAATCCTGAAATATTAAATGTTTTCCTGAGCCAGATAAATTGATACGCACTCGCGGTAAATGAAGCGCCATTAGCAAGCACAATTTCTTGTCTTCGCAATCACAATGAATCTGACAGCGATACAAACATTGTGATATGCTTTCTAAGATGTATTTTGTGACATAAACGAAAAGGGTTTCAACATTTTGTGATGCATGAGTTCGATGTAACGTTTTACCTTAGGTAGTTGCATTATATCTTTTCTGAGCAGAAGTGTACAGCGAGCGTAATGACGCTTTGTCTGTGTTGACCGAAGATCGCAAGTTATCTCGTCAACGAAATTTACTTCTTGGTTTTTGTGTATCTGTAAAGGGTGGCTAACGTGCCATAGATAATGCCCTATAGAACACGAAACCTTGCCAGAAAGATTTGTTTAAATTGTGTTGGTCATCACAGAAATTAGGAATCTTAAGTTGAACGATTACAGATATACAGGAGAGTTTTCACAATACCTTGCTGTTATTTTGCTGACGATAGCGCGTGGTCAAAGTGCAATAAGTTAAAGGCGACTGCATTTGTAAAGGCTAAAGGGAAAAACTTTATTTACGGGATATATTCAATAATTCAGCTAACTTTGCAAGTTAAGGTAATTATATTTGATGCTAACTTCAATTGAAAAGGAATTTTGTATATGATAAATGCACAGATGGTGAAGACGTGAACAATAAGATTATTGGTGATATCGAAGTTTTTCCTGCTATATTTCTGGCCTTATTCGGTTGCCAGAGTGATCTCGAAGAATTGTTACTTGTTGACGGACGGACAAACCGAGATCGGGCCTCATAACGCCCGGAACTTAAAGCCATTTCATACAAAGTAACGGTTTCGAAAGAGCTGGGGACAGCTACCATCGAACAGCTGAGGTCATTAGCGCAGGTAGGCAGCTGAACTCAACCGGCAGGTTCCTAGAATTCTGGCAGGTAGCGCATACCCAAGAATGAATGGGAAAGAAAACAAAAGTTTCACGCCTCGTTCTAGCGGTATTTCGCGTACCCTTACTGTAAATTGTATAGTATTCCGTAAATTAGATTAAAACTATTGTTGGACAGCATACATTTAGCTCAGGATTGTGTGCACTCAACGAAAATAATTTCAAAGTTTATATTTGTGCTTTATATAGATTTGTAGTATTCTGCTAGCGTGAAATCTCAAAATTGCTTTGTATTGGCAAACGGAAAACCTGAGAGCGAACCGTTCTGTGCACAAAGCTTACGACCTTTTCATACAAGCTAAAGAAGCATAAGTGTATAAAAGAAAATATTCGCTAACTGGGATGGATTTCGGCATAAAACGTGGAGTATACGGACATGTTAAGAGTATTATAATAACTCCTAAATAAAGAGAAATATTTTATTCTTTGAATGTCGAGATAATCTCGAGTCATCAATAGACCCATTGTGAAGGAATCGTAATGTTACTGAGGAATGATAGTTACGCTATTCATTATCATTCAATTTTATGTGCGGAATGGTTATATTTCGGGTCCGCTTGTATGCCAAAGATGCTACAGCGACTTTGGTTGACGATGATGAAAGTTCACGTCAAACCGCATAATGTGTATAATGTCTCATATGGGAATGGTAAATTTTATAGAAATTCCATTACATATACCCATGAGCAAATACAGTTTCCTTTCGCCATGAAATTCGCAATCACTTCACAGACGGTATATTACAAGTTAGAGATGTCGACCAATGAAAGACTAATTAGGAGACCACCTAACATTCAACGAGTAAGGTTCATAATTTACGTAACAAACGAAAACATGTACTTACATCGTTCATTCCACACCACGTTGAATTATAAGTAAATGCCGCGTCATTAAAATCTAAGATTACAGTTAGTGATATTTGACCATGAACACGGAACACATCTCTCTATGAAATGCTTGTTGAATTAACCGTCGGTCATGACGCAAATCACGTCACCGAATCCGACTAAACTATTCCGTTGTTTTGAGATTAAAACCGCGCAATGTAATGAGATATTTTACGCTCACCTCTAGCATCTATATGGATGTTTGTTGAAGGCAGAATTATTTTTATGCACATGAGTAAAACATCACGCTAAATTGTAAATACAATGTATAGTTCAACCACTTTCTGCATAAGTGTTCTGACAATGTTTTGTTTTATTAATGTGTTTCATTTTATTAATTTAATGATAAGATTTGATACAAGTTATTTTCAAGATTATTATTTAAACATGTATGTAAATAATTTATTTTCATGTATATTTTAGTATTGTGTTTAATATAACTTTGTATTTGGGAAGGCTACCTGAATTCACGTGCTTCTGTTTGTAAGACGGCCAAAAGGACATATGCTCCCGTTATAAATTCACCTTACAAGGCAGGAATACCGATGGTTTTTGGAATCACATTTAAAATTTATGTGATTGTAAAAAAAAAATGCTTCAGTTTTTGTTGAGTCACAATGGAGGTAGAATTAGGTAGTTAAAAATAAAATTATTGTACCATAATTTTATTTTCACCAACGGCCGGCCATATTGTAACGAGCCGCGCTGTCGCCACGTTACAAGGTGCATTTTTATTATATATGTAATAATATAAGAGTAATTTACATAAATCTTGGGCGACCACGTGAATAGATTTTTGTTGTAATTTTATAAAGTACGCAAGATTCCAAGTGAGGACTGTAATGAAATGGTGAACTTATACAGTGTATCGTAGCAAAGCGAATATTAAAGAGTTATTGAGCTATGTAGGCTAGAAGCTAATCTTGGTCTTTCCGGATCATGGCGACAGGACGTCGCGGATTTGGGTTTTTGCCGGACCACACACACTGCTCCCTGGGGATGGGTCACTCACCGAGCGGGAAAAGCCTGCCGTCCGAAACCCGAATGTTCTCTCGCCCCGGCGAACTTAGCCGAATATGTCCGACCTCTGTTGGATTCTTTGGCCAAATCACATATCGAGGATATCACGTGACATTAGGTGCCGACCTGAAGGTCCAATCAAAATGAGCGTATAACTCAAAATCCTGGGAATTTTTGTTGTATGTGAGCTTCGAGACTACAAATGGGCGGAGCAAGAAGTTTCCTCGTGGACCGAAGAGCGAGGAGCTGGACATTCTAACTTCGATCGCACCAGTCTGAGGTTGACTTGGAAAGTTGACTTCTTTCGCTAACTGCAGCTTGCCTTGCTGGAGCGAGCGTATCACCGCAACACAGCCGGTAATGCGATGATGCGCATTGCCAGACCAGAGATGCCTATAGCCGACTTGTGAGATAATCTCACATATCGTGGGTCCGCTACACTCATCACAGACATCAGACGCAGAACTACAATGGTAATTGATTACGACCAAGCCATGTGATTGTGCATTCCGTGAAACAGAACCCGTAAGCGACTTTGAGAGGATAGGTCCATGTTCTCACTTTGTAATTGTAAAAACCCCTGAGCTAGCGGCATAATTTGCCAGAACTAGTTATTTTCGAATGATATATTGTTCATTCTGGCGCCCATGATTTTCTTTTTAACTGTAAAGTCACAGTATTATGATGCCTTTGTCTGAGGTAGTCATAACTTGTATTTTTCATTGTTTCCAGTTGTCATTATTTCTTGCATTTTGATTCTGAGATATTTAAAAGTAAATATACAATTGTTTGCTTGCCCATGACGGCTAATTGTAACTCTGAGCGTTGCTTTTATGATTTTGCCAATTTGTGTTAATGTTAACGGTAAATTCGCTCAGACTTGTAATCGCCAGTGATAAGAAAATAAATGTCATATTGTGACAATTTTTCCTAAATTCCAACTAACGTCGAGATTCTTGCAAAATTAATAAATTTCCACTCCTTCATAAATAAATTAAAATTAAAATCCACAATTATTAATCATAAAGGTATGAAAGATAATTGTAACGTGGTTTGCCCACCAAGGCATCCACCACAACGTCTCTCAATAGCGAGGTCTTTAGAGACGGGAAAGGATGGGAGCAAGGAATGGGAAGGTATTCGGCCATGGCCTTTTTTTAGGAAGCATCCCGGCATTTGCCTGGAGTGATTTGGGAAACCATGGAAAACCCAAATCTGGATGCCCGGACGGGGATTAGAACCACCGTCCTCTCGAATGCGAGGCCAGAACGCTATCCGTTACACCACCACGCTCGGTAAAGTTATTGTTTACTTCCCGGAATTTTACATTAATTAATAGCTGAACGAATTGGGTGAAGGGTAAATTTCATCAGTAGCACTAGACAGTAATCAATACACTCTGTCGATCTGGCTATCAAAAATTCTGTTTAAATATAAAATATCGAAATTACTCAACGGAATGAGGAATTGCCATTTCTCAAATATCGTTGCCGAATTCGTTTACGTTTTTAGAATACAGCCTCTTCCGTGCCTTTGAAATAATAGTGACTTTATTGAAGAATAACAACGAATTTCGCTTTCACAATAGATACAGGCAGAAATTTGTAATTTCAACTTCCCAATAGGTGTAAAATATGTTTTCACTGTCCCAGTGTAGAGGTAACCCAAGAAAAACATAACGCATCATTTAACCACTTTTGCCCTCGGCTGGCTCGAACCGTGGAACCGCAAGACATCGCACCTCGTAGCTTCCGGGATCAGCATCCCCGAACCTGAACCAATTACAGCACCAGAGACGGAAGATGAAGCAGGAGAAACTAATAACGAGCCAGGCATTATCTTTCCTCGTTCCTGGAATTCACTGTTTATTTCTTGGAATTTTAAATTTAGGAAATAAAATTAAAGAAACTTTTCATCAATGGTGATATGCATCAGAATTAACTTTTAAAATTTATGCACTTCTTTAATAACGTATATTCTTTTTGTGCTACGGTTAACGATTTTGCCCCTTACCACAAACCGAATTTTTACGGACTCCCGGAGATAGCGGTCAATGCGGTAGGACAGGGAAGATAACTCCATGCCACGAATAATTCCCAGTTGGGGTTATGCATCAATTATATAATTAGCTATCACTAGTCGGAGCAGCATGTTTTTAAATACGGAAGCTTTGAATTTTATGTTCTTCTTTGATGAGAATTTTTTTTCGTAAGAACAGCCACTTTCCATTTCATTTCTCATTTGCTTCCCAATACCAGAGGCTAGAAATTATCGTTGTCGCACAGTAAGGACATTAAATAAAATAAAATAAAAACTTTTCGCACAATGGACACATTAGTTTGATTTAGTTCCTTGATTATTTTTAAACATTTATAATTACGTATTACATCAATGATCAATCGCCCGACTTTGTTATGAGCACTAGAAAAAATGGAGAATGTTGAGTGAAAGAAATCTTTACGGTGAAGTTAAATTTAATAGAAAAGTGTCTTTCAAATCCTACTCACGGATGTTGCGTTGACAGTGTCTCACGTCAGCCAGAACATTGATGTTATGATTCTTTTCTATTGTTCCACGCTAAGTATGTTCAAGAAACGACAGAACTAAAATAATTGCTTTTACAGGCAAGCATACTTACAAGACCACTGCCAAAATTATTAAATCCGAAATCTTGTTACGTGTTATATATTTGACTGAACTCTTAGATGAGTCTGTACTGTTTCCAAAAATTATAATACACAGCAAACGTTGAATATTAACGTAAATTTCGAGTCATTTTAAGTTGTTGTAGACGGGTATAAAATCTGCATTTCGTTGTTATCCAGTACTTGCTAAAAACCAGCATTTTGTTTGAGATTGGTAACTTTCGTGTTATGTGTGAACACTTAATAACTGTAAAATGTCTTTAAAACAGTAAATGAAACGTATTCGATGTTCATATAACTCTTTTATTGCTGAAATGTAATCACTATTTCGGTTTATGAATCAAAAATGTGGAAATGTATTTCGTTTTATGGGAGGTGGATGTGGCTCAATTTTAATAGTAGTGAGACTGTACCACCTCCAGGGTATAGTACTGTCTTCGTAGATATGTATAATGGGTTGAATAAGTCCCAGGAGGAAATTTAGCGATGTGCAATTCAGGTCGTTCGGATTAATATGAGCATGGTAGTACATTAGTTACAGGAAAACTAACTTTGACCTTCAATTCTGTAGCTTTTCGACGGAATATGATACCTTTCTTTGAAATTATAATATTTTGTTAAAGTGGCATATTTTTTCTGACTTAAATGTGATTACATACATTTGTATTAGATTTAGGTTTTGCGGTTAATAATTCCTGTTATGTTATAGAAAATAACGGAATGTGCATTGAAGATTCAATAAAAATATATTAGTGCACGAAAGAACTGACATCTTTTTGTCTGAATTTGTTCTTTTTTCAAGACTTATATAGTCAAATATTATCTTGGCTCTGTTAATTCACCCTTTTATAATTTTATGCGTTGCAGTCTAGTAGACATTAGTGTAGTTGTGCGATGCGCATATAAATTCATGCAAAGAAATTGTTTCTAATGAGACTGCTGGTTTAGACAGCTCGTACAATGTTTCAAAAATAATATCAATCACTATCTGGATGATTTTAATATTTTAGTGAAACGTGCTGTGGAATTGCCACTGCCAAGAACGGCCAGAGACCTTTAACGGAATTATAGGTGGCCGGGGTTTACCTGCAACACAGTGGACCGGGCCTTTGGTCTCAAAATTAATAGAAAGTTGAAGGGAGGCAACCGCTTTTCACCATACACAGAGAGGCTCCGATATTCCTGTAGGACCATAAGTCAAAGGATTTGGCTGGCAGATGTGTTGTTAGCGTCCATCAAGCGATACAACCACCCGTGAGCGGAGGTGTTTGTTTGTCAAAGTCAACTGGAATATGGACGATCGTTTCCAATTCGTCACGTGGTTGAGAATTCCATGAGTACAATCCAATGGACGATGCTTTTAGAAACTCATTACTATATATTCTATGAATTCTGTTACCACATACGTTACGAGATTACGGATTGGTGAGGAAGAAGAGCCGGGGGAGGGGGGGAGAACAGTTTCCAAGCGCTTTGCGTTCATGACATGCTGGCGGAGGTCACGCTTCGGCTATTGCAACGGTGTGTGTGACTTAGCCATCAAGGCACTTGCAAGACGCAAGCTGGTAGTAAGGCACTACTCCTAGGGGTACCACCTGCTCACGCTGATCTTTCTGCAACCTGGAGAGTTGCGTACTTTTCGCCACATCGACGATGACTGGGTGATGACTGGGTGGGTCAATGCAGAACTCTGTCGCTGCTAACGGCGGTAAAATTATTATGCCAACTAAAAGGATTCAGTGTACTCGTTCCTTAGTTTCCTCGACCCTGTAACGACTCGGTGCAAAGCAACCTGTTCGATTTAAATGATCACTCTCCGAAGAATATTCTGAATTTTGTTTATAGCCGAGAGCAATTTGCTACGATACGGAAAGATTCTGTCTAATTTTCCTATTGACAAACAACTCTTATTTTTATTTAGGACCAATACTAAATGGCTAAAACAAAGAAATTCGTTACTGTTAAGTTCAATTTGTATTGTGAACAGAAGTATTGACATTTTCATCATAGATTTTCATGTTAGCTTTTGTTATAATTAACGTTCTAGGGCCTATAATAAAAGATATGGTGTTGATTTTGTTAACTTTTTGATTATTTATGTATTCCAGTAATCGTAAATATAACGATGTATGTATGCCTCTCATGTTATTTGAATACATTGTCACGCTATGGCTTTATTAGTGGTAAATGATAGAATACCATTTCACACCCACTTCCATTCATAAAATAACTCATAAATTTATTGAAATGATTAAATTAATAAAAAATATTATTTATGAAAATTAATAGAGAGGTGATTACACTTAGGTACCTGATAGGCAAGTACACCCCTCTTGAACCAACATTCTACCGCAATTTTAAGGCTTTGTTGCTACTGTAAATCAATATTACAAAAAAATTCTGTATTATCGCAAAGCAATTCCATGTTACAGCCACATAGTTTTACATGCCGTATCTATTACAAATGAGTTCCTGAACAAAAATATTTCGAGCATGCCAGAATGTGTAATTCAGAATATCAACGTATTCAGTTTAAAAAATTTGGGGCTGTAAAGTTTTGTTCAGATTCTCTTTATAGGTAAACAGCATTAGGTAATCCTTAGCCAAAAGAGTAAAAAAAAATTTAAAAAACGTATTTAGATCAATCTTAAAATAAGTGAGAAGAAAAATGAAACGGAATATTCTTAACTGTAATTTTAACTATTATAGAATTGATGAATCGTTTAGAATTAGAATTTTGGGTCCAGCATACGCACGGAATTTAGAAAATGATTTAACCAAGGCACATCAGGTATTTAATGACATAACGGCGGCCGTAGATCTCTCGGCTTTACATAGGAATAATTTGCCGATCAGCTGTCGCCTCCCACACTGAACAATGCTCGAGTGGCTAGCGAGCTGATAGAGGCCTTAATTGAAAGAGAACCAGTTGTGGACCCCCGACTGCCAGGCGTGAAATGATGCCACTCCTTCTATTACGGCAGTTATGATAAGCTGACAGCTGAATAATGGATTTATGCTTCAAACTGCTACACTTCTTGCAATTCGACAGGGTGTATTCAGCGGTTAATGTCCTTACATTATCCTTCCGAATAATTTTTATTGGATGTCTACATCCAAAAATAATTGATATACTACCATTATTTAGTACGTATAAGTCAGAAAATTAATTCTATCCTTTTTTTTTTTTTTTTTTGCTTCTGGTTTTACGCCTCGTCGACGTCAATGTCATTAGAGGTGGAAAAGTATTAGGTGCAAGGAAGGAGGAAAAAATTCGGCCATTGCGTTTTGAAGCAACCATCCCTGCATTCACTTGGAGTGATTCGGGGAAACTGTAAATGTGTAAATATTATTGCCATTATTTGTTGAAACGTAATACCTATTAAAGGGATTTGTGTTGTATCATTTAGGTTGAAAGTATTGATTAATTCTACTTATCTTCCAAAAAAATCAGGAAACTCAATCTTGTTCAGGGTTTCCGGATCCGGATGCCGATGTTTCATAAGAGGAGGAAACATACGCTAAATGTCACAACTTTTTAGGCCTACCTACTCGAACGGTAAAGGAAACTTATTTAAATTGCCTCACTTTCTGCTCGCCTATCCGTCTGTCAATCTCTCACAAGACTCTAGCTCTCAAATGTAATACGTTTTGGGGTTCAAATCTGTCTTGACCCAAAGCTAGCATACACTTATTATAAAGTAAATGCAGTACATTTTCTCAATCGCTCCAGGATTTAAACCTAGAATCCTGAAATTTTGGAAATGATGGGTGAGAAAAGAAGTTTATGGAAGAAGCTTACAGAAAGAAAAGACAGGCTGGTAGGTCATATTTTGAGACATGCTGGATTGGTTAATTTGTTATTGGAGGGAACAGTCGAAGGTAAGAACTGTAGAGGTAGACAGAGATTAGAATACATGAAGCAGATATATGAGGACGTGGGTTGTAAGAGGTATGTAGAAACGAAAAGGTTAGCACAGGATAGAAAGGGATGGAGGATTGCATCAAACCAGTCTAAAGACTGACGACAGCAGAAAAAAAAAAAAAAAAAAAAAGTGTGAGTGGAGGGATGAAAGTTGTAAAGAATGAATGGAAACATTATAAGGAATATTGTGAAATTCTGATGTAATAAGTAATCTCCAAGAATTTGGTTGAGGCAAATTATGATGACAATCGGCCGGGGGGTGGGTGGGGGGGGATGGTATGTAAGGAAACATAGTCCCTTACATTTTTCTTTGTATTATTTCAGTTTTACTCTTTCTGTATATATCTTTAAATGTAAGAAGTTTATTGTTTAAGATTTCGATTGGGTTAATTAATTTTTTTTGTTTAATTTATTTTCTTTTTGTAAGAATATTAATTTTACAAGCTCCGTCAGCTCGAAGTTAACTACTTTTATCCTTGGTGCGGATCTTTAACTTGAATTGCTAGAGGGATAATCCGTCTCTTATTCTTCGTTAAGGTTTCAAGAGATCAAAGAGGATCTGGAAAACAAATTGTAAGGTAAACATTACGGAATTGCTCAGATGTTACTGAAGTCTGAAAATCTATTTACGTCCGTTTACGAAAGACGCAAATAATTTTTCTACCCGCAAAACTTGCCAATTTGCTCAGAAATCTTTTTTTTTTTTTCTATTAAACGTAATATTTTTGTTTTTGTTTTGAAATGACTATTTTAACACAGAAAAACAATGTGAAGTTTCGCATTTTGTTTACGAACATCTTGCAGTTCTTTAATATTAACATTGATTTTGTGATTCCGTCAACTGAAATCAAAATTGTCTCTTGTTTTGTGTATTAGATAAATGCTAAATACATTTTAAAACAATGAAGTACAGCTAACTTCTTCCCCACATGACTCCAACATTTATAGCAAAAATAAATAAAATTGACCAACGGTATTGATTAAATAGAAAGATATCTACATTTTCTAAATATTTATTTTACTTTTTATGCTAATATAACGGTAGTAGGAGTATGTCGTCGAGTGCTGTGTTGTAACAGGACTTTTTAGCTGAAGTTTAGCAAATACTACCGCTCTTTTTTGCGCTACGTTTAAACGTTTTTCTTTGGAAAAAAAATACTAATTTGATAAATTCTATGTTTTCGGATATCACTTCAATGTGAAACATAGCCTATTTTACACAAGGGACCAAGTGGTATACATTCATCTAGCAATTATCAAATTCCAACTGGTAGTTTCTAAGAGAATCATGTTCATCCGAAACAACAGCAGTCAATCAGACAGACACAAATTTCAAAATCAGTTGATTCCTTCTATGTGTCTGGTTGCCTGCGCGCGGTATCGATTACTATGTGTAGTGGAGCGTGAAGTTATATGGGGTATCGATTACACTTTTTGGTCCAGTGTTCCTGCCGTCAACACCCTTCTCCTCCTACTGGCATTGACTAGTTGCATGTTCTCCTGCAAGGTATCCAGCCAGTGCTTCCTGGTTCTCCCTCCTTGTCTCTGGCTTCCGGACTTATAGCAAGCTACTTCTTTCTATTTTGTGGAATTGAAGCGACCACTAAAAATCAATCGCTTTAACACCAAGGATGACTAATTTGTTAAATGGAATAGTTACTTCGAGGCCAAGAATCAGTCCATGAAAACTGTGTATCCAAGATGAAAGACTGTTCTCACGAATGAGTTAACAAACTTTGTAGAAAAGCTTAATTTCACCGAGGTCCCATAGTGACGAAAGTCGTTTCTCTGCGGATGATCACTGGATTTTGTGAGACTCCGTTAGAGTAGATCCGAGATCGTGGTAATGAAGTTGATCAATCATGTTACGAACTCCATTGACAAAGATATATATAAGAACATTGTAAAATTATGATATCCCTGTCACAAAAATCGCTATGTGAAGCATAATTTTTAATGATGGAAGCATAAATCATCATGTTGTGTGTACCGAGAAAGCTGTTACCAATGAACCAAAAAGGTTTAAGGCGAAATGTTTACAGCATTCTTTAAGGAGTGGATCTTGACGCTGACTTTGCTGAGTCCACTCTAGTATTGAGTTCATCATCGGGAATACAGAGCTCTGCTTTAGCAAATCCCATTCAAGTTCATCACAGAAATATTATAGAAAATAATTCATTACCTTCATGTTTAAACTATCAAAAACAACCAAAAACAATAAACAATTAATGACAAAACACAGAAAAGTCTCGAGTAATTGCATTTAAAACTTAAAAAAAAGGAACGTCTGGTCATATTCCCAACAGATCAGCTTTAGTAAGCTATATACTACAAAAATACATTACTGTGAGATGAGTACCCATGTATTGTACTGTCAGATCTATTGTATTATGAGTGCTTTACATATAAAATAACATCATATATACAAGATATCGAACTTCAACAAGATTCTGAAAAAAGTATTTAAATCAAAAGTCAAAGTTTAGGTCAAAGAAGGTATCATTATTACATTTGTTTCAATCCATTAACTAGAAACGTTGTTAATCTGTGAAGCTATTATCTGCAATCAGTTTTATAAAGGTCGCAGTGTCGCGTAGTCTACAGATTTAAGAATTTTTCTAAACTAACGATTCCGTGTGTAGGAATTGTCTGTTTTAATTTGATAGTGCTTGAAACCGTAAGAGTGATTCCTTTCATAGGCAACTTTATCGATCTTATCCTCAATACAATTTATTGCTGAATGTTCAGTGTGGTTGCTATACCAACTATCTCATCAAGATTTTTTACTTAATAACTATTCTCTTATATGGATAAACTCAAAACTTTCTAAAATTAATGGCTTGAAATAGTTCTTCCATGCAGACAACTACGATGTCTTTTGATTTTAAAAAAATGATATAATGTTTTTCTGTACAATGCTAAGTTCAATAAAATAATTGTTTAAAAAACATAAAAACCGCCTTCAAAAAAGGGCACTAAAAATTTTAAAATAACTTTATACCTTGCTTAGAAGAAAGTAAATTTAAATGGACAATATTTTACATTACTTTTATTGAAATTTTTATATTAATTAGTTATTTTTGGCAAATATTTTACAGCATGTCGTGAGGAAGATAGTTTTATTGCGGGAGACAGCTTAGGGAAACAAATTAACGGTATGTTATCTGTGGCTCGGCCTCGTTGGTCATCCAGGCATATCTCTGGCGCTACAGTGTCAGTTGGTAGGCTGCATCATGCAGTAAACACTTTATAGTTAGTATAATATCGGTGTATCATCTATATGTTTCAGTTTTGTTGAAAAATGTTTCTAGAATTAATTGTAGGTAAGTAGTAACATGATTTTTATGTATTATTGTTTTTATTTTTTTTTTTTTTTTACTTGTTTGGCTGGCACCGACTCCAAAAAATAACTAATTAATGTAAAATTTCAATAACAGTAATGTAAAATATTGTCCATTTAAATTTACTTTCTTCTAAGCAAGGTATAAAGTTATTTTAAAATTTTTAGTGCCCTTTTTTTTGAAGGCGGTTTTTATGTTTTTTTAAACAATTATTTTATTTTTAAATTTTTAGTGGTATTATAGTTAATTTGTATTTAAATATGACGCAGCAGTTCTCATTTTGCCAACTTCCTGTCAGCTCAGTGGTTAAAGCGAATGCTTTAAAAAAAAATGTAGTTACAACTTTCAGAATGGGATGAATTGGATGCTGTGTTAACAATGTCAGTTTACATTTTGATCCAGGCTGTGTTTCGATCTAATCATAACATCTGTTTAAGCTGCTGCTCGATAATCGAAAAATGTAACATCTGGACATTAATACATATCACATACACAAATCTGTCTCTGCAATATATCTGTTCGTTCCGGCATCACACAGAAAATATTAAAAGCTCGGGGTCCAAGTTGAAATCTGAAGTACATGTTGAGACATTAGGACACATACATATTATATATATTCTGCAATGACTTAAAAATAGCTTAATTGATTTTGACGGTACTTAAAACTGTGGATTTTGTAAAGAACATTGGAAATTATAAAATGATGGGAGTAAGGGAGAAGAGGGATTGGGCTTTTGTATACTAAATGTAGACCTGTTTTTGCTGATTGAATGTAAAGTATACGTTGTAAATTTCTATTGAACATCATATAATGTTTTTAGTTTGTATAAAAAAATAATTAAGGGGTGTGAAGGTGAATAGTAGTTTGGTTTTGTAAGGTAGTGTGGACAGTATTTTTCTCTTGTTTAAAGTGTAGCAACATGTGCAGAAGTTCCATCGAAACCAGATAAAAACGGTGAGCTTTGTGTAAAGAACATTTACAAAAATTAAATGGGGTAAGGGAGGTGAGCGGGGGAGGTTTGTAAACAGGTGTTTCTCTTTGTTCCTAAGTATACATTTGCACTGTTCCAGCAAAATCTGATGAAAACGGTAAGTATCTTATAAAAAAATATTGAAATTAGGAGGGGTGGAGGTAGAAGGGAAGAGGGGTTGGGTTTCTGCAACCTAATTTAAACACAATTGTTATGTATTTTTTAAAGTATACATGTGCAAACTTTCTGCAGAATCAGATAGAAACTGTGCCTTGTGTAGATTAAAGGGGTGGAAAGGGGAAGAGAGGTTTGGCTTCTCTAAACCAAATGCAGACAGTATTTTTCTATTTGTTTTGAAATATATATGTTCATACTTCCTTCAAAATTCGATTGAAACGGTAACTTTATATAATGAACATTGACAGTATTTAAAGGGTAGAAAGGGGAATAGGGTTTGTGTTTTTGTCAAAGTAATGTGAGTATTATGTTTCTTTTTCTTTTACTTTAAAGTATACACATGCGAAGTTCCACTGAAATCGGATTAAAATATGGGTTTTGTACAAACATTAAGGGATGTAAAAGGGGAGCTAGGGTAGTTTTTTTATTTTTTGGTCAGAAATTTTCTCCATAAAAAAATACATATATGTGCCAACTTTCATACAGATCGGTCAAATGGTGTCAACTGTAGCTTTTCAAAAAGAAAATTGACAAAAGTCAAGGGGCGGAAATGGGAAAAGGGTTCAGTTTTTGCAAACCAAAACTGACATTATTTTTCTCTTTGTTTTACAGTAAAAGTTTGCTAAGTTCTATCTAAACTGGATAAAAACTGTGGGTTTGTATAAAAATTAAACGGTTTAATGGGGAGTGGGGGTGGGTTTTTGGTCAGAAACTCTTCCTCGTGAAAAAATACATATAAGCGCCAACTTTCATGGTAATAGGTCAAACGGTGACGACTGTAGCTTTTTATAAAAAAAAAAAAATATTGACAAAAATTAAGGGGTTGGTAGGAGAGAGAGGGGTTGAGCTTTGGCAGACCAAATGTTGACAAGATTTTTCTGTTTGTTTGAAAGTATACATTGGCAAAGTTCAATCAAAATCAGATATGAAATATAGGTTTCTATAAAATTAAGGGGTGTAAAGGGGGAGATGGGGTGGCTTTTCTTATTTTTTGGTCAGAAACCCAGTCCATGAAATATTACATGTATGTGACAACTTTAATGGAGATCAGTTAAATGATTTCGACTACAGTTTTGTATAAATAACATTGGTAAAAATTAAGGCATGGATAGGGTGAGAGGGGTTCAGTTTTTTCAAACCAAATGATGACAGCATTTTTCTCTTTATTTTTGACTATACATGTGCAAAGTTCCATTGTAATCGGATAAAAAATGTGGGTTTGTATAAAAATTAAGGGGTGTAAAGGGAGAGAGGGGTGTTTTTTTATTTTTTTTGGGTCAGAAACCTTTTCCATGAAAAATTACATGTATATGCCAACTTTACTGGAGATCAGTTAAATGGTGTCGACTTTAGCTTTGAATAAAGAACATTGGCAAAAATTATAGGGTGGATAAGGGGAGAGGGGTTCGGTTTTTTCAAACCAAAAGTTGACAGTATTTTTCTGTTTATTTTTTACTATACATTTCCAAAGTTCCATCAAAATCGGATAAAAAGTGTGGGTTTGTATAAAAGTTAAGGGGTGGTTTCTCAATGAAATTCATATGGGACCACTTTGAAGGTATACTCTATCCACTATAAAAATTTCATTTAAATCGGTTCAAAATTGGCGAAGATATCACTGAACATACATCCAAAAAAAAAAAAAAAAAAAAAAATTCAGACGAATTGAAAACCTCCTCCTTTTTTGAAGTCGGTTAAAAATTCCACGTTTGCATGTTACCGTTGGCAGGAAACAGTGTCTCTCGTTTCCTGTTCCCAGTTTATTTGACAACAACTAGATTTATTAGACTCCACACACGTAGGATTAACGGCGCAACATCAAGAATAGAAGTTTTTGTAGCTCCCCAATGTGCACGTAAAGCTGAATTCCACATTTTTTTACATCTCTGTAAAATTCATGGTTTCAGCAACAACGGAAAACTGTCTATAACAGTGTGTTGTAGGAGCATGCTTACGGATATAAATATACACTGCCTGACAAAAAAATTGAAGGTCACCCTATACAATTTTAGTTATTAAAATACTACTAATAGCGAATAACAATAGGAATATTCCCTTGTATAAAGTTTCAAGTCTGTAGCGAGACGAACGAGCAAGGAAAGCTTCAGTGAACCATAGTGGTATTTTCTACCAGTAGGCACCGGACAATAGACGGGTCTCCTTCAGATCTACAAAGAGGGAGCGTCCGCTGGCAGAGTGATGCTTTATTACACAGGGTGCCACGAGTCCAAAGGATGGAGGTTGAGAAGAATAACAAGAAGCTGTCCTTGGCTTCGGCCGACGACTTTCGAAAGACCACGGGAAATTTTCAAAGTCGGAAGTTGCCGAACACGCACGAGTAGTGGCGATTCTTTATAATGGCAAAATACAACTCCATCCATTAAAATTGTCTGCTGATATATAGAATTTCTTAGTGAGTCAATGTTAAAATTTGCACATGACCTAACATTATTTTAATTTTGTTCCCATGTCACCGAAAATTATTGAGAGAAGCGTTACTTGGTAAAGATGGTGGGAGAATAATGCACAATTCGACGACCAAAGAGAACTCGTGGTCTTACGTTCAGAATTACCGAGCAGAGCAGAGCAGAAGCAACTGAACGTACAGAGTAAGAGGGTAGTATGGCACTATCCTAATTTATATCTACAGATGTACACTCAAGTGATTGGTAGGTTCAACTGAAGTAACCTCATATTGCATTATGACCGCCGTCGCTGCCGCAGTCACCACATGTCGAGATAAGTCCTTTCTAGGAACAAACAGTGTGTGATTCATTGAGTACTTACCCCCTAACAGCCTTGCTAGGGAAGCCTATGCGATTAAGAGACTCTCCTCCGAAAATTAACTGAGCTAATATATTAAAAGCCGAGAGCATTACTAGTGTTGAAAGAAGGACCATTTTATAAATGACTTTCAATCTCTCAATTTTGTGAATGCATACTTTTTAAACATTCTGACACCCTTATTAACTCATGCTTGTTTAATTTGTTTAACATAGTGCCATTTTTTAAAGATCTTTTGTAACTGGATAAATTTGATCGATCACTTCCAGAAATTGTAAAAATCGTCTCTAATAATTTCAGTATGTTTATTTCTTGTCTATATGTCGTGTTCTGTTAAATATTTACATTTTTCGGACTAATGTAAGATGAGGCACTGCTTTATTGAATAGTTCTAGTACTCATAATAACTGTGAATTCGTCTTAGTCTGTAAACCTTACGAGTAACAAATAAATGTCAGTTATGACAGTTTTACGTATTAGTAAAGGACAAATGTATCTGTTCACACTATTTTCTTGAATCGTTAAAATCTTCAAATTCAAACTACGCTATTTCCAAAATTTGCCTAATCAATTTATCTCACTGGCGAAACGGAGGCCCGGAAGATGACGCGGCCCATTCTGCGAGTTCCTGAAAACGTGTACAACATTACGACCAAAATGCTCCTTGACAACAGGTCGGAACTGTCGGTTATTTCTCAGATTCTGATGCTGTAACTGAAGGAAAGGAACCCGCTTATAAGAGTCATTCCCACGGTAAAAGTAATCGTCGTTCTATCCTTTGGACTGAAAGAAAAAAACTGGCAGTCAGCAGGAACTCCTGTATATAAAGGTTGCAAATAGTAAACTATCGCTATCGATGTTGGTGATTGCCAGGTTGTCCCGGGCTGTTATCCTAGGCTGCGACCTACCGGAAAAATGCCGGGCAACTATTGATTGTGGGTCCCTGAAGTAGATATAAACGAACCTTATGATGGTGAAATGGTGACCGTTAATGCTGTGGCTGATGAACAAAACATATTAGTGGAGAATTTGCTTGCAAAGGTTGGAAACAATGAAAATTTTACGGATGACTGACGGGATAGACTTGGGCAGGCACTCAAAGAGAATTTCTGTGCATTTTCCTATCACCCGGAAAAAATAAATGGCTTCATACACAAATTTCCTGTTATGGACGCGTTACCGCTAAATGAATATGTTTATGAGATTCCGCAGAAATTAAGACCAACTTCGGGAGAGGTGGATATAAAGGAATTATGTACTTTTTATATCGATGACCTGCTGATCCTGTCAGAAACGTTCGAAGAAAATATGACTCACTTGAGATTGTTGCTCGAGGTACTCACATTAGTACCGGATAACGCAACACTCTGTACCCATAATATGGAGTATCATGGATTTCTTATCATGCCGGAGGAAATATCTTCATCTCCGGAGAAAATCAGTGAAATAGAGTAAATGCCGCCCCCCCCCCCCACGATGTTGAAAGAGCTCAGAAGTTTCTTGGGGATCTGTGCATATTATAGAGGAAATGTACCGAATTTCGCTGAAATCCTATACCTCTTATACAACTTGCTAAGTGGAGGACAAAAATGGGAGTGGTGGGAGCCCCAGCAAACGGAGTTTGAGCAAATAAATAGGATCTTTGCGACAAAGATATGTTTCACGCATCCAGACTTCAACAAACCATTCTTCCTTTACGCGGATGCAATCCTTTATGATTTATGAGATTGCTTAAATTGAAAGTATCGTTAAGGCAACGTAAGGATTGTCACAACCGCAAGTCTGACACTAAAGCTGGCTGAGACCAAATACTACGTGAGCGAACTTCAAATGCTGGAAATATATATTACGGTACAAAAGTTCAAATCATATCTGTGGGGTGACGTAACATACCTGAGGACTGACCAATCAGGCCATCACGTTTCTTCACAAAGCAAAGTTTACGAGTAACTGCATAACACGCTGGGCCATGTTCATCCAGCAGTACGATATTCACGTTGAATACTGCAAACGGCAAGATAATCTACTTGCGGAATGGCTAAGCAGAAATACCGGAGAACGCGAATCTGATGATGCAAAATCTGCAAGGCCAAACGAGGTGTTGATAGCTGCAATAACGCTAGGAGACAGTAACGCTTCAATAGTGTTCTAAAAGCAGGTGGTTGCGGAACAAAAGCAGCAAGAGGACATACGGAACGTGCGACATTATATTCACCGTAGAGAATACACTGACAAACAACGTGTAAGGAACTAGAGCGATTTCTGTCTTCTGCTGGGAAGGACTAGAACTTGCGACCCACAATTCACAAGTTGATTGCTATGGTGTGTAATCTTAGTTATCCATTCTGGATGAGAATCATACAACGTCACATTTTCTGATAAAGTAAGTTGTGAAATGGAACGGATCGTCACGCACGCTGTTGTGCATCGAAGCTTGTTTGTGGAATTCCATAAGGGACTAGCGAGGAATGTTATCCACACCTCTCCAATATCCAACCCACCGAATGGTTTCTGAGAAGCGACCTGGGGTTTACAGGACACTTCGAGCTGAGCAGTCGGGGAGACGGGTGTACTGAGTGTTCAAGCAGGCAAATCTGCTGACCGCGCTGCAACAACCAGAAGATAGTGTGTTGGCCGTCCATCCTGTTGGTCGCTGACCGGATTCCGTCGACGGAACGACCGACTTACGCCACATAAGTCAACGCAGCCACATCTCCAGACGTCTCACCACACCAGTGGGGTAAAGTGCAGTGCTATCCACGAACAGTACATTTCAATCACCCACCCTGTAAAGGTCATAGAGAACAATCGTCTCATGCTCCACTGATACCATCGCAGTTCAGGACTGTTCCCATTTATTAATTTCAGACGTCTATTCGCAATTCAGTTTATTTAATAAATGCAGTGTTACAGTTCATTCAAGATTGAAAATAATTTTAACTAAGGGTAATAACAATTTT
Source organism: Vandiemenella viatica (assembly GCA_031002005.1). NCBI lineage: Eukaryota > Metazoa > Arthropoda > Insecta > Orthoptera > Morabidae > Vandiemenella > Vandiemenella viatica. Next base: position 205,607,702 of record CM061921.1, on the reverse strand, counting down.
CTTGAATGTGTTTTAACGTCTTACCGTTTAAAAAGGAATAAGCATGCCTGCCATTATGCTGAGCGAAAATTAAAAGTAAGTCTGATTAAATGAATAAACCCTCAATCCGCAGGCATTTGAATAATAAATCAAATTAACGGGAAATGTGACATGTCAGTTGTTAACACGTAATTTCATTTTCATGACTGGCGGATAGCAAACAAACCTTCCTACCCATACGATTAGTTTAATTAAATATACTTAAGTGTTAACATGTTAAAAAAATATTTTTAAATCGGTGATTGAATATAGCATATTAAACAAAAGTCTTCAAACCGCCGTATAGAGCAGGAAGACAGTTTATATTACGATTTGTAAGTGTAAGTAGCTTTTGGATTTCTCATAATAAAATATATTCGATCGTTTCAGAAAAGGTTAAGTACAATTTTCATAACCCGTCAGTATCACCAGCTGCTGTTATTAGAGCAATATGCTCCAAATTTATGTTGATGATAGATCATTACGAATCGTTACACTCTTTCAGATTTTTTTTCCCCAGGGCTTTACAGCTCCAGGTGGGTGAGTATGGAGAACAAGGAAAGCACCTTTTGTAGGAATAATTTCCGCATTCGCGTTAAGCGACTTTGGAATAACCATGGAAAACCGAAATCTGGATGGCAGGACGGGGATTTGAACCCACTTCCACCCGAAAGACAGGCACGAGAGTTACTGCTTTCCAAAATTCAACACCAACAGTACAGTGATTATTTTGTACAAATGAATTAATCATTTATCTGCAAAGTAATGTGCATGTCACCTACCGTCTTACTTCTTCATTACGAGAAAATGCCTAGGAGGTATTATTGTATAATCCATTTGCTTCAACTCTATGTTTATATCACAAACCTTTAAAATGGCTTTTAAAGCAAATTCAGATGTACACTAAAACTTTTTTTCTATAATGATTATGAGCGAAGCACAGTCACAAATATTTATTTTAAAACGTTCAGCTCGAAATTAGATATCACACAGAAATTATTTAAACGCAACACTGGTGGATATTACTGGAATTAATGCTTTGTAATGGTACATCGTCAGTATTGCTGATTTTCTATCGCTTACGACGAAGTACATGAAATTATATTGTTTTCAATGTTTGTCCCGTTACGGGATTGTAATGTCGGTTTGCTAGACTGAGGTCAAATAATCCATATGTCAAGGGAAGGGCTTAACGCGTTGTTTGAAACATCAAACGATTTCTGCAAATTATACGATTAATGCTGTACATTGTGGAAAAGAGAGTAATAGGTTTAGTTGCTGAAAAAAAAAAAGATCAATAACGGAACTGTGGAAATGAATTTGTTACGGAGTTTCAATGTCTGGAATTATAGATTAAAACAAAAACATGTCTGTCTGTCAACATTAAATAATTAGTATTGAAATTATAACGAATACTTGAAATCTTCTACATCACTCAATGAATAAAAAGAATAAAAACTTAAACTCTTGATTTATTAATAATACCGGCGCATCATTCATCGCAGTAAATCAATAATTGTATTAAATTGATATTCCGAAAACGTCTCAGCGTGTTTTTCATTTTTAAAATATTTAAGAAGTGGTAGTAGAAGAGATAGTAGGTGAAGATCAGTTTGGGTTTAGGAAAAATCGTGCTTCGAGGAAAGCAAGTCTGGCTCTAAGATTAATACTTGAAGGGTGGATCAAGAAAAACAATGATACTTTTTTGGCGTTTGTTGATTCAGAAAAATCTTTTGATAATGTTTGGTAGGACAAGATGTTCAAAACTTTAAAGAAGTCGGGTCTAAAATATCGAGATAGAAGAATACTTTGTAAATTATACAAGAATCACGTGGCTATAATAATAGTAGCGAACCATGGGAGACATGCATCAGTTAAAAAGGGAGTGAGACAAGGTTGTAGTCTATTCCAGTTAATATTCAATTTGTGTGTAGAAGAAGCAATAAAGGTAATAAAAGAAAAATTTCATGTGGCATAAGTGTTCAGGGAGAAAAAATAGTATGCTACGATTTGCAGACGACATAGTCTTGTCAGCAGAACCAGACTGATGATATTTGGAAGTTACTGAATGGCATGAACAAAACGCTGAAGGAAAATTTTGGATTGAATATGAATCACAGCAAGATAAAAGTGAAGACATGTAGCAGAAATGATACTAATCACAGTAGATTAAATATAAAAATAGAATCGGATGCAATAGGAGAAGTAAGTGAATTGTGCTATTTGGGAAGCAAAATTACAACCGATAGGCGAAGCAAGAATGATGTTAAATGCAGAATAGAACTGACAAAAGGAGCCTTCATGAAAAAGAGAAATCTTTTAGTTTCAAACATTGATCTAGGAATTAGAAAGAACAATTTAAATGTCTATGTGTGGAGCACAGCACTTTCTAGTAGGGAAGGATGGACTTTAGGAATACTAGAAAAAAAGAAAATTGAAGCATTTCAAACGTGGTGCTACAAAAGAATGCCGGAAATTAAGTGGACAGAAAAAGTATGAAATGAAGGAGTTTTGGAAGTGATTGGTGAAGAAAGAAGTTTGTGGAAGAAGCTTACAGAAAGAAGAGACAGGCTGGTAGGTCATATTTTGAGACATGCTGGATTGGAGGGAACATTGGAAGGTAAGAACTTTAGAGGAAGACAGATATTAGAATATATGAAGCAGATAATTGAGGAGATACTTTGTAAGGGATATGTAGACATGAATAGAGGATTGCATCAAACCAGTCGAAAGACTGATGACAGCAAAAAAATAAAAAATGGTTATATGAATTTATGAATTTTTGCTGTGGTGAGTGAACGGTAACGCTATTGCCTTGCATTCGTAGTGGACGCAGGATCGAATTCCCGTCCGGCCATCCAGAATCAGGTTCCGCAAATCATTCCAGGTGAATGCCGAGGTGGTTCTTTGAAAAGGCCATAGAGGAATTTCTTACCGTTCCTTGCCTCTAATTTTATCCCGCCCCTACTGACCTTGACGTCAAAGTCCCGTAAAGAAAAAAATCTATATGTTATCTATCTATACCTTAATCATTTATTGCTGTGACACACCTGTAAAATTGTTTGAATTAACTGTATTGCACCGATCATTATGAGATTCATATCATAGTGAAGCACAAGGTTTCATATTAATGAAGTATAAACCTTCTTTTCAATTTATTTTCCCGTGTTATTAAGTGTAAACGTATATTCAGTTTTAGTCTTATTGATGAAATTACTACCAATTTTTTTTTTTTTTTTATTTCTTTATTTTACGATACTTTTCACAACGCGAAATGTTTTTTCTCCTTTTTCGTTTCTTTCTTAAAGAGTGGTAACATTTTGAATACAGTTAGACGTCTTTCTTGGAAGAGGAAACTTATGTCGTTTAGGGTGTAGACAGAAAAGGTTACAGGCCAGCGCAACGTAACCAGGGCCTCTCTTGACCTCCCTTTGGAATGTGAGGAATCTTCATATTACTCAGAGGGCCTCAAAGGAGATTCACTGTACGTCTTCGCTTGGAATCTCTCTCGTGTCAAGCCTGTACTGGAGCTCTTCTTGTTAGGCATTCTGCTTCACTTCTTGTTGCTAAAACGGGGGGCGGCTGTGTGCCTGCTTTTAAAAGGGAATGTTGTTCGTTAACAGGTAAATACTGTACCACACAATCGCACTGAATATGGATATGTTTTGGTTTACTTATTTGTGTAAACGTACCTGTGAATGGCAGTTATTGTTAACACAATAACGATTTTTTTGGTGTCAAAAATCAGTATTTCATATTCCAATCATATGGAAGATTAACATATGAATCAAGTTGTATAACTGGGAAAAAAGTGCTTTGAGAAATAGAGTCGGTATTTTCGCCGCCTCACATAGAAGGTTTAAAATGAATATCATAAATTTAATGCCGAAAAAAAATCTGGAAATAATAGCAATCTATTAAATCGCAAAAACCACATCAGATCCCACCTACATAGAGTGATGGAATAACATTCATTCACCGAACATGTGCTAGCTCCATCCTCTGCACGATGTCAAAGGAACACAAATCTTTGTACCTTTCGCTTTTTTCCCTCTCTCAATTCTCTCTTTGTTATCATATTCCGGAATCAACTGAGAGTACATAAAAAACTGCTTCCAAAGTATGATGATCAAAATGTCCCAAAAAGAAACAGCTCACAGTTATTGAATTTTTAATAGTTTTCGCCTTTGAAGATTCATTCTTTGTTCTTTGGATCGGGTGTTGATTAATTATGGCGACATTTTGCCCCAAACAACCAGACATCTTATAGTCCGAAAGCATATTAACCTCCATACATCTTATAGTCCGAAAGCAGATTAATTCCTAACTGTAATTTAGTTAGTTGTCAACACAAAAAAAAACAAGCTACAAACGTTTCAGAGATGTTATTACGCTTGTAATATGAACGATGGATGTTGTTATTCCTCTATGTTTCTACTTCAAGCACGGCATTACCCATAGCTCGCTCCGTCTCTGCTCGTATTCAAAGGCTGCTATTTGCCATTAATAGTTCCATATACTGAAGATGCAAGTGTTCGCCTTTGATACTTCTATTAATAGTTCTCTGTCACTTCATACTCAGCGGAAGATATCCAAATTTTGCAGAGCGAGCCCTTTCGGTCAAACACAGCCGTATGAGGTAACGGGGTAATGCACTTTGACCCTAAAAACTCATATTTGATACTAACGTTTTTGCTACTATTAGACTGTGTACAATGGATTTTTGGTTTAAATCTAACTTAAAAAGTCCAAAAAGATCAAAATATTTCATTAATATTAATTAATACTTTATATTTTTTTGTTACTACTTTGTATAATACGAAATTCGTGACCTAGGAATTATTCTAGAACAGTGACTTTTTTTAACTTTTTTTTGTCATCAGCCTCTCATCTGGTATGATGCAATCTTCCATCCCTTCCTGTCTTGTGCTGATCTCTTCATCTTAATGTACGCTTTAAAACCCACGTCCTCAATTATCTGCTTCCTATGTTCTAATCTCTGTCTTCACCTACAGTTCTTACCTTCTTCCGTTCACTCTACTAACAAACTAACTAATACCGCATATCTTAATATGTGACGCACCATCCTATATCTTCTTTCTGTAACACTCATCCACAAGCTTCTTTTCTCATCCATCATATCCAAAATATGCTCCTTTCGAACTTTATCCACATAATGTTCAGCATCCTTCTATAGCAAAAGCTTCAATACTCCTTTTTTCTGGTACTCTTGAAGTACGTGCTTCAGTAACATAAAGTATTGTGCTCCACACATAAAGTTTTTAATAGTTCTTTCTGAGTATTTTGTATTTGAAACTAAGAGATTTCTCTTTTTTCATGAAAGCTCTTTTCGCTAGTGCTATTCTGCTTTTAACATAATTCCTGCTTAGTTGTAATTTTACTTCCTAAGTAGTAGAATTTATATACTTCTTAAATGGCATCCGATCGTATCTTAATGTTTAATCTACTATTACTGCCATCATTTATACTACATTGCACCACTTTTTAACCAACTTCAAAAATAGGAGGATTTACTCAATTCGTATTTTTTAATATATATTCAGCGATATCTTCCCCAATTTTGGAACGATTTAAATGAAATTTTTTATAGCGAATAAGGTATACTTCCAAAGTTGTTCGTATGAATTTCATTGAGAACTCTCCCCTTCTACCCATTTACACCACTTAATTTTTATACAAACCCACATTTTTTATCCGATTTCGATGGCTCTTTGGACATGTATAGTCAAAAATAAAGAGGAAAAAACTGTCAAATTTTGGTCTGAAAAAACTGAACCGCTCTCTCCCTATCCACCCCATAATTTTTGCCAATTTTCTTGATACAAAGCTACAATCGACAACATTTAACTGATCTCCATTAAAGTTGGCACATACATGTAATTTTTCATGAAAAAGGTTTCTGTTCAAAAAAATAAAAAGCACCCTTTACAACCCTTAATTTTATAGAAATATACTCTTCTTATCTGATTTCGATTGAACTTTGCACATGTATACTTTAAAACAAACACAAAAATCCTGTCAAAATTTGGTCTGCCAAAGCTCATCCCTTCTCCCTCCTTCCACCCCCCTTAATTTTTGTCAATGTTCTTTATTAAAAGCTACAGTCGACACCGTTGGACCGATTATTATCAAAGTTGGCATACATGTAATTTTTCATGGAGAAGGTTTCTGACAAAAAAAATAATAATAAAGAAACCACCCCTGTCACCCTTTAAGCATCTTAATTTTTATACATACCCACATTTTTATCCGATTTCGATGGAAATTTGAACAAGTATAGTTAAAAATAAAGTGTAAAATGCTATCAACTTTTGGTTTGAAAAAACTGAATCCCTCTCCCCCTAACCACCCCCTTCATTTTTGCTAATTTTCATTATACAAAGCTATAGTTGACACCATTTAACTGTTCTCCATTAAAGTTGGAATATACATGTAATTTTTCATGGAGAATATTTCTGCCCCAAAAAAATAAAAAATAAAAAACACCCTTTACACCCCTTAATTTTATACAAACCTACATTTCTTATGTGATTTTGATTAAACTTTGCACATGTATATTTTAAAACAAAGAGAAAAATCCTATCAACATTTGGGTCTGTCAAAGCTCAATCACTCTCCCTCCTTCAACCACCTTAATTTTTGTCATGTTTTTTATAAAAAGCTACAGTCGACACCGTTTGACCGATTACCATGAAAGTTGGTGCTTATATGTATTTTTTCAGGAGGAAGGTTTCTCACCAAAAAATCCAAAAATCACCGTCTCTCCCCATTAAACCGCTTAATTTTTGTACAAACCCACAGTTTTTATATAGTTTAAATAGTAATTAGCAATTTTTACTATAAAATAAACAGAAGAATAATGTCAACATTTGGTTTGCTAAACTTGAACCCCTCTCCCCGTTTCCACCCTTCTTGATTTTTGTCAATTTTGTTTTTAAAATGCTACAGTCGATACCATTTGACCGATCTTTATGAAAGTTGGCACATATATGTATTTTTTTATGGATAAGATTTCTCAACAAAAAATCCAAAAAGTACCCTAGCTCCCCTTTTACATCCCTTAATTTTTGCACAAAATTTAATTCGGTTCGGTGGAACTTCGCATTTGGATACTTTAAAACAAATAGAAAAGAAAAATACTATCCACATAAATTTCACAAATTTCCCCCTTTCTACCCCTTTAATACTATAAATGTTCATTATATAAAGCTACAGTTTCTATCTGATTTTAAAGGAAGTGTGCATATGTATACTTAAAAACAAACAGAAAAATACTGTCTACATTCGGTTTCGAGAAGCCAAACATTTCTCGCCCATTCCACCCCGTTAATCTACACAAAGCTACAGTTTCTATCCGATTCTGAAGGAAATTTGCACACGTATACTTTAAAATAAACAGAACTATTGTGTTTAAATTTGGTTGCAGAAGCCCAACCCCTCTTCCCTTCTACCCCCACCCTCCTAATTTCCAATGTTCTTTACAGATACCCACAGCTTTTATCAGATTTCGATGGAACATTGCACATGTGTACTTTCAAACAAAGATAAACATAGGTACTACAATCTATTTACAAAACCCAACCGCTCACTCCCTTACCCCACTTAATTTCTGCAAATATTTTTTATACAAAGTTACAGTTTCTATCTGGTTTCGATGGAACTTTGTACATGTATACTTTAAAACAAAGAGAAAGGACTGTCCACACTAGCTTTACAAAAACCGAAATACTCTTAGTTTCCACGCTCCTCAATTGTTTTTTATACATACCTGCAAGGTTTATCTGATATCCATAGAAATTTGCACATGTATACTTTAAATCAATCAGAAAAGACAGTCTACATTTGGTATACAAAAGCCCAATCTCTCTTCCCCTTTACCCCCACCCATTTTAATTTCCAATGTTCTTTACAAAAATCCATAGTTTTAAATCCCATCAAAATCAGTTAAGCTATTTTTAAGTCGTGGCAGAATATTTATAGTATAAATGTGTCCTGATGTCTCAACATGTACTTCAGATTTCAACTTGGACCACAAGCTTTCACGTTGTGAAAACCAATTAAATATCAAAATTGATGGTAAAGAAAACAGCAACCAGTCACATTTGTAAATATGTTTATTACACCATTACCGGTTTCGGGCAAAGTTGCCCATCATCAGATGGTTTGCATTAACTTCACATCTGCAGATGCAAATTACAGCGCATTTGTGCATCATATAATGTTGAAAATTATTTGCGATGAATAAGAGAAGTTTAATTATTTTGTAATGAAGTTAACTTCATTACAAAATAATTAAACTTCTCTTATTCATCGCAAATAATTTTCAACATTATAGGATGCACAAATGCGCTGTAATTTGCATCTGCAGATGTGAAGTTAATGCAAACCATCTGATGATGGGCAACTTTGCCCGAAACCGGTAATGGTGTAATAAACATATTTACAAATGTGACTGGTTGCTGTTTTCTTTACCATCAATTTTGATATAACAGTCACGGAGTTCCACTGATCCATCATGGATAAAATATTATTATCAATTAAATATCTTCGTTTTCTGTGTGATGCCGGAACAAACAGATATATTCCAGAGACAGATTTGTGTATGTGGTATGTATTAATGCCCAGATGTTACATGTTTCGATTATCAAGCAGCAGCTTTAACATATGTTATTATTAGATCGAAACACAGCCTGGACCAAAATGTAAACTGAGATTCCTTAAAACAACATCCAATTCACCCCGTTCTGGAAATTGTTGGGGTATATAAAGACACTTTTTTTTTTCTAAAGCAAACGCTTTTTTACTACTGAGCTACAAGAAATTTTGCAAAAAAACTAATTTCCACTAAAAATTTAAAAGTAAATTAATTGTTTTAAAAAAACATAAAAACCGCCTTAAAAATTTAAAATAACTTTAGACCTTGCTTCGAAGAAAGTAAATCTAAATGGACAATATTTTACATTACTGTTATTGAAATTTTTACATTAATTAGTTATTTTTGGAGTAGGTGCTAGCCAAAGCAAGAAAAACAAAAAGATAAAAACAATAATAAATAACAATAATACATAAAATACCATGTTACTACTTACCTACAATTTATGCTAGAAACATGTTTCAACAAAACTGATACATACAGATGATACGCCGATTTTATACTAACGGTAAAGAGTTTACTGCATGATGCAGCCTACCAATTGACGCTGTAGTGCAAGAGATATGCCTGGATGACCAACAAGGCCGAGCCACAGATTAAAATACTGTTAATTTGTTTCCTTAAGCTGTCTCCTGCAATAACACTATCTGTCTCACGACATGCTGTAAAATATTTGGAATTTTTGTTCGTACTCCCCGTTTCGCCTCGAACACGAAATAAAGTTCAGTAATACGATCTTTGCGATGTGACAGTTGGCTCAGCTCCAAAAATAACTGGTTAATGTAAAAGTTTCAATAACAGTAATGTAAAATATTGTCCATTTAGATTTACTTTCTTCTAAGCGAGGTATAAAGTTATATTAAAATTTTTAGTTAGCATTTTTTTGAAGGATTTTATGTGTTTTTTTTTTTTTAAACAGTTATTTTGTCTTGCCTTTGTTTACATTTAGTATAAAAACTTCCTTTAGTATCTTACTCATGACATTCAGTATCTTACTCATGACATTCAGTATCTTCTCAATATCTTCAACCTGTTCTGCTGATAGGTCATCAGAAAATCGTATCATACTGATTTTTTCTTCTTGAACACTTTTGTCACATTAAACTTTTTCTTCCTTTATTGCTTCCTTTTCTTACAAATTTAATATTTATTGAGGTAGACTACAACCTGGTCGTGCATCGTTTATAACTGATGCATATCTCTCATGATTACTTACTTTTATTATTGCTACCTGACTCTTGTATAGATGGCAAATGATTCTTCTATATCGCTATAAAATACCTGTCTTCATTAAAACTTTAAAACATCGTGTCCCACTTAACATTATCAGAAGCTTTATACTATATAAATCAACAAAAGCCATAAAAGTATGTTTGTTTTTCATGATCCTCTCTACAAGTATTAATTTTATAGCAAGAAATGCGTTTCTTGTACGGCTTTTTTTCCCAAATCCAAACTGATCTTCAGCTACTATCTCTTTACTATCCTTTCTATTCATCTGTATATTATCCTTGTAAGTAATTTTGAACTATGTGATGTTAGAGTCATGGTGCAATAATTCTCACGTTAATCAGATTATGCTTTCTTTGGTAGTGTGTAGCTGATACTTTTATTAAAGTCAGTTGGAATTTCTCCTGTTTCGTAACCTTTTGATATCAGTTTGAACAATCTTTGGATTCCATCATTTCGTAAGGATTTCAGATGTTCTGTAAGAATCTCATCAATTTAAACTACCTTATTTGATTTCAGATCTTTCAAAGCTGTGTCAAATTCTGTCCTTAAAACATCATCTCCTCATGTCGGCGTAGTCTTCTTTTTCCATTAGGCCTCGCATTCGGGAGGACGCCGGTTCGAATCCCCGTCCGGGCATCCAGATTGTGAGTTTTCCATGGTTTCCCAAATCACTCCAGGCAAGTTCCTGGATGCTTCCTGCAAAAGGTCATGGCTGAATTCCTTCCCATTTCTTGCTCCCCATCCTTTCCCGTCTCTAAAGACCTCGCTGTTAAGACACGATAAGCAGTAAAAAAAAAATCAATTACACTGTTGTTTCAATCATTGTAATCAGTGTATTCCTTCCATAGGTTAGCTCTGTCTACGGAGTTTAAAAGAGATTTCATATCAGCAGCTTTGATGTTTATACTCCTTTTCTTAGTTTCTCTTAAAATTTGGTTTATCGACCTATAGACCACATTTACTTTCCATTGCCTTTCTAATTGTTTGCACTTCTCTTGCATCCTGCTTTCTTTTACTTTTTAGCATTTGTTTATTTGATTACTTAAATGTCTGTACTGCTCTCTTCCTGCTTCATCCTGAGCATTTTTAATCCTTTTCCTCCGATCCATCCAAAATTTATTCTGTAATCCAAAGTTTCCGGGTTATATTGTTTCCTAAATCCAAATGTTTCTTTACCAGCCTTGATTATTTCACTCTTCAATGCATTCTATTCGGCTTCAGTTGAACTTCTTCCTGGGTTATTTCGTAGAATACGTCTGTCATCCGTGCAAATTTTTCTCTCATAATTTGTTCCAGTCCGGTCTCGTATAGCTACATTATTCTCCTGGATTCAAGCCTGCACTTCATAACTATCAGATTGTGGTCAGTGTCTGTGTCAGCTCTTGGGTCAGCTTTACAGTCAATAACTTGATTTCTAAATCTCTGATTCACCATGATAAAATCTAGCTGATTTCTGCCTGTATCTCCTGGACGTTTCCAAGCGTATATCCCTCGTGCATGATTCTTAAATAGTGTGTTCGCCACGCCTAATACACAACTTTCATGAAATTCTAACAACCTGCTTCCTCGCTCATTTCTTTTGCCTAGACCAAACCTTCATACAGTATTTCCCACTTTACCTTCTCCGACTATCGCATTCCAGTCACCCATGATTATTATGTTTTCATCGCCCTTCACTAATTGGATTAATTCTTCAATTTCATCATATGTTTTCTCTATTGCTTCATCATATCCCTGTGACGTTGACATATAATGTGGTTTGCGTACGCACAGGGCCGGCGCTAGGAGTTTCGGGCCCGGGGTAAAACGGGCGACCTTTTTTTTCTTTTTTTTTTTTTTAGCTCTACAAACCAGGCGACAGTGGGCGAATTCTAGTCTTCGCGCCCTGAGGGCCCCTACAGTCGGTGATCGGGGACCCGCATCAGCCGGCGGGCCCGGGTACTTTTGACCCACTTACCCCCCCCCCCCCTAACGCCGGCCCTTCGTACGCATAGTTTCTATCCTCGTCTACGTAATGCTGTCACTATACTGTTCATATCAACTCACCCGTTTTCATACTCGCTTGCTCGTTACAAATCTTACACACGTAACTCCACTGACAGCTTGTGTGTGCCGGCCTCGGTAGCGTAGGGGCTAGAGCACTAGCTCCGCGTGCCGTAGGTCGCCGGTTCGAATCCGGCCACGGGCATGGATGTTGTGTGTCTGTGTGTATTGTGAATGTCCTGTCCGTCCTGTGGTGTCTATACTTAGTAATCATAACATAATTCTCGATAGACAGACACTTAATACTGACATGAGATGCGAATTACCCAGGAAACGGAAGCCGTTAGTTATTCTATATGATATACCAGTCTCCATCGATACAGAGAAATTGAGAGATATTGTTTACGAGCAAAATTTTGAAGACAAAGTAGCCAGAACTGATTTCGTAGAAGGTTTCAAACCAAGACTTAAAACAGGTCCGAGAAATAAAGCTACCGTCCATCGTGTAATGGAAGTTAGTGGAAAAGTTAGAACTATGTTGTTGGAACAGAAAAAAATATTCATTGAATTTTCAGCTGTGACGGCTAAGGATTACATTACAGTACCGAACTGTGTAAGGTGCTGTGATTGGGGTCATGTCAGCAAGCACTGCCAGCCGGCTGACTCAACATGCGGCCACTGCGGTGCGACTGGACACAAGAAAGACCAATGCGAAAAGAAAAACATTGCTCCCGTATGCATCCCATGTGCGAAAAGAGGTAAAACGTGCAAAAAGAAAGGGAAGGAGTGTCTAACCTATAAGATGCTCCTTCAGCGTATGATCAGCCGAATAGATTATGGATAAGCCAGTAAAACAGCAAAAGGGATTGAAATCCCTTATGTATGATAAACATGGGATGGTAATAACAAACAAGAGGAAAAATAAAAATCCGTCACTGAAGCGCAGGGATGCAGAACGAGCGGCAAACTTTAGAAGTAAAAAACAAGGCAGCCGAGACTTAGCACCAAAAATGATAGACTCAGCAGTACAGACGGAAGAATTCGCAGAGACACAAAACACAACGAAAGACGCTACAGTTCAGACTGAAGAATACGTAGAGACGAAACACATAGCGAAAGACACTGCAGTTCAGACCGAAGAATACGAATAAATAAAAACCAGACTAAAGGATACAAGCACACAAACTGTTACAACCCCTCCTTACCCAGGAAGAAGGGCAGGACTTGGATGGCTTAAAGGGCCTAACTTGGTCGATGCAAGCCCGACGGCAGCGCAATCTACACACCCTAAAATACCACTGGAAACAAAGTTTGAAAAAAGAGCTGCGTTAGATCCCACAAAAATATACATAGACCATTAGAACACGGTAAAAATTAGTAGACTAGAACAAGAGCATGTGTTGGCAATGGCGCTTAGGCACCTCACTAGGATGCTGCACCCAGCAGGGAAAACAGTCACCTTTCCCCAACTTGAAGCAGTGGACAGAATACAAATCAAGGCCAGCAACTTACCCACGGATCCAGCCCAGTTGTTGACGCTAGTTAAAAAATTATTCAACAACAGAAATGAGATTTTTGACCCGGACCAAATATATAAACAATTTGTAATGACTCAGGGAAGGATAGTTTTCGACGCGAAATTTCCATGGCCTCAGAGTAATGTTTACACTAAGCACCCATAGATGAAAGGTACAATCAAAGTTGCACAAATTAATGCAAGACGGACAAATATGGTCCTGCATGAGCTAAGGAATCTTGCTGTGCAACATGACTGGGATGTTATCTGTGTGCAAGAGCCTTACTCTAAGGGCGGACAAATACCACGCATGCCAGTATCCTTACAAACCATAGTAAGTGGACCTAAACCTTTGGCAGGAATCATTGTACTAAATAAAGAACTAACTGTAACCAAAATATCGTAATACTGTGATGAGCACACAGCATGTGCAGAGATCGATACCGGGTGGTGTAGCGTTACTTTGGTATCGATGTACTGCCAATATAAGGACCCTATACATACTTATCTAAATAAAATAAGAAAAATTTGCATTGAGTTACAAGATCAAAGGATAATTGTAACAGCAGATATAAATGCACACTCCCCACTCTGGTACAGTGATACAACGGATGAACGAGGCTTAATGGTAGAGGAACTGTTAAATGAGTTATGCCTGGAAGTCAGGAACTGCCCTAATAATGCTCCAACCTTTAGTAATAGAGCCGGTGCAAAATCGAATATCGATGTAACGCTGACCAACCAGCTGGCAGGAAACCTAGTTAGAAACTGGAGGGTGGTTGAAAACGAAACTACAAGTGACCACAACTTGATTCTGTTTGATCTGGCCAAAGGTAGGTTGCAAATCAATGAAATTAACGACACAAGGAAAAAATATAACTTACGTAGGGCAGATTGGGCGAAACTAAGAGATGAATTCCGTCTACCAGTGGATCTATTGGAAGGTAATGATGTAGATGTCATAGCAAGAGGGATCACGCGTGAAATTCAGCGCGTAATAAAATGGCCATTCCCCTCAAAAGACCTGCGAATACTACAGACATACCGTGGAGCGACCGACTGCAAAAACTACGATCGGAGATGAGGAAGGCGAGAAAAGAGTACCAACGGTGCATGATTGCTGCCGATAGGTGCTTGCTTCTCGATAGATACAGGGAAAGGAAGACTGCCTTTAAAGAGCTGCTAATAAAAACAAAGCAGCAGAGTTGGGAGGATTATGTAAACGCTAATTTAAAGTCAGATCCCTGGGGCGTCCCCTACAAGATCGCAGCTAGCAAATTGAGACCACCGACTACACTATCAACCGTAAGAAGGGCAGACGGGACCATGACGGCCAACTGGAGCGTAACAGCTGAGGAACTGTTAAAAGTACTATTACCAGACGATGAGGCAGTAGGTGAAAGTTTAGAGCAAGAAAATCTCCGTAAAGGTCACAATGAAATTTATACCTCAGCTACATTAGCGGATGATGTGACGGACGAAGTAATTAAAGCGATTAACACCATGTCCCGGAAAAAGACACCTGGACTGGACGGAATCGCTGCTGAAGTGCTCCAGGCATTAGTGGTTCAGCTGGCTTAACCACTCTGCATACTATTTAATAAATGCCCTCAGCAAGGCAGGGTTCCAAATATCTGGAAGCAGAATGAAGTGGTGATCCTAAAGAAGGGGAACGACAAGGATCCATTAAATCCTAAATCCTACCGGCCGATCTGTCTGCTAAATGTGCTTGGAAAAGTGCAGGAAAAAATTTTAGTATGGAAACTACAGGAACACATGAAAAAGTATGGTATGAGTGTACATCAATTTGGTTTCAGAGCGGGTAGGTCGACCGAGGATGCCATAAATAAGGCCGTGCATCTAGTGAAAAGTAGTAACAGCAAGTATGTAATAGCTATCGCTGTCGACATTTCTGGAGCATTCGATAACTTATGGTGGCCAGCTCTGTTTAGCCGCCTGCGAGCAATAGGAATTCCTAGTAACCTCTATGTAACGCTACGCGACTACTGTAAAAACCGATTTGCCAAACTGAGATGTCCACGAGTGACATTAGAGAAAAAATTAACCAAAGGCTGTCCGCAAGGATCGGTGTGTGGACCAGTGTTCCGGGACGTAACATTCGAAATGACCATAGAAAGCATGATTGGGCAAGAAGGACTCCTGGGGCATGTTGCCTTCGCGGATGACCTTCTACTGCTGATACAAGGGGAAACAAGGGACGAAGTAGAGACTAGAAGCAGAATGGCATTAAGACATTTACAAAACTGGTGCTCCAAAGTGAAATTAACCCTTGCACCACACAAGACTCAATTCATGGTTCTCAGTGGGCGCCCCAAGCGAAATCAAATAATAAAAGTTAACGACGTCTCCATAAAAAGAGTTAGAACTTGTAAATATCTGGGAGTCATGCTAGACGAGCGACTAAACTTTACTGACCATATAACGGAGGTGTGCAGTCGTGCAAAAATAGTGATGAACAAACTGATCAGTATTGGACAAAGAAGATTTCATCTTCCAACGTCCATAATAAGGAAGTATCACGACAGTATATTATCCTCGATTGTGGGATATGCTGCTAGCAGTTGGGCGCATAAGTTACGACAAGTTAAACCTCGCCAGGCACTAAGAAGCGTACAAAGAAGCATACTGATAAGATTAAGTGGTGCATATAGCACAACAGCGACCGACTCTCTGCTGGTTGCGTTGGGCGTTTGGCCACTTGACCTAGAAGTTAGAAAGAGAGGGGCACACTATTGGCTACGAACCGGCGACGCCGAAAAAGTAGAACAAATTTTAGGAAGACCGGTTACAGAAGCACGGGAGATAAAAACAGTCTTGATGGAAGAACGGCAACAACAGTGGTCGCGTAGTACGACTGGCAGGAGAACCTACAATATTTGGCCAACAATTCAAGAGAGATTAAACCTTCGTCACCTAGATCCGTCAACCGGACATGTGAAAGCGAACAACCTACTAGCCGGATATTAAAGACTCCTTACTTCTGTAATTGAATATGTATCATTAGTAAAATTAGTTCTCACAACCAGTGTTGGAGGTGGCCAGTCTCCCGATGGGCGGCCTTCCCGGTCACTTTGGCTGCCAGAGAGACTGAGAACGTGCGCTATTCCGGGAGATTTGGAATTCGGATTACCGCACCGATACCAATGCTGGAAAATGCTTTCTTAGATGGTAGAGTAGTAGATAGAAGTGATAGTTTAGTAATAGTAGCAGTGGTAGACGTACAAAGTGACATAGTGAAATATTAAAAATTCTAACCATAAAGTGGACAGGAAACTGCAGACACCATACAAAACTAAAAAACTGTAATAAATCAATTATGACAAAATGCAGCAAGTTTAGAAAGTTATAATATATGCTAACAGCAAAACAATCGTATGTATCGTGCCAACAAGAAAATACTGTACAGACATTGCCAAAACCATACATAACAAAAATTTAAATTATTCATTGTGGAATTATCTTTTGAAATATCAAATGTAAAACTGTTGTGTTAAATTAAGGCCTATTTTAGTTTCTAGATACTAGGCTGTAAAATGTGTGCTAAATAAAAAATAATAATAATAATCATAACATACTGGAGAAACTATATCACTGGATGAGATATCATAAACACATCGAGCTGGCTTAATGGTTTAGTTGCCGAAAGCCATTAAAAAAAAAAAGCAGCAGCTTGTGTGCATCCTCCAACTTAATCACACTAATCCCAATTACATGTAACTTAAATCGTTCCACCTTCCATTTTAGTATTTTAATCTACCTATGCTATTTACACTTCTAACATTCCATGCTCCTACTCGTAGAATGTCTCTATCTATTCTGATTACTCTTCCTTGAGCAATCCTCACCCGAAATCCGATATGGGGACTATTATACCTAGAGAATCTTACCCAGGAAGAAGACATAATTCCATATGCAATTTGACAGGATTACATGTCTTCGAGATACCCTTAAGGTCATTAATGTAGTGGCTTCCCGTTGCCCTCTGCATCCCCATTCCGTCAATCATTTCTGATTCATCCATCTTTAGGAGCCCTTTCTAACCTCAAGTGCAAGAGGGTGCCCTGGACCGCTTCTCGCTTTTCCTCTCTCCTTTCAGGAGGTCGTTGGGAAGCTGTGGGTGAGTCCTTATACTAGCAATGACTCAGTCACCAGAGCCTCATCCGTGTAAACATGGTGCATCACTTACACCCCACAGTGATCATACCCAAAAAATCAAGGTTATGGACTGAGCAATTCACGGAAATTCATTTTATACGACCATGGACGCTGAAAATAAAAACATTGAGGGATAACAAAATCCATTGTCTCAACTATAAACATCTCTGAAACGTCTCTAGTTTGATTTTTGATTTGTGTTGTTAATGCTGACAACCATCTGATACTGTCAGGAGTTAATCTTCATTTGGCACAGAACATCCAACATATTTCACATGATAAATAGCGATGGTTAACCAACGCCTGGTTAATTCGATAATGCAGGGCTTTTCTGACCACACTCCCCCTCCATTAAAAAAAAAATGTTCCCAAGCTTCCCACCCACCACCACAATTTTATTATTAAAAAAGGTAAATGTCTACTTCTCAGTACTAACAATGACATCAAGATGAACTTTACTACGTTTGCGATGTTACAATGTAGATTTTCAACTGTAAGATAGTGTGTAATGGAGACATACTACTTCCGATGGTGTAGAGCTAGGGTGTCGTCCACAACGGAGGCGAAACTATCTCACACCCCCACACCCTTCCTCCCTTACTTGTCTTCTTTCTCCCCTCCCCCCCCCGGCCCCCTGGGCCTTTGGTCCCTGTCAGCAAGGAGTTATTCATCTGTACTTCACCACAACATTAATTCTGATGTACCAACGTGAACAGTTTATAGATACAACGTACCTATGTATTCAGTAATCATTACACCAATACTTCATCTTAACTGTGGTAGTTGGAACAACATCACATAAAGTTCGTACTATACTGCATGTATTATGAGTGTTTCACGGAGCGTGGTGTGTGAGCGGTTAACGCTCTGGCCTCGCATTCGGAAAGACGCCAGTTCGAATCCACGTCCGGGCATCCAGATTCCATGGTTTACCCAAATCATTCCAGGCGAATACTGGGATGCTTCCTTCAGAAGGGCCATGGCCAAATTCCTTCCCCTGCCTTGTCCCCAGTCCTATCCCGCCTCTAATGACCTCGACGTCGACGAGCTATAATAAAAAAAAAAATAACGTTTCATTACCCAATCCCATTAAGCCCAAACGTTCTTCCTCCACATACCACAACTACTGTTCGACAGTTAAGTTTTTTGAAAGAATGTAAAGAACTGCCGAATTCCATTCACAGTTTGTTGCATTCGGGTGACAAATGCTATACACTGGAGAGCCACTGAAGCGTCTGCTACCGGATGGGCGATTAGCGTGTCCTTGGATAAGCTTGAGTGCACTCCTCAAAATCTTTTTGCCGCTCAGGAGTCAATGGCACTGCCGTCAATCTCTCTGATTTACGCTCTGAGAGGCTTTCCTTGAGGAGTGCAGCTAATTAGTTGCGTGGCACCAAAAGAGTCGGTAGTCATTGATCGTGGCCATCAACTAAGTGAACGATTGTACAGTCGCCATTCGTTCAGCAGAAGGGCATACGTCGATTGTGGGGCAGGTGTAACCTAAAAAGAGCATTTCACATATTCTAACGGCAGACACCTTGCTACGTTTATGATCACCTGGTAGTATCAAAGCTTCAGTGATCTCAAATAAATGAGAACGTTGTCTGTATAAAAGCATCAAAAGCCTGAAGCACGCAGTAATGCGTTACAAAATTCTAGCAGTACAGCGACGTCATGAAGGTGAACTCTAAGAAATGAATTAACACTTTCCGTCTTCGTAATGTTTAGTGGGAGCAATCTGTATTTGGTGGCAAGCGTTTATTAAGTTCAAAACAGAGAAAATGTTGCAGCTACTATGCAGTTTAGTTGATACTGTTCAAGCAGATCCACACTAGATTTGTGAGTATCTGAGTTTTGTGGGTTATTAAACCACAACACCGAGCGTGGTGGGTGAACGGTTAACGTTCTGGCCTCACATTCGGGAGGACGCGGGCTCGAATCCCCGTCCGGGCATCCAGATTTGTGTTTTCCATGGTTTCCCCCAATCACTCCAGGAAAATGCCGGGATGCTTCCATCAAAAAGGCCAAGGCCGAATTCCTTCCCATTCCTTGTCCCCAGTCGCATTTTATTAGGGCTTACGAAGTCGCCTATATTTCTGATATAGGTAAGCAGCGGAGTTCCAACATGTCCTGTCGCTTCGCGGAGTGAGGGGGGGGGGGGGGTTCCGTATTCCCATTTCTACATGCGGCATAATGAAGTACATTATGTGGTCAGAGCCGCCCTACGATTGTTCTTTACCTTTCCGAGGAAAAAACGCCTCGGCATTCATAGCATAGCAGGCTGAGTGAATCATGAAACCATTCTTGGCATTCAAACTTCGTGGATAAAGCCTTGACTTTATTGGAGATCGATTACCGGTTGTCCAGGCAGTAGTCAGGCGTTGTATCATGTATAATTCCCTATCAGAATAACATGTTTTCAGCACAAATGTTATATGGTTCATGGGAAAATTGCAAAACTTCCCTCTCGTGCCACAGAACGGGCCTAATTATCATATAGCACTGAATGTGAATCCCGGGATGGTTCCATAATATAGCCTAATGGGCGCCTTTTATCATATGATTCACATCCCTTTCTGCGCATATGCATGTAGAAATTAGAATAGGTGCAACGCATCATCCCCTATGAGAAATACGTGAATTTCTCGAAAAGCTTTTACAACATATACGAATATTTTACTAGAATTGTTTCATTCTTCTTTTTGTTACTTTATTTACTAATCATTAAACTTCACTGTAATAACATTTCAATTTCCTTATACATTAAATTGAATGATTACTTCTGCTATTATGAGAATTGAGTACAGATGACAAACTGATCCGGCAGGACAACCGAGAATAATTTTTCTTCTTTTGCTATTTTCCACGCCCAGCCATAGTCAAATCTCTCTATTCTAATCCTCCATTGTTCCGAAGATGTTCCTCCTTCCTTCCTTTTTCACGTGTCTTGCCAACCTAAATACTTAATAAGATGCCATATTAAAAATTACATTAACATTTCTAACGGGAGGCGAGTCCGTTGCATCACACCGCCACTGAATTTGTAGTGAATTGCGGAGTAATAGTAACAGTATTATAGTAATGACCCTAGAGATTCCGACAGAAAGCATTATAAAAGAGAAAAATATAACGCTCGATTACGAATCCCTTGTTCTCCTTTTTAGATACCAACTGCAGTGGGAGTAGAACATGTGCCTCCCGACCGGAATGTTGTATTCTCTGGTGTTGGAGGCAAGTCGAATCTAGGAGCTGAGGAGGGTACACAACTGTAGGTCCTGACCACCAGTGTTTACGTCACGTATAACGTTTGTAATGAATTAAAAAGTTCAGTGCCATTAGGCACTAAGTGATCCCACGGTATGTGTGAATATTGCCGAATCGTCGTGTCAACGAACAGAAACGTGACGGAACTAAAGCGTCCAGATTTACACGCACCTTGGGGGGTGCTGACAACGTCCTACTCAACTTGGACATTTAGCGGATTTATAACCCCCATAAATAACTGAGACCCGCTTTCTATTTTCGCACGTTTCGGAAAGTTCCCGCCGAAAACTGGCGCAGACTAGCAAAAATAAACCTTAGTGACGTTTCCTAGTAAATGAGTGCTTTATGAGAGTAGGGGAAGACGATCCAGCCAATAGAGAAGCCGCCTCAATTTATTGCCGTGTTGGTGTTTTTTCTTGTCTGTTCTGGGGCCAATGTGGCGCTGGTCCTTTGGTGCGGATTGCGGTGATTCGCCAAGAGCCGGACGCGACATGGCGTTACGAGAAGTACAGTCTCTTGCTCTGGGAAGAGGAACGGACGACGAGGACTCTGGGTCAGATCTTCATCGAGTACAGCCGAAGTGACCTTCAACGACGCCGGAGCTGGGGACTCTGCTATCACGCGGTGCGGTCGAGAAAGCTGGACGACCCCATGTGGCGCTGGTCTTGCCTGGTCGCTGACCTGGGCTGTGAACAATGGTAAAAGCTACGACCCGGACGGAAACTCATGCAATCGTTCCACCCAGTAATGACCCTGAGATTTTGCTCTAGCTGTTTGATATTCAATGATATGTAATTGTTAACCTCAAAATAAAAACAAAATTCATGTTTGCCTAATTTCACAATAATAAATTGTACACCCAATTTTCAATTCATTACAATAATATTTCATGTGATAAACTGAAGATTAAGTATGACTTTTGATATTCCAAACTGATAATTTTGTTAATGATAAAACAGTGTGACCCAAATATAAACGTCCCCAAGATAGACGTTACACGTTGCTCCTATCCTCGCAATACATTCCAGCTAATTGATTGTTTTTTTGTTTTTGTTTTTTTTAACTTTTTGAATCATTTCATTTTTTCGGTTCTTCGATCGTCCAGAGAGAATTGTGGATATGGAACTGTGAGGAAATCTACCATCGGCCATGTGAAATAATAGTTGTGTCAGTAGCTACAATGATTTCCTGAAACAAACACTAGCTATATTGAATCAAATTTAGATCCTCCTGAATCCCAGTACTGAACAAGCTCGGTAGGATGCTCTGCCCGACATAATTCATGCTATACGTAACGACAGAAGTGACGGATTCATACGAATTTAAACATTTGATGTCAATAAAAAGTATGAACGTTCTGGTTGCCGCAAGAAGGTAGAATAGTATCAAGATCATCGCTAAGATTTGACTAATTTTGCCTGTTTAAAAGTACTCTCTACCAAGCCTGTTGACTGAGGGTTCGCGAGTACACTGATAGGAATTCGAGTTCGTCTGTCCTGATGTTTGTTTAACACAGTTTTCCAAAATCGCTCCAGACGAATGCCCGCCGGGATGATTCCTTCAAACGACCGAAATTCTTCTCAATTCTTTGCCGCCATTCTCTCCTCGCTTCTGAAAGAAAAGAGAGAGAGAACTCTGTTAACTGGAGACGTTCAGCTTAATGTATGCGTAGATGGCTATGGTTTATTCGATTGATGGAGGGAACTCATAATTCATACAACGGCGTTATTTCATGAAGCGTGGATAGGTCTGATCATATATATACCATCTGCTCCTTAATGTTACGAAGAACCGGAATGAACGAGAACAGGTGTCAGATGTCCTTAAAACTTATGGCAGCTTATGTTCTGGGACTGCATTTTTAAGTTGCAAAGGCTGCTGTATAGATTGTTGCAATGATATCAGATAATCTCCTTTTGTCGCTCGCTGAGAGTTCAAAATTGTCTAGAGATTTTATGGAAGCCGTTGAGTCAACAAGGACTGCAGAAGGGTATCAGGTATACTCCGTTGTCAGCACGACTACAAAATGGGGAAGAATCTGCGAAGGCTTGCGTCACTTATTTGTCTCCTCTTTAAGTCGTTGCTACTTCCCTTTTGGAGGTGAGCTGGCTGAGGTATCAGTTACCTCATTTGCATACCGTTATTCTATGTGCGTCACAATAAAGTCAAACTTCATTTTATGTTGGGTGACGCCAGCTCCGCATGAGCAAACGATGCGGAGAAGGCGACGTGTTGCTAGGCACTGTAAACTGAACTGCTTGCGTGCTGTTGTGGTTGATGCTGCTCTCAAACAAAAACGAGCTGAAGGCGTAGTTTTCGAGCTCGACCGTTCTAGCTTATTCGGTAGGTCATCAAAATTTTATTATCGTGACAGATATTTCTAAATTTAAAGAACTATCCATCACACTCCAACGCGCATACTTAGTACGAGGAGGATATACCTATGGGATCACGTAATGTATGAAGGAATTTGAGTAGAAAATGTAACTTATTATCCGACAGCCATCATTACTGGAAAATGTTCCCAACATCAGAATAAATTGAATATTTTAGTTAAGTTTTAATTTTTTTGAACATTGTAATCTAAATTCTCTGTTCACCGCTCTTTTCATTCCGTCAAATGCGATGCACTGCTGAGGCTGTTTTTCTGCATGTGGGTGGCCTTACGACTTTCTATACACTTCCCGACGACTATGTATATGAAGATGATGGAAGGAGGCGTGTATAGAAGGGCAGATTTGTCTCCACGGTGAGCTGCATTCAAGAAGATTTGTCAGAAATTCGGATCTGACGGCAAAGTTATCTAGTATTTTTATTTTTTTTATTTTTGTGGGTGAGGCGACTTATATGCATATTAGATTCAGCAGAAGACTACGGTCCTCTCTCATTTGGCATACCACAGGTGTTGTGTACCATCTTTGTAAAGAGGATCATAAGGTATGATGGCGTTCTAAGCTATGCAGATGGTAGGAAGAGTTTTCAAAACCATTTATTGGAGAGAGTAATGAAAGGATGCACCAGAGAACTAATAGATTTGGGTTAGATACGCAAACATTGAACGTTTGTGTGTTATGAAGCTTGCCAATGTACAATCAGTTGAGCATCCCTAACGTAAGACAATAGAGGTAAAATTCTGCACTCCCTTTCATGACGTCTACATTGAAATAGAGATAGTGTGGTTTGCACCAAATTTCACTCGATTTTTATAACTGAAAAAAATCCTGCTGGAAGTTGTTTTCCTGTTATGGTAATTGGGTGGATGAACTGATCTTTAGTTCCAGCTTCGATGTAAAAAGTTCTCGGATACATCGTCAACACGAACGTATCAGTTAGTTGAAAGTATTGGGCGATAAATGTAGCTCTGTGAAAGTGATGGAACGCGCACAGAAGAGATTGTTTGTATAGCTGATTTCATCAAACAAGTGTGGAATTTCATAACGGTTTGTGCACTCCGAATTCCTGATTAAATTATTTTTTTTTTTTTTTTTTTTTGTAACAGTTTAACGTCCCTTTTTAAGAACGTGGTCTTTAGAGACGGGAAAGGATGGGGGCAAGGAATGGGAAGGAATTCGGCCATGGCCTTTTGAAGGAAGCATCCCGGCATTCACCTGGAGTGATTTGGGGAAACCATGGAAAACCCAAATCTGGATGCCCGGACGGGGATTCGAACCGCCGTCCTCCCGAATGCGAGGCCAGAACGCTATCCGTACTAAATTATTGTTGACTGTTGCTCCCTGGTGTGAACGCTTTTCTTCGTTCCCCTTATATGAAAAATGAGCTAGATTTTACAAGAAAATGTAGCATTTGGCATTACAATGGCTTAGTACGTCTCTTTCGGAAGGATCCAACTAACCTTCGGGTTGTGGACTAAGTTAATTTAGTAGACAAGTCAAGGCTTACTATCGGAATGTCATATATGCTTCCTAGAAACATTTACCAGATTTTAAGGACTGTAACACGTTGGTCTGTCCATACACTATTCGCTGTCTCTGGATCACTCGAGAGAAACGAAACAATCCATGCCAAATGGTTCTAGTTTCGCATGGTTAGTGGTCATTGAGAACAATTTTTCGTGGTCTCCTAGTGTTCTTCCTGCTCCAGATGTCAGAATATATTATCCACAGATCTGCTGTTGAGCTCATCTTGTGTGTGTTTAGATGTTTAGTATTTAATTCGGTGATACTGCTTTACCTGATAGCTATAGAACTGTTGTTTTTGGAAGAAACTATTCTCTTGAAGATCAGCGAACAATAGCAGACAGCTATTAACGTTGTCTCTAAGATCGTTTATAAAAATTAAGAAAAGAAATGGTCCTATTACACTTCCTCGAATCAATATCTAGATTAGAAGAGGTTTACATGTAGGAACTGCACCGGCATAGAGGATTAGATATATCGATTCTGAGGACAATTTGGGGCCAGAATTGTGGGGGGAAGAGACGTTAAAAAAATACAGCAAAAAATCAGACTTTAGAGTTATTTAATACACAATAAATTATTCTTGTTTCTTTAACTATCCGATCTCTGTACTAGTAAAAGAAGTAGTACTGTTTCACATAATTGGTTAATTATTCCTCTGTAAACTGTATTGGTTACCAAATCTTCTCGTCAGGTAAGAAATTACTGTTTGTTTGCTCATTTATAATTGCAGATTGTATTTTTAAAGCAAAGTCTGATTTATTTATGTATCGCAATTAACCCTAAAGTCTCATCCTCCAATGGAAATGACACGTACAATGACTACATCTGTATGTCCACAATTCGGATCAATTTTGGTCACTGTTTTAAGGAGTTTACGTACTAGATATCTGATTTTGAAATAATATTTCTTCTTGTCGTGGCACGCAGCGTTTGCGCGCTTAAAAACCGGTTGAATTACGCAGATAAAATAAGAGACGAACGTCATAAAAAATAATCGCAAATGCTATTCAGTCTTCGCAACTATTCAGTCAATTTCTCTGATTATGCTGTGCTTTCAACTGTATTTAGCAGACATTCTCCTTATCAGCTTTTACCATAGTAACATCAACGCAAAATAATTAAAATCATTATGCCATTGGCTCTTCAACAACAAGTCACCGCGTTAGCAAGAGTGACATTAAACGTCACACTCATAGCGCGAATTAAAGCAATATTCCAAGTAAGTCACTGGCTTTCTCAAAATGGGCTGGAATTCTCGGCAAGCAAATCTACAGCTGTTATAATTACAAGACGAAGCATTCACCCGCCGATTTATAATATCATTTTGTTTACACACAATGTATTGGTCAAGACCCGCTTCAAATTACATGGCCTGCACTATCATTCCTGTCTAACATGGGTGGCACATATACAAG
Organism: Vandiemenella viatica; assembly: GCA_031002005.1. NCBI lineage: Eukaryota > Metazoa > Arthropoda > Insecta > Orthoptera > Morabidae > Vandiemenella > Vandiemenella viatica. The sequence continues at coordinate 205,581,503 of CM061921.1, read as the reverse complement.
AACTTATTCCAAAATTGTAACAGGGCCACAATATTTTACGAACACTAACTCGGGTATGGTGGGGATTTCACCCATAATACTAGTTCTGTATCGAGCCATCATTCGAGCAAAAATAGAATACTGTAGCATATTCTACCTTAGCGGTAACAAGCGGAATATAGAAAAATTGGAGTGCATCCAGCACGTGTGCATTTGCATCTGTTTAGGAGCAATGAAATCAACACCTACAAATGCTCTCCACCTGGAAGCCGCGGAAATGCCTTTGAAAATCCGCACACAACTCCTCGATAACAAATTTTTACTGGCACGCATGTACGACAAAAATTCAACTATCCCCCGGCAAGTCACTAATCTCCATCGACTGATAGAAAAACGAGGACAATGCTTATACAATCAAAGATATCCGCTACTGCAAAGCGTAGTGTATCTCACAAGCATTCTCCCCGAACACCAACAGCATGAGGCAGCCACTATATATGAAATTCCTTACCAACATTGCTTGACACCACTGGCAGTAAGACGTATACCGGCAAACCCTAGAACTGGCCAACCAATTCATCAATTCTGCCAGGAATATCTATCTGAGAAATGGCCAACTTCAGTTAAAATTTATACGGATGGGTCGAAGATATCCTCGGAGGGAGTGGGATGTGCCTTTTACTGCCCTGAAACACAGCATGACCAAAGATATCGATTGCTAGATTATCTACCAATCTACTCGGCCGAGGCAATTGCTGTCGTCCAGGCCCTCATCTATGCAAGGAGATTTCCTCGGCGAAGTATTCTAATTCTCTGTGATTCACTCAGCATACTACGTTCACTAGCTACTCCAGCCATCCAACAGCATGCTAACTCATACCATACCAGCATAGTCCAGCAAACCGCCGAGCTTACTCAACGTGGCTCCACGGTTAACTACAACTCAATCCCGGCCCATACAGGGATAAGATATAATGAGCACGTTGACAAGCTAGCCAAGGAGGCATGCAGCAAGAGACAAAACTATACGCCACCTTGCAACCACAAAGATTACAAAGCAGTGGTGGTCAACAACGGCTATCAGTTATGGTACACGCTTTGGGAAGAAACTAAAAGACACAAAGGACGGAAGTACGCGATGATACAAACCCATCCACCACGTTGACCTTGGTTCACAGACTGGAAAACTCAACAAAGGAACATTGATTGCAACCATCATATGACTGAGACTCAACCACGGGGTCTTCCGCAAACACCTTTACCGTATACACGCAGCAGACTCACCGTATTGCCAATGTGACGGGCAAACTCCTCAAGACTCGAATCACAGTGCTCCATTTACCGACGGCAGCAGCATACATTCATCAATGCTCGGGAGCGGGCGCAGCACTCGCTGCCAAGAAGCATCGTAGTCCTACTTGCAACCAACAACAGCAGAATCTACAATATCATTAGAGATTTTGTTAAAAATTCAGATGTATACATAAAATTATAAAGTAATGTTTAAACATACTATCATAGACAAACAACATAGTCACATAAATATAATAAGACATTGGCAATATGTAACCAGATACTCTTATAAATGTATAAACAAACTTACTTAAATATAACAATGCACTTACATGAATGTAACAACGCACCTCAGAAATGTAACAACATATGTTCATGAAAGTAACAAAGATTATTACTAATAATGCAGCAATGTATACAAAACTGGCTGTATGGTAATTAAAACCCAAGGCCAATAAATAAATTTAAAAAAAGTTAAGCTGTATGAAAAGTTGACTGTTGTTTCCGCAACAGACACTGGCACTGTCAGGAATGTTCAAGGATTTCCTGTTTACCCGCAGCAGTGCCGCACGCCCACCCTTGTGGACGCGCCAGCATATTTATAACGATCGGCGACAGCCGCCGCAAATTGGTCGTCAGTAGGTTTTTGTACCGCTGGCCGACCACCACATTGGAATGCCGTGCGGCTAACGATCCTCAAGCCAAGCTGTGAACACCCACAAACGCGTCGCCTGAGTCAGATTCTTTGAATACCACAAATAATTCCATCGCCACCCATTTTACAACCTGCCAGTTAAACCCAAGGACCCGGTAGAGGTAACTTCAATCCGCCGTTCATAAAACCTTTTGACTAAGAGCAGTCGTATTTTCATAGCAGAAAAAAATGGACGTAAAATCCTTAGCAAATGAATAAAGTAACAGAAGATCAACTGTAACACCTGGTGCCACGCTACGAAAGAGTTGGATAATTTTGTTACTTGATAAGTTATGTAGAAGTGCAATGAATAGGTGATAGCAAATACAGGTTACTAAGGTAGGAGTCTTAAAAAAAAAAAAAAAAGTTTTTTTTTATGAAATTTGAAACTGGATCACTGCATCAGATAAAGCTGTATGTATACACAAAATGTCATACAGATTTTGATTTTCCAGGTTTGCCGAAACCATACCACACGGAAGTCCATCCGTTTCTTATCCTCAATCTTCTCTCGCCTCTAATGATCTCGACGTCGACGAGGTGGAACTTGTTGTCAGGATGTCAGGAGGGTCCCGAATGAAGAAAGGTAAATATATTTAAAATGTCGTTACTTAAAAGAACGAAGAAAGTAAGGGGATATACAAAGCATGAGATAAACAGAAAAGGGGTGTCATTGAAGAAAATTGCAAAAGAAGTGACATATTTTTAGACGAAGGCGATTGGTTAGTTTGTAAATAGGGAACTCAGATAAAAAATCTATAAATAGATTTGAAGTATAGAGATTCTGAAGCAGAAAAGTGACGACGAATTTTATAAAGGGTATGAGAAGATAATGAAATTGAGTAGGCGCAGTCTAGCTGATGCGCTCATAGCGATCACTTCCGTGTTCCGGAGCTTAGTCACTCTCGTAAACAGTCAAGTGAACTTACAGTCCGTCAGTGTAGTGAAGTGTGTATAAAATTTGAATTGCCTAAAGTTATACAAAACTAGGCTTCAATACTTAGCATCCACTGAGAGCCTGGGCCATGCCCTAACATGGAAGAGCCCCCAGACACGGGGCAAATAATCAACGCGTCACTGCAGCCGTGTTATTTTCCAGAAACAGCCTCTTCAGCCCCGCCGATGATGCACTTCCAACAAGGAATCCAGCCACAGCCATCTCATCTTCAGCCGCTCAACTTCCCAGGTAACGACGCTGCTTCTGCAAGTTGCCCCTCGATCGCAGTGTTGAACAATGTAAATTCGGAAGAAAGAACTGCTAAACGTTCTCGCATAGAGGGAAACCCTACTGAGCGACCGAACGAGGAAATGTCTACTGAAACAGTAAACAATCCAGTGAGTGTGCCCCAGGAGTTAGCTACCATGTCATCAGTGGTGTTCTACCCAACTACTTCAGCCGCAGAATTAGATCATCAATATGATAGCCGTGATCCAACCCAAACCACATCAAACGAGGGTACGGGCATGGATATCACAAGCATTCCCGCGGATTGTGAAGGAGTTCAAAGTATAGTATCGAACAATCGGAACTCTACTAACCAAACTAGTGTCCCCCAGTTGCCAAGCCCCAACTTAAATTCCAATAAAGACAGAAGTAAGAATAACCGATATAGCCACACAGACACGGGTCCATACTTAGTCTTTGTGGAAAGTGTGGATAAAAATATTGGTAGACTTCACCCCATGTCAATAGGGAAACTTCTTTATACACATAGCCCAGCACAGAAGCATGACATCATCAATATCGTAGCGGCCGGGAGAAATAGGTTAAAAATCGAAACCAATTCAGCGGCCTCTGCTAACTTGTTGGTTCAATCTACAGTTTTCAAGGACAGAAACTTAGAAGCATTCATTCCAAATTTTTTGATAAACAAACAAGGTATTATCAGGGACGTAGACACCTCCCTGTCAGAAGAAGAAATCCTACAGGCGATAGAAAGCCCTTACCCAGTTATCGCAGTTAAACGGTTTACCAAGAAGAACTCATACCGAAAATAATGATAGGAGAATACCGATACCAATATGCATGATCACCTTTAGATCACAATCCCTTCCGGACCACATAGCAATCTTTGGAGCACGTTGCCCAGTCGAACCTCATGTCCCACAAATTCTCGTCTGTGATAATTGTTAACGATTTGGCCATCGTATAACTCAATGCCGCAGCGCTCCCCGCTGCAATAAGTGCGGAGGCCCACATACCTGGGAGATGTGTGCCAGCACAGCTGGTCCACAATGTGTGCATTGTCACGGTCCGCATTTATCCAATGACAGAATATGTCCTGTAATTGTTCAACAACAAAAAGCACGTGAGGCAGCGGCCCATAATAAAGCCTGTCCCATGCTGAATTGGTATCCCACCCATCGTCAGACATATTCGCATGCAGCCAGCGCCGCACCGCTCTATTACGACGAAAAGCAATTCCTCCCGCTCTCTCCAATTGCAGTGCAGCCACCTAGTTTAGCCTCAACAAATGCTTTCCAAAACTGTCCTATGTTCCCTATCCAATAAAATCAAGAGTCTCGTCACCAAAGTAAAGTGCTCTCTCCAAACCAACCGATATATACTACTACTACCGTCGGCCGCAACAAGCAAAGGCCAGCAACCCCAAAAGCACAAAATTCCAATTACCCTCCTGTTTACCAAAGAATGTATGTACCCCATCATATACCAATAACACCTATCACACAGAATCCTTACCCTTACTCCCCCTTACCCGAAAAAGTAGCACTCATAGAGAAGATATTGCAAATTATCCTGAACATGATTCAAGAATGTCAAGCAGCTCCATCTGATACCTCCCAACTCGACCCAATTCGTCACCTTCTTACCAACCTAGCAGGAATCAACTAAAGAACCGAATACTCTCTCTACTTCCTATGGCGATAAAACTTATGCAATGGAACGCTCGATCTGCTATTGCCAATAAAGACATCCTATCTAAGGAATTGCTCGGCTACAACGTAACAGTAGCAGCTATCAGTGAAACCTGGTTTAAGCCACATGTCCCTATCCATTTCAGGGGATATAACATCATCAGGGAAGATAGAACTGACGGAAAGGGAGGCGCGGCACTCTTAATAAAGGAAAACATTTCTTTCCAACAAATACAGATAAAATGGGACGTAAAAGAAGTACAGGCTGTAGCCGCGGAAATAGTAACACCTACGGGTGCCTACACTATATTATCTCTATATAAACCACCACATATGAGGGTCAGCTGTAACGAATGGAACCAATTGTGGGCGTCACTTCGTACCCCGTTTCTGATCTGTGGTGATTTTAACGCCCACCATACTGCTTGGGGCAATGACACATCGGACGCAGACGGAAGATCATTATTAAATTCTATAGAAGACTATAATCTAGTCATTTTAAATGATGGCTCACCCACACTAATTCCGACTCCCTACAGACGCCCAACATCAGTGGACATTTCTATAGCCTCACCAAATTTCCACGCGGTAGATAAATGGGAAACAAAAAGATATACATTGGGATCGGATCATTTCCCAATTTACATAACAATAGGAATGGAATTAAACCCGCGAACTAGATATCATGCCAGTAGTCCCTGGCGTATCCAGGAAGCCTCGTGGTCTACGTACAGAAAGGACATCTCAGAGGAATTAGCCAATCTTAATCCTAAGGATTCTTACGACGCTCTGATATCAATTATAAATAGGGCGGCGATGAAGTCGATTCCTCGCCGTAAAACTACTGAAAATTGCAAAAAATACAAAGTGTTCTGGTGGGATTCAGAATGCTCCAAAACAGTAGCAAAACGTAGGTTGGCCCTGAGTAGTTATCGTAAAGTACAGACGCTCGAAAGTTATTTGGAATATAAGCGGGTGGATGCTCAGACAAAAAAAAATTCTAAAACGGCGGAAGAAAGAGGACTGGATTAAATACTGCAACGGCATAAATAAGGATACAAGCATTTCAGGCGTTTGGAAGAAAATCAGAGCATTAAAAAAATTAAACTCAAATCGACCTGTAGAAGCTGACCCGGTCTGATTGGAAGAATTTGCAGATAGGATAACACCATCCTCATGCATTACAGCTCCGATGATCATACCTGAATCGGAAGAGGAAGACTCTCATCCAATGATGACCCCTTTCTCTAGAATAGAACTAGAAAAAGCCTTATCAACAAACCAGAACACATCCCCGGGAATTAATAATATCCATTATCCAATGCTTACAAATTTGCCGTCAGAAGCCAGAGATTTACTTCTCCATATTTTCAATGAAACATGGACAATAAATGAGTTAATGGAGGAATGGACAACACAGGTGATTTTACCGGTCTTAAAACCTGGAAAAATCCGCTACTACAGGCTTCGTATAGGCCAATAGCTTTATCATCGTGCGTAGGGAAGACTCTAGAGAGAATGATTAAGAACCGCCTGGAATGGTGGTTAGAGGCGAACGATTTACTCCCTCAATCACAATTTGGATTTCGCAAAGGGAGAGGGACAATAGATAATTTAACTATTTTGACAGAGGATATCACTGATTCTTTTAAAAGAAAAAATTGCACGGTCTCTTTGTTTTTAGACATTTGTTCGGCTTATGATCATGTGCAAATCCCTATCCCAATGGAAAAATTAAAAAGATTGGGGCTTCCAGAGAGGCTAGTGTATGGCATTAACACCCTGTTGGGGGAAAGAACAATCTTCATACGATACAGGGATAATACCATAGGACCAAGAAAACTCTATACAGGACTACTTCAAGGGGCTATTCTGAGTCCACTATAGTAGGTGGATAATAAGAGAGCAAGACTGATAAGCTCTTTGGACAACCGTAAAGAGACTCCACTCGTCCGCGTGACGTCACAGTTGCATGGCGGGAAATTCTAATGGACTAATGGTGGCCAAGGTCGTATGACGTCACAAGATGGCGGATCGTTAGTTCTTTGGCCGGCCGCACAGATGGCAGCATCTCCTGGAGGCGCTGGACCGTTAGTTCATTTGGTGACAGCTAGATGGCAGCCACCGTTAGTTCTTTGGGCGACTGGTAGATGGCGTTCGGTGAAAGTATTTCCGGCGCGCTCTGCGAAATGTGTACACTGTTTCAACGACTGTTATCTATGTTTGTTTTCCATTAAGCGTGACGAAATGTGTACTCTTCGCGTCGGCTGACTATTTCTGTTCTGGCAAGATGCAAATATTGCAGCACAGTAAAATATTTTCTTCGGTTCTGTGTCGTGAAATATACTTAAGCGTAAATCATTGCAATTTTACTAAAAACAAAAAAAAGTCCACATTAAAACGACCTCGGCAGTGTTGGGGCTAGAGTACCGAAGGTCGCCGGTTCGAGTCCGGCCGCGGTGTTTTTTTTGAAAAAGCTGTTCCAACTCCTCAAAGTTACGTAATTACCACGCCTAGAGAGTATGGCGCCAGCCTGCCTTGAATAATAAATAAGTCGAAAAGCATAAATGTTTCCTTTTAACGTTCGATATGGGGAAAAAAAAACCCGTCATAAACTTCAGATATAAAACCGAGGAAGAATTCTATGTGTACCTGTTTTCATGAAATTATTTTGCGTTCTTGCCTCGCATTCGGGAGGACGGAGGTTCGAATCCCCATCCAGGCATCCATGGTTTCCCAAAATCACTCCAAGTGAATGCCGGGGATGCTACCTTCAAAAGGCCATGACCGAATTCATTCCCATTCCTTTCCCGTCTCTAAAGACCACGTTGTTAGAGAGACGTTTAAAAAAAGTACCTGTTTTAGCGTTCTGGCCTTGTATTTGAGAGGACGGCGTTTCCGGGCATCCAGATTTGGGTTTTCATGGTTTCCCCCAAATCACTCCAGGTGAATGCCGGGATGCTTCCTTCAAAAGGACATGGCCGAATTCCTTCCCATTCCTTGCTCCCCATCCTTTCCCCGTCTCAAAAGGCCACGTTGTTAGAGAGACGTTAAAAAGTTTAAAAAATGAAATTATTGTGATAAAGTATAGCAATACCACACATACGTTATTCCTTTCAAAATTCGTAGCCTCAAAAACCCACCGACAGATATTCACCGAAGAAGGTACGAAAAACCATAAATTCCGTTCATTGGAGCAGGCAGACATTAAAAATTAATTCACCGACCAAGAGACGGGAAACAAACTCACTTTTTCACATCATGTTGGATTCATTATGAACAATATAATATAACTGACGAGTGTCACCTATATTCCGTGTATTTTAAAGGAAGTATTAAATTATGTGTAATGAAACACAGACACTTTTTGAACTCAAAGAGGCATTGAACGGGTTTACTGATGGATGTAAGTATAACATCGATGGGTTGAGAGCCTCTAAACTAAAGCAAAGTTATCAATTTGAAAACCAGTTTCTTTCCCTACAGACATTCCAGAAGTGAATACATGATGTCAAACCAATCAGGCTGTAATTTTTTTTTTCAAGCCTATTTCTCAACCCCCTGTCTTTGGACAAGAGGCCACTTGAAATTATTTGTGACAAAGCCTTTCCCACACCAAGGCTAGGAAAATCAAAGTTTCCAGTTTGACAATGGCAAAACTCAAGGAATGGAAACATCAGTACGACTCCTTATTTCCCTAATCTTATCTCTGTTGCCATTGGTATAAAATATTTCATTGCATTCGTAATTGTTGCCACCAAGGTCAAACCTTTGTCGTCTGTCAATCCAGACCAATCTATGTATCAATTCTGTTATGCTTTCGTAAGCAATCACAAATTGAGTGTCCTTAGCTGCACTTTGTCTAAAATTCCAATAAATCCCTTGTGATACATCAGTGATTGACACCTTTAACTGTATTTTACAGCTCAGCACGTATGTACCAGGAATGAAATACCGTCTGTTAATCTTACTAATTTCACCCCTATCGAATCGAAGTACGCGAGTCCTATGTAATAAAAATCGAGTCACGCTAAGCACAGAACATGTCTGAGACCATCGCCTGTGACCAAGGTGGAGATATAGAAAATTTACCCACTCCCTTATGTGCCGGCTCCTACTGATAGTCTTTTACGCACTATTCCTAATTCTTTCACCAAGATCCACCCCTAGCCTCATCGCCAACATACGCCCAGCACTTCCTCAAACCACCTTCTGTTTTCCAATGATTCCCAATCCAACCCCCTGATCAGATACAGACAGGGTTACCTTCTGTTCGTGCGTTAAAGTAAACCAAAAATTCAAAATTCTGCTAATCAGTAGCCAGGTACCAAAATGTTCATTTAAGGTGGTTCTACTGCAGTTTTCCAGGAAAATTCTCCCTTTTTCCAGGAAATTACTTTTCAATAAATCAGGACACAGGAGAGTTCTCCATTCAGTTTAAAATGTTCCCATCTACCGCCATCCTTCGGATTCAGGACCAAGTCTGACATTTGTTTGTAATTGCATGCTTTGTTCAAGTAACCACGATAAAGTTACCATAATGCTCTTAGCTAACTGATAGTTTCTTGGTCATCAAACAGACATCATAACCCACATTTTCATAGAAGATCCTCACACATCGACAAGTATCCAAAACGTCACCATAGGTTCTATTACGCCTAAGATAGTGCTCACACCTGAACTGTCGTAAATTGTTAGGTCAAAGTGGGTGTTTAGATATTTTTTCCACTCACGCCTCATCACCTAAAGTCTAGTGCGAGATTGTGGTCATGGTTAACTTAGGCTCCATACACCACTCAGAATTATTCCACCAATATCCATTCTAACAGCATTATACGCCACCTGCAGCCCCTCAACACTCTTCCTATCTTCCAATGACATCCATACTACACCACACAAGCAATGGTCTGACTGTGGGTTTGTACCCAAGTCCTTCGCTTCTCTGGTACATCACCCCTCTCTGTTAAATGATTTTTATGTAGTGAGAATCAAAATTCACATGCCAACACAAACGGCAGTAAACTGTAAAGAGCACATCGAAATGGGAGATTGACTAAGCCCTGAAACAATGGTTAGAAGCACACGTTGATAATTCTATAACCATATATTTTAGACTCAAATCCACAGAGGAATGACACACGCACACACTTGTACATGCATACAGCGAGGTCGACAGAACTAACAGCAAGCATCACGGAAACGATGAAGTGGGGGGCAGAATTGTCGTTACAACTGATTAACTGGACAGAACTATCGTTACAAAAATCATCAGACAGACGAGTTACTTACGCTTACATGCACAAAGAGAGACGCAGATACACATGTCCAAGACTACACAACTACCGGTACCAATCATGGAAACGAAAAAAGTGGTGTAGTACTCTCTTGCCTCATGACTGGCTGAAAAACAGAACTCTCCTTACATATCATCAGCCTGGCGAGATAGAGGGTGTGCAAAAGATGGCATGTTTATACCGTAAATAGTGTTCATCACGCCCCAGTTGATTATATTTACCATCAACACGTCTCTCCCACACCGCAACCCTTTCTACCATTCAGTAAAAAAGTGACGCAGGTACCATGAGTTGCAATAGACACTTGACTATCAGATCTCAACCACAAATCCATACATCTCAATACACTAGCACAAACAAACATAAGTGGAGGGACAGCAAAATCATTCGTCCAGACAGACGTGTTTATAGAAGGTATCACCTTATTTACGCATACAGACACAGAGAGAGACGCACAAACACTCACATTTCCATGCCTTCAGCGAGCCAGACACAACAACCAGCCCAATCATGGCAACGAAAAGTGGGGTAGAACCCCCATGGCTCATAACTGACCAAAAAATCATCAGTAACATATGTTCCAGGCACCATACTCTTCACATCAACATCATCTCATTTATTTCACACTACAGATCTCACTACCATCCAGTATCATGTGTGCTAGGTACAAAACTGTTCACATCAGCACCAACACGTCTATCCCACACCTAAGCTTTTTCTGTCATTCAGTAACATGTGCCCCCATGTAGCACGAGTAGCAGTAGACACTTGGTCATCAGACAGATATCATAACTCCCATATTCAAAGAAATGAAATATTTCGCACATCCTGTAGCTATTCAGTCTGGACCTAGGGTGTTCAGTCCTTTTCCTCCAGTTACATGTATGTGTGTGTGGTGATGTATGGTAACTGTGTGTATGCATGGACATGTGAGTGTGTGTCTTTCTATGTGGTTGGTGTCTATCCCGATAGGATTCTACTCGACTTTGAGATTTCACAATGACTGGCTACCTATGTGTTGATGTAATTAATTGATAATGTGATAAGTACTGAGGTGTACGGCAAAAACATGTCATCCTTTCCACACACTCTAACGTCTGTCTAATTTTTGTTCGTGTGTGCTTGTGTGTGGTGACGTATGGATTAGTGTGAGACCTAGTATGAGTATGGGAGTTATGATATTTGTCTGATGACCATGTGCCTACTGATACTCGTGGTACGTGGGGCAAATATTAGTGAATAGCAGAAAAGGCTTGTGGCGTGGGATAGAGGTGGTGCTGATCATGTGAACAGCTCTGTACATATTACCAACGATACTGAATGGCAGAGAGGTCTGTAGTGTGAGTTAAATGATATGATTTTGATGTGAGGAGTTTGTTACTTGGAACACATGTTAATGATGATTTTTTTTTTTTTTTGTCAGTCTTGAGCCATGAGGGTTCTGTCCCACTTTTTCTTTGCCATGATCGGGCTGGTTGTTGTGTTGAGCTCGCTGTAGGCATGGATATATGTGTCTGTGTGCGTCTTTCTCTGTGTCTGTATGCGTAAGTAATGGTGATACCTTCCTTAAACTCATTTATCTGGACGTATGAATTGCTGTTCCTCCCATATGTTTGTGCTTGTGTGGAGACGTATGGGTTTGTGGGTGAGACCTAGTATGAATATGGAGGTTATGATATCCGCCTGATAGACAAGTGTCCATTGTAACTCATGGTACCTGGGTCACATGTTACTAAATGACAGAAAGGGTTGCGGTGTGGGGGAGATGTGGCTGTGATTTCAAACTTCACACATCCTGTAACTCTTTAGTTGGATCTAGCATGTTCAGTCTCTTTCCTCCAGTTATGTGCATATGTGTGGTGATGAATGGAACTGTGTGAATGCATTGACATGTGAGTGTGTATGTATGTGTGTCTTTCTATGACTTTTGGCCAGTCATGGGTGTTCTGTTCCACTTTTTCGTTGCCATGATTGGGCTAGTTGTTGAGTGGAGATCGCTATAGACATGGAAATGTACGTGTGTATGCGTCTCTATCTCTGTGTGTTTTTTTTGCGTAAATGTGGTGATACCTTCCTTTATCTCGTTTGTCTGAATGTATGATGTGCTGTTCCTGCACTTATGCTTGTGTGAGGTGACATATGGATTTGTGGGTGAGACCTAGTATGAATATGGGAGTTATGATATCTGTCTGATGACCAAGTGTCTACTGCTACTCGTGCTACATGGGGGCACATGTTACTGAATGACAGAAAAAGCTTAGGTGTGGGATAGACGTGTTGGTGCTGATGTGAACAGTTTTGTACCTAGCACACATGATACTGGATGGTAGTGAGATCTGTAGTGTGAAATAAATGAGATGATGTTGATGTGAAGAGTATGGTGCCTGGAACATATGTTACTGATGATTTTTTGGTCAGTTATGAGCCATGGGGGTTCTACCCCACTTTTCGTTGCCATGATTGGGCTGGTTGTTGTGTCTAGCTCGCTGAAGGCATGGAAATGTGAGTGTTTGTGCGTCTCTCTCTGTGTCTGTATGCGTAAATAGGTGATACCTTCTATAAACACGTCTGTCTGGACGAATGATTTTGCTGTCCCTCCACTTATGTTTGTTTGTGCTAGTGTATTGAGATGTATGGATTTGTGGGTGAGATATGATAGTCAAGTGTCTATTGCAACTCATGGTACCTGCGTCACTTTTTTACTGAATGGTAGAAAGGGTTGCGGTGTGGGAGAGACGTGTTGATGGTAAATATAATCAACTGGGGCGTGATGAACACTATTTATGGTATAACACTAGGTTTATGGTGAAAACATGCCATCTTTTGCACACCCTCTATCTCGCCAGGCTGATGATATGTAAGGAGACTTCTGTTTTTCAGCCAGTCATGAGGCAAGAGAGTACTACACCACTTTTTCGTTTCCATGATTGGTACCGGTAGTTGTGTAGTCTTGGACATGTGTATCTGCGTCTCTCTTTGTGCATGTAAGCGTAAGTAACTCGTCTGTCTGATGATTTTTGTAACGATAGTTCTGTCCAGTTAATCAGTTGTAACGACAATTCTGCCCCCCACTTCATCGTTTCCGTGATGCTTGCTGTTAGTTCTGTCGACCTCGCTGTATGCATGTACAAGTGTGTGCGTGTGTCATTCCTCTGTGGATTTGAGTCTAAAATATATGGTTATAGAATTATCAACGTGTGCTTCTAACCATTGTTTCAGGGCTTAGTACAATCTCCCATTTCGATGTGCTCTTTACAGTTTACTGCCGTTTGTGTTGGCATGTGAATTTTGATTCTCACTACATAAAAATCATTTAACAGAGAGGGGTGATGTACCAGAGAAGCGAAGGACTTGGGTACAAACCCACAGTCAGACCATTGCTTGTGTGGTGTAGTATGGATGTCATTGGAAGATAGGAAGAGTGTTGAGGGGCTGCAGGTGGCGTATAATGCTGTTAGAATGGATATTGGTGGAATAATTCTGAGTGGTGTATGGAGCCTAAGTTGACCATGACCACAATCTCGCACTAGACTTTAGGTGATGAGGCGTGAGTGGAAAAAATATCTAAACACCCACTTTGACCTAACAATTTACGACAGTTCAGGTGTGAGCACTATCTTAGGCGTAATAGAACCTATGGTGACGTTTTGGATACTTGTCGATGTGTGGGGATCTTCTATGAAAATGTGGGTTATGATGTCTGTTTGATGACCAAGAAACTATCAGTTAGCTAAGAGCATTATGGTAACTTTATCGTGGTTACTTGAACAAAGCATGCAATTACAAACAAATGTCAGACTTGGTCCTGAATCCGAAGGATGGCGGTAGATGGGAACATTTTAAACCGAATGGAGAACTCTCCTGGGTCCTGATTTATTGAAAAGTAATTTCCTGGAAAAAGGGAGAATTTTCCTGGAAAACTGCAGTAGAACCACCTTAAATGAACATTTTGGTACCTGGCTACTGATTAGCAGAATTTTGAATTTTTGGTTTACTTTAACGCACGAACAGAAGGTAACCCTGTCTGTATCTGATCAGGGGTTGGATTGGGAATCATTGGAAAACAGAAGGTGGTTTGAGGAAGTGCTGGGCGTATGTTGGCGATGAGGCTAGGGGTGGATCTTGGTGAAAGAATTAGGAATCGTGCGTAAAAGACTATCAGTAGGAGCCGGCACATAAGGGAGTGGGTAAATTTTCTATATCTCCACCTTGGTCACAGGCGATGGTCTCAGACATGTTCTGTGCTTAGCGTGACTCGATTTTTATTACATAGGACTCGCGTACTTCGATTCGATAGGGGTGAAATTAGTAAGATTAACAGACGGTATTTCATTCCTGGTAACATACGTGCTGAGCTGTAAAATACAGTTAAAGGTGTCAATCACTGATGTATCACAAGGGATTTATTGGAATTTTAGACAAAGTGCAGCTAAGGACACTCAATTTGTGATTGCTTACGAAAGCATAACAGAATTGATACATAGATTGGTCTGGATTGACAGACGACAAAGGTTTGACCTTGGTGGCAACAATTACGAGTGCAATGAAATATTTTATACCAATGGCAACAGAGATAAGATTAGGGAAATAAGGAGTCGTACTGATGTTTCCATTCCTTGAGTTTTGCCATTGTCAAACTGGAAACTTTGATTTTCCTAGCCTTGGTGTGGGAAAGGCTTTGTCACAAATAATTTCAAGTGGCCTCTTGTCCAAAGACAGGGGGTTGAGAAATAGGCTTGAAAAAAAAATTACAGCCTGATTGGTTTGACATCATGTATTCACTTCTGGAATGTCTGTAGGGAAAGAAACTGGTTTTCAAATCGATAACTTTGCTTTAGTTTAGAGGCTCTCAACCCATCGATGTTATACTTACATCCATCAGTAAACCCCTTCAATGCCTCTTTGAGTTCAAAAAGTGTCTGTGTTTCATTACACATAATTTAATACATTCCTTTAAAATACACGGAATGTAGGTGACACTCGTGAGCTATATTGTATTGTTCATAACGAATCCAACATGATGTGACTAATTGAGTTTGTTTCCCGTCTCTTCGTCGGTGAATTAATTTTTAATGTCTGCCTGCTTCGATGAACGGAATTTTTTTATGGTTTTCCCTACCTTCGTCGGTGAATGTCTCTCGGTTTCAATGAAAGGATTTCACCATTGATGGGTTTTTGAGGCTACGAATTTTGAAAGGAATAACGTATGTGTGGTATTGCTATACTTTATCACAATAATTTCATTTTTTAAACTTTTTAACGTCTCTCTAACAACGTGGCCTTTTGAGAAGGGGAAAGGATGGGGAGCAAGGAATGGGAAGGAATTCGGCCATGTCCTTTTGAAGGAAGCATCCCGGCATTCACCTGGAGTGATTTGGGGGAAACCATGGAAAACCCAAATCTGGATGCCCGGAAACGCCGTCCTCTCGAATACAAGGCCAGAACGCTAAAACAGGTACTTTTTTTTAACGTCTCTCTAACAACGTGGTCTTTAGAGACGGGAAAGGAATGGGAATGAATTCGGTCATGGCCTTTTGAAGGTAGCATCCCCGGCATTCACTTGGAGTGATTTTGGGAAACCATGGATGCCTGGATGGGGATTCGAACCTCCGTCCTCCCGAATGCGAGGCAAGAACGCTAAATAATTTCATGAAAACAGGTACACATAGAATTCTTCCTCGGTTTTATATCTGAAGTTTATGACGGTTTTTTTTCCCCATATCGAACGTTAAAAGGAAACATTTATGCTTTTCGACTTATTTTTTATTCAAGGCAGGCTGGCGCCATACTCTCTAGGCGTGGAAATTACGTAACTTTGAGGAGTTGGAACAGCTTTTTCACAAAACACTTAAAAACCGCGGCCGGACTCGAACCGGCGACCTTCGGCACTCTAGCCCCAACACTGCCGAGGTCGTTTTAATGTGGACTTTTTTTTTGTTTTTAGTAAAATTGCAATGATTTACGCTTAAGTATATTTCACGACACAGAACCGAAGAAAATATTTTACTGTGCTGAAATATTTGCATCTTGCCAGAACAGAAATAGTCAGCCGACGCGAAGAGTACACATTTCGTCACGCTTAATGGAAAACAAACATAGATAACAGTCGTTGAAACAGTGTACACATTTCGCAGAGCGCGCCGGAAATACTTTCACCGAACGCCATCTACCAGTCGCCCAAAGAACTAACGGTGGCTGCCATCTAGCTGTCACCAAATGAACTGACGGTCCAGCGCCTCCAGGAGATGCTGCCATCTGTGCGGCCGGCCAAAGAACTAACGATCCGCCATCTTGTGACGTCATACGACCTTGGCCGCCATTAGTCCATTAGAATTTCCCGCCATGCAACTGTGACGTCACGCGGACGAGTGGAGTCTCTTTACGGTTGTCCAAAGAGCTTATCAGGCTTGCTCTCTTATTATCCACCTACTCACTATTATATATTCTATACGCATGGGATTTGGAAAGAGTAGTTAATCCAAACACCCGAATGCTACAATATGCGGATGACATCTGTATATATTGTATGGCGGCTACAATGGTGGAAGCGTTATCCAACCTAACAATTACGATGATGAACATGGACAAATGGTTTAAACGGAATGGGCTACTAATCTCAACTGAAAAGTCCTCAGTGATAATATTCACCAGAAATCGATTAGATCTTA
This sequence comes from Vandiemenella viatica, assembly GCA_031002005.1. Lineage (NCBI taxonomy): Eukaryota > Metazoa > Arthropoda > Insecta > Orthoptera > Morabidae > Vandiemenella > Vandiemenella viatica. Next base: position 205,564,698 of record CM061921.1, on the reverse strand, counting down.
ACGAAATCAGAACAGTCAGAATAGTAATCTACTCATTTACAGTTAAATCCAATGTTCACTTCCCTGGTCTAGTGCTGGACTCCAGACTCAGTTGGATTCCCCACATTACTCAAATAGTTAATTCCTGTAACCCAGCTCTGAACATTATACGAAGCGTAACACGGGTATGGTGGGGTGCAAATCACAACACCCTCTTAACAATATACAGAGCCTTAATTCGATCTAAAATAGATTATGGAAGCATTCTATACAGCAACGCAAATACTCGAACCCTTTCCATGCTGGACAAACTCCAATACAGCTGTATACGAACCTGTCTGGGAGCCATGAGATTGACTCCCACTAACGCCCTACTGATTGAAGCTGTGGAGATGCCCCTGAATATCAGACGAAACTGGCTGGCTAGTAAATATATTCTGGAAAGGCTAGCATACAGGAATCATCCAATTATCTCGAAATGCAAAGCTTTGTATAACCATGGATACATCACAGAGCATCATAGACTGGCTGAAGTCCTCCACAGTTACAGAGAGTGGCAGACAGAATTATTCCAACGAAGATATTTCCCCCATATGAGTATTATTCCAGCACTAGCATGGTACAGATACCAATATATTACATAACTCCTGAGACCAACCAACATGTCACCTACAAACAAGCAGTAAGGAAATACCTGGAGGACAATTGGAATTATTCGTTTTTTATATATACGGACGGATCCAAAATAGACTCAGGGGATGGAGTAGGCTGCGCCTTTTATTGCCCGAGGACCAAGTATCAAGAAAAGTATAAATTACCATCGAATACATCCATTTATACGGCAGAAGCCATCGCTATATTAAGAGCACTTGAGCACAGCTTGACATTGACTGAGACGAGTTTTTTAATAATCTCTGACTCGCTTAGCGTACTGAACTCCATCCAAAGAAAATTTCTGGGCAAGAAAACCAATCAATTTATAGTTAAGATTGTGGAGACATATCTAGAATTGTCCAGAAGAAATAAATCCATAAACTTCCTTTGGCTAAAAGCACATGCAGGGGTTCCGGATAACGAAACAGTGGATCAAATGGCAAAGACAGCCGCTAGAATAGGAGACACCTTAGATATCCAGCTTCCGTACACTGACTACCTCTTCAAAATAAAAACAAAGGCTCTGAACAAATGGCAAACTGAATGGGACTCCAGCAAAAGCAGGAAGGGACATCATTATGGGTCGATTCAACCCCGAATACCATCCCGCCCATGGTTCTTCAACTTTCCGGATCATAGAGGCGTCATTTCCACTATAATTAGAATGCGTTTTAACCATGGTTTATTCCCCCAGCATTTACATCGGATACACATCCTAAATACTGATATTTGTGATTGCGATAGAGCAGAAATAGGGGATATTAATCACGTAGTATTTTCATGCCCTAAATATAAACAACATCGACAAAGATTTATAAAACAACTCGTCAACTATGGAATACCTCTCCCAACAAGCACTAGCTGTCTATTGCACGGTAACAACGTGACCATATACAAGTTGCTAAGTAATTTTGTAAAGTCAACTAATATAAAAATTTAGATGTGAAAAACTAGTTAAATGTAAGAATTTTAATCATTGTAATGTCAAAAAAAAAAAAAAACCAACAACAACAACAACTATAAGGAACTAACAATAATTTATATATCTGTATATTTCACTGTAACATTTGTAATTATGTGTGAGCAATTGTATTTAAACATAATGTGTCAAACCCCTTTAGGGGATAAACAAAAATGTTCCTTTCTGGTTAATCAGTTTACCTAGTTCTATCGTTTATATTTTACTAATCATGTCAAGTCTTGCTCTCTTACCTAAATGTAAAATGTTTATATATGTATGTACAAATGTATGTTGGTTGTATAGTGCCTAGGCGCTTAAAGCCAAATAAAAATTAATAAAAAAAATAAAAAAAGTTGAGTCGGGATTGATTGAAATTGATGATGACGACATAAAGGAAAATTCTTAATACTCTTATAGGCTCAGCTTGTGAACAACGTCAAAATAATTAATATTTCGTGTTTTCCAATAACATACGTCTTCCAAGTACCAATTCGAGTTACCGACGGTATTGCTACCCATTTCAGGAAACAATTCAGGTCACTTTTATACCTCAATTTCCTCGGTTTTAGAGACGCTAAAAACATCATTTTTATATTATATATAAAAACCAACAATCTTATTATTTTTTTAAAAAAAATTGTTTCGTCCCTGTCTTGGCATGTATGTTATTCATACTCTAGTTTCTCTTATTTAATCTTCCACTCGCTCACCCACTAACCGATGATCATCAAAACTCTAAGGTACTTCCCGCAGTCGTAGAAAACTGAAATTAGGTACACAGATAAAACTTCACACCTACATCTTAAGAAAATTCCAAAACTGGTTAATTTCCTAATATTTACCCCTTATCCACCCCCTATCCCCAACGTGAAATCGTTATTTATCCTATCTTAACATACCTTAGATTTCTATTATAGACGGGTCTTATTAACTTTAGCTTATGTGTTAAATTTTATTTCGTTCCTCTCCTTATTTTTCAAGTTAGGTAAATTCATAGCTTTTAAAGGACTACAACAATACGTCAAAAATAAATGAGATCCCACAAAAATAATGCTTGTGATAATAGACCAAGTGTCATGGTTGATTATTGAGAAAAAGTTCACTTTCCGAAACAGAATGTTTTCTCTCTGTGTTACGGATTATAGATTCAAAACAAAAAAATCTGGTGACTTGGCCATTATGCATGCCATGGTAGATAATAAAACTTCTACGTATATAAATACCCTAATTGTACATCTTTACCAGTCTTACAAACATACAAAAGCAATTATTTCCCTCGCACCACTATCGAGTTTGACAAGTTTTAGAATAAATCGTATAAATTAATTTCAGTAAACACCATGACATGCTTTCTGGCCAAAACAACAGATTTTTTTATTATTTTGAATCAAAAATCCGAAGTATTTCAAAAAGTGAATGTAACAATCACTAGAGTGAGTAGACTTGTATCAGAACAGGATCTCATAACTTTTCAGTAAACAACCACGACGCTTAGCCTATTTTTACAAGTATTATTTATACACACTACAAAATCATATTGTACAATGTGCGAAAAAAAGAATCTGGTTTGATTGTTGTTTCTTTTTTCCGTGCTTTGGAGGTTATTGAAAAAATTTCTCGGAATCGGTGTAGTGATTGTAACCTTTTCGTGGTATTTGGCTATGTGGCGATACAGCCAGCTTTAGTTATTTCGATAGTTACGTTTTGAATTTCAGTAGTACATTTTGTAACATTATCATTAGCCCCTAATCGTTTTTATTATTATTAATATTGAATTAAGTAACATTTATTAAGTATCCCGAATAAGTTTATTAATGTTTGTAACTTGAATTGTAATGTTGTTCGGTTTCCACAGACTATAGTTTACTTAGTGAACGGCTTGGAAGAGTTTTGTTATATTTAAGTACTGCAATCTTTGACGCTGGCCAGCACAGTAGTGTGGGCAGTGATTGTTGATTGGGCGCCTGCATTGTAGCATGGCAAAACGCAAGACAGTGTCATGGGTGCCAACTTAGGGGGTTTCCCCCTAAATTTAGGGGTATACAAGTGTGAAGGGATTTTTTTAGGGGCTTTATAATTTTAGGGGAATTTTTAGGTTTTTTTTTTTTTTTTAGATACTTTATGATTTCTTGTATTTATTTGATGAATATTTAAATGGCGACATCAAATACTCGTACAGATACTCATTACTAAGAATTCGGACTTCTCTATGACTGAATATATTTTTCTGATCACAGAATAAAATATTTGTTTCTGTTACATATTTGTTTTGAAAAAAAAAAAGCATAGATTTAGCGTTTAATGTTTACCAGAGACATATAATGGTTTCGGTTCCCTAGAAAGATTTTGGTTGTTGCGGCAACAACCAACGGGCAACAATGTAGCCGTTATTGTTTATTTATTTCTGGTCGAATTAATTGTGCTGTTGTGTGTATCCTGTAGTGTGTCGACAGTCTGTTAATCAAGTCTAAGAAATTATAGAAATACAGTCAAAAGTATATAAAGACGTGGGAAACAGATCCAGATTTAAAAGGTAGAGTAGTTTCGTTAGTTTTTTTATAATTTGTTTTCATTATGAATCAGGTAACATTATGCAATATTATATTTACTATTTGTCGTCTTTTTCCACATGATGATCGGCGCCATTGAATTACAGCTGTAACTGTTCTTCGATGAAATTCATAAGAAGTATTTTATTTTCAATACTTACCCTACAAATAGTGTTTCTAGGTAAGGTTTTTTAAAAATCGGGATGGAAGGTAAAAAGAAAAACATATCGGGGATCAGGGTTAGAGATCGTTACAGTAAAAAAATCGTTTTTTATATGCATAAATTGCGTTTATTTTGATAAATTGGGCAGGACAGGGGTATAAATGATAGGAAGCTTTGTACTAAACATAATGATCTCAAAAACTCTGTTCAATCAGAACAAAACGAAATTATTATAGAAATATTGAATAATTTATAAATAAAAAATATTACTAATCAAAATATAGTATTTATTTTTTTAGGGGTTTTTCCACTTAATTTTGCCGATTTTAGGGGTTTTGACATAAGTTTTAGGGGTAACAAAAAATTTGAGTTGGCAACCCTGGAAAGTGTGTATGTCGCCCCGCTTGAGAGGGTTGTATGGCGCGAATTCATGCTCCCTGTACACAAGTGTAAAATAGCTTGTGAAGTGTATGAGAAACAAGTTTCAATGTAACATGAGTGTGTTAAATGTGGGTCAATGAACGGGTATAAAATAAATTCAATAATATGTCAACCAGAATAGCGAGTTTTTCATTTCTAGACCATATAATAACACCTCTCAATTTCCTTGGCGGTTACATGCCAGAAAATAGTAATTAAAACTATCCGAGCTAACGGCTTGCATGTGTTGAGAGAGGAGAATTGGTTCGTTCTCATCTAAATAACACGCCGTCATCCACTAACGAAGTGGTTAGCTCACAATTGGCTGACCATTTTCGAGGATAATTAGTAACTTACAATTTATCCTACGAAATACAGATAACACAGGATGGACACAACACTTAATTAAAACCACCAATTCCGAAAACCAGACTCATACCGGCGACCATGGCAGCACAAAGCAAGCACGCTACCCAGATGCTGTCGCCGTATTGTATGCAACCTAGCGCATACACTGTAGTCAAAAAGCGACGTCAAGTTAGGCCTGTCTCTTTATAGATAATGTTGATTCTCCCCCTACATCATATACAACCATCGCATTTAGTAGAAAACAATTCTTGATATATGTTTTAAAGGCAATTCGTTAACAGTTTATTATTGTTATTGAGCAACTGTTGAATACCGTATGTTTTCTTCTTGCTTTCTTTCTTGTAGTGTACCGTTAAAAAAAAAATCGTTTCTGTAATCCAATGCACTTATAGACCCACACATTTTGTGATTGCGCACTATGTACATTATACAGTATTCCATAGCAAGAAAAACGGAATAAAGTTATTTACTTAAAAGTCATAGTGGAAGCCGCACTTTCGTTTTTACAGTCAATTGCATGAACTGGCAAACTATTTTACAGTCGCCTAATATCTCCATTTTGTATTTTCTCGTCCTAGTTGTCAACTACTGAGTATTAAAATAGGGGTATAATAGTTGTTGTATCTGACTCACGATTTCCTTGAACGTTCGTAACTGGTGTTAATGTCTTTTTTTTTTTGTACGAAGGCTCTTTCCTACAAAATATGTTCTGAATTGCCAAGTCTGTAAGAAAAGATTTGCATTGTGTTTTATCATTTTAAATTTGCAGCTTCTGTTCGGTAAGCATACAATTATCCCCCAAAACAGATTTCGAACAGTAAATTGGAATTTAATTATTAGTTTATTGCAAATGGATTATTCTTAACTTTTAACAGAATTCAGTTAATATAATTCAGAACATTCAGCGATAGTGTAAATACATGATTTTTTAAGGAATTTTTGTTTACTATATTCGTTTGCTGGTAGCTAACTCCGGCATTCCACTAGCTTAAAATTTGTAGTGCCACAGGCATGCTTATTACTTTTAGTTGCTATTACTTACGTAACTTGAAGTATACATTTTAATTGGACTTATTTTTAGATTCAATTGCTTCTCATCGGAATACAGTTTAAAATTTTAACTTGTTTTTATTTTTCGAAGACGTACACTTCAAAGATACTGGTCACAACTATACATAAAAATCCAGCGATTACATTCGACACTTCTTCCAAAGACAATATTACCATACACTCTCACAGTACACGTAAACTCTATCCATAAACTGTGACGAATAAACTGTCTCTGAGTATCTGCCGCCCGCTTTATATAAGTTTCATCGAAAGTTCTAGAATCTAGAACATTACAGTGGCTTCCGACAGATATTTCTCGGACTTTAACAATACTTAAACAATTAAAATCATATTAAAATCGATCAGAATTAATACATACTCATTTACAATCATTACGAAATGCTCAGAAATTAAAATTAAAGATACTTAAACACAAAATTATCCACATAAATCATTTTAAACTGTACTAAATCATCCTTTAAACATCATGGTTCAATTTAGTACTTCGAATTACAAACATTTGATCATTCTCTTGAGTAGTTCTGTCCTTAAACGTATTAAATAGTATTTACATAATTTCTTTTCATAAAAGAAAGTCAATTTAATCTATAATAAAAATTCCGTGTGGTCGGAAAAACGGGTGAAAGGGGTTCAACTGGCTGCGCAATCCGCCCCTGTCGTAGCCGCCTTAACATAACCCGACAATCCTACCGGGTACAGGGGACCTACAGTTTAACGTGGAATCCGAACAACGGAAGCGTTCTGGTGTACTTCACATTACACAGGAAGCTGTGCCAGAAGTGAAGGTCGGGTTAAGTGCCTATAAAGATCCATGCCGAGACAAGGATTCGAACCGGGGACCTTTCTATCTCCAGTCAGACGCCTTAGCCACTGTCACCAGACTGCTCAATTTACACTGATTTAGAGTAAATTGCAATACAAACATACTAAAATCATATTCAATCAAACTCTAGCTAAACATATTAATTGTTCCATGATAATTATATTAAAACCTAAAGTTTACAAAAATCAAACAAACTAATATTAAAAACTAAGAACTTAAAATTTAAATTAATTCAAACAGAACATTTCTGAACTGTTATAGTACCGATATAGCGCTGAAAGAAATATCTGTGGAGGCATTACTGGGTTTTTAATTGTGAAACACACATTGCCCGTGACTCGTCTTCAATATTACTGCACTGTTGTCTTCATCGCCGGGAAGTTGTCAGCTCCCGGGACGCTATGGATCGATCGTTCCGTACGTCATCGAGATAATAGGAACCGCACTTCCTTTCATACTGTGTGGAGATACTGGATACTGGATACTGTTTACATCGGATCGATACTGTTCGAGCAATAAGTTTGTATCTGTGCGATACCTGGAAATTGAATGTTATTGGGCTGGTAGAATCTGAGCTTCCATCCTAACTGCCGAAGCACCCAAACCCTGTCCCTACCAATCACAAGTGTTTGTAAAACTCCGTGCATTATTTCCCACGTTTTCCTCTTCGCATCGTTGACCAACAAGGCCTCTTAGTCAGCAACCCCAAAGGAGAAAGGGAGTGAATGGGTATAAACGTCCCTGGCTAATCTTCCTTGCTGACTGGACTCAGCATTCTAACCAACAAAGTGATCCTTCAGGTCCGAGGTACCTTTTCTGTTCGATTTTGGTATGAAAGTATCAGTTAATTAAAAACGTCAGTGCAAGTAATAGGCAAAAACCTCACTTTTCTAACACAAGTGGTGTCGTCAGGTGCTTAAGCCAACCCTCTACATTACAGGTATTATCTTAAGCAGGTTATTGTGCCTATGATGCGGGGAATTCGGAGAGGTGTTGCCCCTTCATCCCTTCCTAGACGTTGTGACGAATGGGGTGACATGGCCTCTAACATGTCTAAGTATCTTAACACCTGCTGTATAACTACAGGACAGCAGGCTGGGAGGGTCTACGGAACGTTCCAATAATTCAGTTTCGAAGAAAATCCTCAGTGATTTAATGTAGATCATCCAATAGGCAGTCAGTCACTAAGTGATACCTCCACCGAACTGTTCATTACCCAGAGGTAACTAGAACATAATATATTGATAAAAACATTATTTTAAAATGTAACGTTTCATCATAGTTTTTTTCGGACAATCAATTTAGATGGAGGTATCGAAACATGAGATACTTTTTATATCTTCTTCGGTTAATTTTATCTTGAATAGAGACCAACATGTTTTACTTATTTTCTGTTATACCATAAACGATTTTCGGCTGTAACAGTTTTTATACATATATGTATACTAGCTGTTACCCGCGACTTCGTAAGCGTCTACTTAGAATTTCATTGCCAAAAGTGGTAATAGGAAGCTGTTAGTAACGTAAGATTTGTACCAAACACCACCGAGTCGGCATAATATGACAGGAAAGACATCACTATATCATTCTACCGTCGAACCTGTCTCAGGAAATGAATCAATTTCCAAAAAAGGAAAAACAAACGAAGGTGAGGGGATATAGGAGAGAGGACGGTTTAACTGAAGGCAGCTCTATTTTAGCTTGGTCTTTTCTTCTTTCTTCAGCATTAGCATCTGATTCTTGAGTTCTAATAACTTTAGCCGCTTGTGCTCTTCTAGATCAACACCTTAGGCCAGGTTTTCACCCGCAAGGCATGTCAGAAATGAAGACAAAATAAACTGGTGCCAGAAACTTTTAGGGAGACACAAAGTAATAGTAAAGTGTAGAGCAAATCGACATCTATACTAAATAATAAGTTTTTCTCTAAACGAAATTTATTATCAAATCATATAATAACAGACTGCGTGAGAAGCACAGCTTGAGCAACCGACGTAACATTACAGACTAACACACGCATCCGTCTGTCTGTCACCATTCGATAAGTTCTCAAAACTCTGTGACTACAACTGTTATTCATACTGAAAATAATGTCCTGTGTCCATCACACGGATACAACGTATTTTCTTGTCAAATTCAGTCAATATCGGTACAGCCATTTAGTCGTTAAACGCAACAAAAATACAGAGACTTACTTCCGCATTTATAATATTATTATCGCAGATGACACACACACACACACCCTGACTGCGAGAGAAACACTTGGCCTAAGGTGTAGATCTAGATGAGCAAAAGCGGCTAAAGTTATTAGAACTCAGAAATCGGATGCTCATGCTGAAGAAAGAAGAAAAGACCAAGCTAAAATAAAGCTGCCCTCAGTTAAACCCTACCCTCCCGTATATCCCTGCACCTTCGATTGTTTTTCTGTTTTGGAAATTGATTCTCTGCATGGGACAGGTTCGACGGTAGAATGATAAATTAATGGCTTTCCTGTCATATAATGCCAACTCGGTGTTGTTTGGTACAAATATTTCATTACTAACAGCTTCCTATATTCACTTTTCGCAATGAAATTCTAAGTCAACGCGTACGGAGTCGCGGGTAACAGCTAGTATTAGTACAGATGACACTCACACACACAGTGACTGCGAGAGAAGAAACGGCAATATAGCGTCAAAAAGTGTACACATACAGCATTGTTAGACCGCGTACGATTTGCCAAGCATTGCACCCGTAAAATTGTGATATCTGTTTAACATGGAATCAGAAAAACTGACCGTCCAGGCGTGGCTCATACGATCAAAAACCATTCTTAAAAATCATTGCTTCCATCTGGATTTGAACCGGAGGCCACAGTCCAAACATTAGAATGCAAGCGTATTAACCATTGCGCTATCAGCCCGTTATAGAGTAAGGCACTACATACCGTAAGACATCTTAAGCGTCAGTCTATCGCTGTATCGGTAATTTTTCAAAATTACACGTCAGTATGCAATATTTATACAGAAATAGTATCCTATGTGTATCCTAATACCAAATCGAATCTGCTTGTCATATTTCATCATGATACTATTAGCCGTTTAGCCCAAGGAACGTAACAAACATACAGACAGACAGAGTTACTTTCGCATTTATAATATTAGTATCGATACGGCTTCCGGTTATTGTAGACTGCTTCACAACATTTATATTCATTTCCAACAGTGTATTTAACTTTGAACTCTATATTAATTTTATAAGTGTATAGCATAATGTCTCAAGTACTGTTCGGACAGCATAGTAATGACCCAACACATAATTCGAAACACCAGTGTTCGTGGCCAGACTCGAACCAGCGGCCATTACAACTTGAGGTTAACACCGTACCCCATACACCGCCGGGTCCGGCGCGGTTGTATGTGGCATATGGACTCTCCACAATTGTAATGGTTTCATGGTTTCATCTTCATAAGAAATGTAAACCGCAGATATTATTCCAATTACAAAGATTGTGAAACAAAAAATTCAAATAGTACTTATGGGGTCTCCAAGCATTAGTATTAATTTCCATTAATCCCGTAATTTATTGATACAACCCAATAAACCAATGTTCTGGAGATGTTGAGTGAAAATGTCCACTTAGTCGATGTGTGTTAGGATTTCCACAATCAACACGAGGAACAATTTCTCTATAATGGCAAACTTTGAAAAAGCGTTCAGTGTCGTTGTGAATTGATGCAACTAGTAACGAATTTACATGAAAAAAATTTGAGAGGTGAAGTTGTAACCAAAATAGTGAGTCTGGTATTAATCTATATATATAAACATGAATGTATGTATGTTTGCTTGTTTGTTTGTTCTTCATACAAATCCACAGTTTTCATCCGATCTCGATGAAACTTTGCACACTTATCCTTTGAAAGAAGGAGAAAAATACTATCTACATTTGGTTGAAAAATTATCTGTATAAATAATACATGTTGTCTTATAATTTAGAAATATTACTGAACGGCGATAGATAGACGCGTTGGATATGGACGTCTCTGTACTGTTCTTCCGTGTAGCGGTCAGGCAGCCCAGTGGTTCGGTCAGTTCGCATTGAGCCGCCATCACGTGCGGTTGCTCGATACTACCTCAAGCGAGGTTCAGTGAGTGTATCAGTGATAACGTTGCTTGTGTGTTACGATAGTGAAAATGGAGTCGACGATACGAAAGAATACACTGAAATTCGCGTTCGACGCAAAGGAGACAAGACCACGTGCATATGACTTCCATGAATGGCTGTATGAAAAATTCAACTTGACAGACGCAGATGTATACGGAATCCAAATGGACTTCTTGACTTATGCAGTATACGTTAAAATGACAAATGACAACTTGTGCAATACTATCGTAGAGAAAACTGGAGGGAAAGCCGACTACCAGAACCCAGATGGAACCGTAAGTACCGTATATATAAGCCACGCAGGGCTGGGGCTACGATCAGTAAGAGTTTTTAATGTACCATTTGAAATTAGTAATGCTAGTGTAACGGCAGCAATCCGAAACTATGGTGAAATAATAACGGCGACGGAAAAATGGAGCCCTAAGTTCAGATTCCAAGCAAACAACGGCATACGGTGTGTGAAAATTGATTTAAAAAAACATATACCTTCCTATATAATGATACAGGGTTTCAAAGCATTAATAATATATGAGGGACAACCGCGCACATGCTCTGTTTGCAATGAACCAGGACATCTAAGATCTGAGTGTACAAAACGCCGACCATTACAACTTCCAAGAGTAAAATTGTCAACATCAGAAACTATAACAGCAAATGCTACAATCGCGGAAGCGAGTAAGGAAAGTAGCAACACAGCGTCTTATGCAGAAGCCACGGCACAAGTCAACAGTGTAAACATAGGCCACACTGTAACATCAGCATGTGAGCCACACACAGAAACGTTGGAAAACACGGAAAACATGGAGATCGATGTAGAGGACAACTCGGAACAGCACGGCGGGAAACAGGAAACACAAGCCGAAAAATCTGGACAAGAAGAAGAGGAAAATGAAGGAACCGGAACAGAAATTACATGAAAAAGAAATAGAAGAAGAGAGTATCCCAGAACATGTCATACACATAGAAACATTTACAAATAAAACAACTCACCAGGCAGAAGAAGATTCCGAAACAAAACAACGGATTGAAATGCACAGCTCAACGATCAATAACAAAGCCGAGAAAGAAATAAGCGAGAAGAGAATAACAAGACAATCTAGCAGAAGTGCAAATAAGGATGGTGCCAATACCGCAAGTCAATACATAGCAAAAAAACGCCGAGCTCTCAGTGAACGACTCGAAAACGGCAAACCAGTAAAAAGAATAGCAGAGAAAGTAGAACGAACAACAAATAACGCCAAATCAAGACAAGAAGAAGAAGAAGAAACAACCAAAGCGAGAAAGAAGGACAAGACACACCAAAATACGTAAACGATCAGAAGATAAGAGAAGAATAAACCAAAACTCCTCAGTAAAGACAGCTGGTACGAGGAAGTAATGGAGGGATCTGATGAGACGTAAAATAACCAATGACAAGCAATCAAAGTTATAGCATTGCAACTATAAATATGAACAGAGTAATTACGCCATTCAAAATAAAATGCCTAGCGGATTATATTAAACAAAACAGTATTGACATCGCAATGTTACAAGAAGTGACTTTTACCGAACTAAACATCCCTGGATACGATGGAATAATCAACTACTCCAAAGAAACCAACACGGGAACGGCCCTCGTGATTAGAGAGGGAATTGAGACGGTTAGTACAGAAACATTAACAAACGGCAGGGCCATTGCAACTACAATAAATAACACGCGAATAATCAATGTTTACGCCCCCTCTGGCAATAATAATCGAGCCCAAAGAGCATACTTCTACAAAACAGAGCTACCCTATCTCCTGCGAAATACCACAGGCGCAATAATAATGGGAGGACTTTAATTGTGTACTAAGCCAAAAAGATCAAACCCCAAATTTCAATGGGTGCAGGGAGCTGACTAACCTCATTCGAGGGATGGACTTTCACGACGCATGGGAATGCATTCACGGAAATGCCAAAGCCTACACATATGTCTCAAACAACTCGGCAAGCCGACTCGACAGGATCTACGTAACGGAGACTCTCCGAACCAAAACAACCAGTGCAAACATTTTTCCTCTAAGCTTTTCAGATCACAACAGTATGCAATGCACTGTCAACATGCAGAGGCAACTACACTCCTCGAAACTGAAATAAGAACACATTGACGCCGGTGTGTAAGACCCACCATACTTGCTCCGGACACTACGAGAGGGCTGTACAAGCAATGATCAAACGCACGGCACAGCGGACACACCAGGAACAGCAGTGTTGGCCGTCGAAGGGCGCTAGCCTCAGCGGTTGGGCACCGCCGCAGTCAGTGTCAGCCAGTTTGCCGTGGCATACGGAGCTCCATCTCAGTCTTTAACACTGGTAGCATGCCGCGACAGCGTGTACGTGAACCGTATGTGCAGTTGACGGACTTTGAGCGAAGGCGTATAATGGGCATGCGGGAGGCCGGGTGGACGTACCGCCGAATTGCTCAACATGTGGGGCGCGAGGTCTCCACAGTACATCGATGTTGTCGCCAGTGGTCGGCGGAAGGTGCACGTGCCCGTCGACCTGGGTCCGGACAGCAGCGACGCACGGACGCACGCCAAGACCGTCGCATCCTACGCAGTACCGTAGGGGTCCGCACCGCCACTTCCCGGCAAATTAGGGGCACTGTTGCTCCTGGGGTATCAGAGAGGACCATTCGCAACCGTCTCCATGAAGCTGGGCTACGGTCCCGCGCACCGTTAGGTCGTCTTCCGCTCACGCCCCAACATCGTGCAGCCCGCCTCCAGTGGTGTCGCGACAGGCGTGTATGGAGGGACGAATGGAGACGTGTCGTCTTCAGTGATGAGAGTCGCTTCTGCCTTGGTGCCAATGATGGTCATATGCGTGTTTGGCGCCGTGCAGGTGAGCGCCACAATCAGGACTGCATTCGACCGAGGCACACAGGGCCAACACCCGGCATCATGGTGTGGGGAGCGATCTCCTACACTGGCCGTACACCTCTGGTGATCGTCGAGGGGACACTGAACAGTGCACGGTACATTCAAACCGTCATCGAACCCACGTTCTACCATTCCTAGACCGGCAAGGGAACATGCTGTTGTCCAACAGGACAATGCACGTCCACATGTATCCGTTGCCACCCAAACGTGCTCTAGAAGGTGTAAGTCAACTACCCTGGCCAGCGAAATCTCCGGATATGTCCCCCATTGAGCATGTTTGGGACTGGATGAAACGTCGTCTCACGCGGTCTGCACGTCCAGCACGAACGCTGGTCCAGCTGAGGCGCCAGGTGGAAATGGCTTGGCATGCGTTTCCACAGGACTACATCCAGCACATCTACGATCGTCTCCATGGGAGAATTGCAGCCTGCATTGCTGCGAAAGGAGGATATACCACGGTACTAGTGCCGACATTGTGCATGCTCTGTTGCCTGTGTCTCTGTGCCTATGGTTCTGTCCTTGTGTGATCATGTGTTGTATCTTGACCCCAGGAATGTGTATATAAAGTTTCCCATTCCTGGGAAAATGAATTCACGGTGTTCTTATTTCAATTTCCAGGAGTGTAGATAGCAGAGGCAAAGGATTCTGGAAATGTAAAATCTCTATGCTGGAAGACCCGGCGCTAGACGAAGAAATCAAAAGTGTCTGGGACGAATGTCTAAAAAACTGTAAAAAATATAAAAGCACACTATCTTGGTGGGTTGAACATGTGAAACCGAAACTAAAACGAACCTTACATCTCCTGGGGGGACACAAAAGAACTATTGGATGAAGGGCACAATTGAGTATGCATCAAGGAATTATACCAAGAGCCAACCATAACTGTCGATACTAACATAAAAAAAAAATACAAAGCCAAGATCTTATCCTTACAAAATATGCAAGCAAATAAACTTCTGACAACTTCAAAACCGGCTGATATCGCAACAAAGAAACGGCACCCTTGTACTACCTTATAAGGAGCACAAAAAGGAGGAAAAAAACTTTAATAACCAATATAATTAAAGAAAATGGTGAAATCATCAAGGTCGGAAAAGATATAATTAAAGAAATTACTGCGCACTATAAAAATATTTTTAAGTCACTCCAACCAGTACGGAGGCAATCACCGAGTTAATATCCAACTCAAGTAACACAGCAATTGTGGAAGAATCGGCAACTCTAACAAGAATTTTTGACCAGTACGAAATCCATGCATCGATAAACAAAGCAGCAAGAGGGAAATACCCAGTGCCGGATGGGTTACCCATAGAATTTTACATGCATTACTGGCCCATGCTAAGAAATAAGTTAACAAAGATTCTAAACGACTTATGGACCGGGGAAAATCTTCCCACCGCCTTCACAGAGGGCATTATAGTGCTTGTACCCAAAGGCAAACATATCAATGAAATACGACCAATAACCTTGTTAAATTCAGGAATCCTTAAAACTAGCCAGGAACCCCTTATGGAGAAAATCTTAGGACCTCACCAAACCAGTGTTATCCCCGGACGTAGCACCTTAAATACTGTGTGCGAATATCGTGATATCATCAGCATAAACGCAGAAAAACAAACTCCATCAGCTTTACTATTCTTCGATTTTGAAAAGCATTTGACCGAATTGAACATAATTACCTCTTAAAAATCATGGAACATAAAGGATTTGGCTCCCCATTCGTGGAAGTAATAAAAAAATTACAAACACACATTCAAAACTTCTTATAAACGGACACCTGTCAGCACCTGTCAAGATAGAAAGATCGAAAAAAACAAGGATGCCCGCTATCAATGATCCTGTACGCACTGGCAACGGAGCCCCTGCTTGAGAAATGTCACCAAATTTAACAGGCATTAATCTAAATGGATACAAATTTACATGCAGAGGATACGCAGACGACATTTGCATAGCCGAAACTTCAGCGGAGGACATCCAAAAAAACGCTGGAAATAACCACAACGTTCACGGAAGCAAACAGGCGCTAAACTTAACCCAAAGAAAACTGAACTGCTCCAAATAAGTGTGTAGAGATCCAACCTCCAACAGACATCTGGTACGAGCAAGTAGAAAAACATAAGACATTAGGGATTATTTTTCAAACGAACATTTTGAAAACAATAACTAAAAACTGGCTCATAACACTACCGAAAATTAGGGCTGTTATAAACATGCACTGTGATAGAGACCTGGATGCAATACAGAAGGCTAAAATCGCACAAGTGTCTTTATTGAGTAAAATGGTTTACATCACCCAAGTACTGCCGATACCTGACACAATTGCAGATCAGATACAGACCCTGCTCGGGTGGTTTGCAAGCAGGGGTAAGATCCTTAAAACAGCTTTCAAAACAATGACTCTACCCCTAGGTAAAGGAGGCATAGGAATGATAAGCGTACGCGAAAGATGCTGCGCATTATTCCTCAAAAGAACCATAACGACAGCCGTAAATGACCCAAATGGCCCAAAAAATAACCTGATAAACGAAACAAAACCAGTCACTGAGGAAATACCTTTCAACATGGCCTCGATAAAGTTCACCTTACCACACATGAGAATATTTCACCTCGAAACAACTTATGCAGAAACCAAGGATGCACTCTGTACAACAAGACAACAAAAGAGATCTACAAAATAATCAACTCATCTTACCACAGAAATAAATCGAAATTAAAAATCCACAATATAACTGGAGCAACATCTGGAAAAATATAACCAATAAAACTCTAAACACTAAAACACAATCCTTATGGTATGACGTCGTAAATGAAAACATCTCAACCAACAGAAGACTTTACGAAATACATCTATCCCCGAATGACAGGTGCAGAAATTGCGGAAATACTGACACACTGATGCACAGAATAACGTGTAACAAAAACCAGAAAATATGAACGTCGGCAAGACGAAGAATATCCCTTCCTTGACAGAACATACCCTTTAACCGTGAGCATCCAGGAAATACTGAAACATGAGAAAATGAGATACCCTGAAACGAAACACAACACGGTACAATGGATACTAGGCAATACCCTAACTTAAATGCTACAAACAGAAAAGAGTACTTACGACGAATATATAGCATATATGAATACTGTGAATACTGTTTATTACGAAATAACCCAAACTCAAAATTATAATAAAGACTTCCCACGGATGCTCGATATAACAATGACTGAATCATTCCAATGATCACAATTGAACCAAATAAAAACTATTTATAAACCTCGCCAAGCCCTTAGAAAAGACCCTTATGAATAAAATTAAAAAAAAACTGATAGAAAGTACCTTTAATAAATACAAATCTGGAAAGGAGAACAATGAAACCCAAAGTTATAATAAAAAGGTATAGAGCCAGGCAAAGAGCCAACCACTGGCGAGCGAAAGGCAGGGCTGAAGGGGAGGAAGGAGGCCCAATAAAAAAAAGTACAAAAAAAAGTGGTTTAAGCGCTTGTTTACTAATGTTTGGGTCGGGGTCTCCGGTTCAAATCTCAGTGGAGGCCAAGATTTTTAAAAATTGTTTTTGATCCTAAGAGCCGTCAGTTATTCGGATTGAATGTTAAACTGTAAATATCACAAAGTTAAGGGTACAATGCGAGGCAAATCGTAGCTAGTCTAGCAATGCTGTAGGTGTACACTTTTTTATGTTATATTGATCCATCAGGGGTGATTCGCAGTCAGTGTGTGTGTGATCTGCAGTAATAATACTATAAATGCGGAAGTAAGTCTCTGTCTTTTGTTACGTTTTGACAACTAAATGCCTATACCGATACTGACAGAATTAGACAAGAAAATCTGTAGGGAGGGCACAGGATACATATTTTTTTTTTTCGGTATGATTAACAGTTGTAGTCACGAAATTTTAAGATGTTATCGAATGGTGACAGAGAGACGGATGTGTGTGTCAGTCTGAAATGTTACCTGGGTTGCTCAAGGTGTGCTTCTCGCGCATTATGTTAGTGTATAATTTGTAAATAAATTTCGTTTAGAGAAAAAACGTATTATTTAGAATAGATGTAGATTTTCTCTGTCCTATTACTTTGTTTCTGCTTAAATGTTTCTAGCACCAGTTTATTTTGACTTCTTTTTTGACATGCCTTGCGGGCGTAAACTGGCCTAAGTTGTAGCTCTAGCAGAGCATGAGCTGCTAAAGTTATTAGAATCCAAGAATCGGATGCTCATACTGAAGAAAGAAGAAAAGACCAAGCTGAAATAAAGCTGCCCTTAGTTAACCCCCTCCCCCCCACATCCCCTCTCCTTCGTTTGTTTTTCTGTTTTTAAGAATGTTGGAAATTGATTCTCTTCAAGAGACTGGTTTGATGGTAGAATGATATAGTGATGGCTTTCAGATCATATTACGCCGACTCGGTGTTGTTTGGGACCAATCCTTCGCTACCAACAACTTTCTATATTCAATTCTGGCATAGAAATTCTTAATCCACGCGTACGAAGTCACGGGTATCAGCTGGTTTGCTAATAAGCTAGTATACAATTAATCCCAATATCAGTGACAAAGTGAAATATATATTCGCTAAGGCACAAGCTAAGTTGTGCACAATATCAAAGTTGGTAGGATCCTCCCGCAGGAGATGTACGTACTCAGCTTGCGATTCTCAGAGGTAGGCTATTCCATTTCTCTTTGTGCTCTAATATTCAAATATGACTGTGAGAACGTGAAGAAGGCGCACTCACTGATCGAAAATCCCACTGTGTTATTATAAAAAGTCATCCACGTGAATCCCGACAACCTAAGGGTACTGCGTTTCCTTTGCGTTTTGAGTGATGCGAGCCATATGTAGGCTGTCCTGACACTGGATGACGGCGTTTTAATGAGATCGGCCTCAATTCCCCTCTTTGACCGTTTTTTTCTTATAGCTTTACGTCACGTCGTCTGCTATGGCAATCTTTAAGGAAGCCTCCCGGCATTCGTCGGGATTGATTCCGGGAAACCATCGAAAACCCAAATCTGTATGCTCTTAAGGAAATTCGAATCCGCGTCCTGCAGAATGCGAAGCCAGAGCGTTACCGCTCACCTACCACCCTCGGTGCAAGCCGACAGCTTGGATAAACAAATTTAGAGGCATTTTGACATAGTCTGGAAACGGAAACCTCACTGTCCTTGTAGAAATATTGTTTAATTTAATTAACAGCGTTCAGTGATATAAGTTCGGAGACACTTGTGTTTTATTGACACAAGCTATCTTAGCTCATGTAAATAGAGGCTGTGATCGCGTCACGACATCCACACTAGGACTGTTGATAATATATGGATATTATTTTTTGAAAGTATCGATATTTATGAGTGATATTTTTGGGACGATATATCGATATTTCGATACTAAAATCTATATATCGGCGTCGATATTTAAAAAAAAAATTGTTATCATTTTTCGTTTGCTATGAATGACACTAGTTTTCTCATATTTCTGTTACTTATAGAGATCAACAATCTTAAGTAAATCTTATTACGTTTCTACAATTTCGAAGTCTACTCAGATGATGGAAATAGTGTAGGCAAGGCATCACTCTGCACCAATCGAACGCGAAATGTTTGAAATGAGCGTGCGCATTGTTCAGGGAAGTCCACTTTGAAATTAATGTGTTAGAAGGAATAGTTGCTAATTACAGAGCAAGAGAAGTAAGACAATTCAGAATAAGCTATCAACATACAGAACTAAATGAAATACCACAAAAAATCTTTTTTTTTTTTATAATGGCATTTGGCAACGAAGGCCATACAGCCAGCTCAATGAAATTTTTGTAGCTTTCAGTGTATAAGTCGTCATCAAGTATATATATTGTATTTTTCCAATGTATGGACGCCACAGGACGGAAAGGACATTCACACAGACGCACAACACTTAAACATCCATGCCCGCGGCCGGATTCGAACCGGCGGCCTTCGGCACGCGGAGCTAGCACTATAGCCCCTACGCTACCGAGGCCGGCACAAAAAATCTTATCAATTAAAGTTATGTAACTTGGCCATAATGCATGCTATGATAGCTAAACTTCTGCCTTAATAAGGGCCTCAACTGTATTGCTTATCTGACTTAAAAATACACAAAAAAGTATTTGCCTCGAACCCCTTTTGAGTTTTATAAATTTTATTAGTTTTTCTGAAAATTATGACACGCATAATGATCAAATTTTTTAAAAAGATCAACAATCATTATCACCAAGAGAAACGATTTGAAAGTGAAAAGTTGATTAAGAACAATATCAGGCATCTATTTGTCAGTGTACAGCCTTTATTTTTACAAGATTTAATTTTATAAAATTGCATTTATGAAAGTATCGATATATCGAAACATTGATACTTTTTTTTAGATATATCGACAGCCGATATTAATATTTTTTTAAATATCGATACATCGAAAATCCGATAATTTAAAAAATATCAACATCTTAATCCACACTGCTTGCACCCGGCACTGCTACAATGCAGGCACCCAACCAATAATCACTGCCCATCGTCAACACTCTGCTACCCGGTTACTAAACGAACTACAGTGGAAACGCAACATTATTACAAACATTTATACAATCATTCAGTATACTTACAATTAATAAATCCTGCTTAATTCAATAATAATAATACAATTTAATTAATAAAATTGATTGGAGGGTTAGTGATAATGTTAAATCTGCTCCCACATCACGACATAATTATCTGTTCAATTTTAGGAATGTTCATACACATTGTCCGACACACACCAATCATTTTTTTTAACGCATTAAATGAGAAGTCTTAGTTCAAATAAAAATTAGCATGAGCACTTAAACAGTATCCAACTCAATTGCTGTATATCTCAAAAACAACATTAGCTAAATCATTAAAAGATTACTGTCCGGTCAGTCCTCAAAATATGAAGTTATTGTCTAAATGCAGTACGTAAACGCACTTTATCGGTGTCCCAATCTCTAGCTGAATATTTTACAAAAAATAAAATAAAAAAAATATCACTGTCAATTTCAGTCTAGTTGGCTTCAAACTAGGCCAATATTCACACATATATGCCTAATATTTTACAATAATTTTTGTATTATGTATAATATCAAGTAAACAATGATTCTCAAATCTATTTTTTTTTTTTTTTTTTGCATCCACGTTATGTTTTCCAATAATCCTAAAAAAATCTACAGTAAATATTGAAACATTTCTTAAATTCAGAATTCAAATAATAAGCGTCCTACCACGTTATCACAAGAAACTAATCTCCCAAACTATCACGGACGGAATTGTCCCTTTTGTCATGCTTTCTTCTTATTTCTGTCTGCAGTATCTTTTTTCGCCAGACTGTCGTGCCCCTCTTTTCAATAAATTTTAGAATACATCGGCCATCATTCCTCACTTTATTCTTCACGTTCCGTCCGGTAAGCACTTGCCCCCATATCACCTCCTCTTTGTCATTCTACTCATCCAAATATTTCCATTAAGTTCTCCTTGCCTCTAAAACCATAGGTTACAATGTTCTGCGTCACTGTGAACCCTCGCGTCTTGTTTATTGTTAATAATAGTGCCTGTTTCGTCACCGCTGGTGCAATTGATTCTTTACCTTCGATTTCATTCTCATTCTTTATTTTCATAACTCATTATTTTCATGTCTCCAAATTCATAACATAATGATTCAGATTCTACGTACATTACATCTTATTGAGTTTCACTGTACTTAATATTGCTGTGCCTTCATGGCTTAAAACTATCTTCTTTCGTCTCTTATTTCCACATTTAACATATTCACATTTTATCGTTTATCCTTCAAATTTCCCGATGCTTCATTTCGCTGTTTATTCCAGCTTCATTTCTCAATACTCTCGCCGTTATTCATAAAAAAATATCTCATATATGTCGTTGTTCACTGAATACTCCTTGCTGATTCTTTACAGTATTAAACTCCATTTATTCATTGTATTCTTTGTCGATCTGTTCTTTATTCACAAATTAACTGCTCTGAAACACAGTCTTTCACAAGTACCCTCCATCACATTAGCCTACATCATTTTCGCGAAAAAGTTCCAATTCTTGAGTTTCCATTTTCGTTTCATTTCTTTTATCTTTACCAAGTAAATAATTTAGTCATTATATTCAAAAAACTTCTTGTCTGATTTTCGACTCGCATTATCGATAGTATTGTACTTCGCCGCCCTATTTGTCGGCCTCAACTCACTGTCAAAATCGGTTAATTGTTGTTAACTCATTTTCCGTTCATTTGCTTTCATTGTGTTTCCACTTAACCCTAACAATATTCCTCCTTTCATTGAATAAGCCCCTCCTTCGTTTCGTTCGTGTTTCTTCCGATAGCGCTTTTTTCTTTCGGACAATCCCCGCTCCTTCATTCATCCAAAACACTTTCTTCTTTTTTTTCTCTTCTTCTGCATCTTCTTACTGCCTTCATCACCTCTTTTCCTTTTGATTCCTCAGTATCTCATAGCGATTGCTATTCTGTACCCGAATTCTTTTAACTCATTCTCTTCCTGAATCTTCTCTTCATTTTCTTCATTGAAATTAGTGTTTAATACACCTTTCCTGCTTTCAAACTGGTTGTGATCTGCTAAGGCATTCAAGTAGTTATGTACGGAAATATCACTTTTCTTTATACACCCAGGTGACCAGTCAGCTGGTCCTCTTCTACGTTATATACCATCTTTTGTCTAGAAGTTGCATTTGTTACTTACTAGCTCCATCTGTTCTTTTGACTTTTCACAAGTTGTTTTATCATTTCCACACGTTTTCACCTTTTCTCTTAGTAATACTTCAGTTTCTTCTGTATTAAAATCGCGAAAAATTTACATTTTCTTCAGTACTCACTTTTGGTATATTTCATGATCTTCTTCCCCTTGTTCACCCCCTTCCGATATCTTCTTTGTATTTAATGCGCACTGATTATCTTCCTTCCTGTCACTCAAATTTTATCTCGTTTGTTCTTCTTGTTTACAATTTTCTGGGAACTTCCTTATCTAATCCGTTATTTCTTTCTGAATCTCTTCCGTCTTCTGAGCATCTCTTCTGCTTCCTTTTTTTTGACTTTAAATTCTTCTTTCATTTCTTCTTATCATTTATCACTCTGCATTATTCTTTATTTAATTATTTTTTTATTCCTTGATTTTCTTTTGACATTTTCTTACTTGTTTTCTCAATACTTTTCCGGAACTGATTCTTCATCAATCCATTTTCTGAGGTGTAATTTCCTTTCTCGAATTCCACTTACCTAATCTAGATCTGGTGACAACGCATTTTCTGCCAAATCATGTCCTCCCCCATAATCGTTAGTTTCACTACCCAACTCATTTTTGTTGCGACTACTTAATTCAGTTTGAACCTGGTAATCATTATTACTACTTTCCTCTAGGTTTACAGCCATAACCATTATACAATTATTATTACTCCACGGTTGGACGACAGAGGGTGCGTTGCACCTACCCTAATGTGTAACCGTTTGCGTAGGAAGGGATATACGGGATATGGTAGGAGGCACCCATGGACTATTTTGAGGAACCATCCCGTAATTAGCTTGGAGCGATTTGGGAAAACCATGGAAAACCCAAATCAGGATGGCCGGAGCGGTTTATCGAGACCTAAAACTATCGTATTCTAAGTTTCTTTGCTCGATAAATTCTTCCTTTTCCGTTCCCTAATCGCTCGTGGAAAAAAAAAAATTTAAAAAAAATTGATCACTCCAGGCCCTGATTTCTCTTATCGTATTTTCTGTAACATGTGTTTTGAAGTATCTAACTGTTCACATCAACATCGTCTCGCCTTTCACACACCTCAAACCTCTTTGACATTTAGTAACATGTGCCCCAGGTACCAAACTGTTCAAATCAGCATCATCTCATATCCCCCACATAACAATCCTCTCAGCCATTCAGTAACATGTGCCCCAAGTACCACAAAGGCATGAATAGATTCAAAAACCTTTCTTAACACAGGATGTAGTGCCATATTTTGGATGGTGTTGCGCTGTTACCATTTTATATCAAGGTAATTTCCCTTTCGACAGCAGCTGCTTGCCGTTCTCTGTGTAAGTTTCTTGCAGTGTTATGGTGATTCTGCTTCACTTTTTTTTAGCCAACCAGGACGCAGGAGAGTTTTCCACTGAGCTGCAACGCCCCCCATCTGACGCCAACCTTTGGGTTCAGGACCAAGTATGACATTTGTTTGTAATTGCATGATTCGTTCAACTAACCAGCGCACACGATATAGTTATAATACCCCTCTTAGCTAACATGTTCACCAAACAGATATCAGAACCAAAATTTTCATAGGAATCCCCGCACACCGACTAGCATCTAAAATGTCTCCACAGGTGCAGACGCTAGCTTGATTACGCCGAAGATAACGTTCAGACTTGGACTGTCGTAAATTGTTAGGTCATTCGTTTATGAAAGTGGGTGTTTGCATATTTTATCGACACATGCATCATCACCGATGTATACCTAAAGTCAAGTGCCAGATTATGATCATGGCTAACTTTTCCCTTCCATGCACCACTCAGAATTCTTCCACCAATATCCATTCTAACCTCATACGCCATATACAGCCTCAACACTCTTCCTATCTTCCAGTGACTTCCAGCCAAGCTGCTTTATTATGTCAGTTGTTGAGTGTATTCCACCAACAAATAAACCTGCCCTTCCTTGCAACCTGCATTTAATGTCCAAAAAATGTAGGCTTCATGTTACACCACTGTACGCAAGCAATGGTCTGACTGTGAGTTTGTAACTCAAGTTATTCGCTTCTCTCGTACATCCCCTCATAACGATTTTTGTCCCGAAGAACATATAGTGAACAAAAATGAGAAAGACAGTTCGTATCCAAACACAAACGTCAGCAAACGGCACAGTGAAATTGAAGAGTGCCTACTCCCTGTAGAAACAGTGGTTACAAGCACATATTGATGATGAAATCTCGACTTCAAGCAGGCTTCTATCACCATCTTTCTGACACACCGAGTAGGGTTGATGAGCGGTTAATGCTCGGAAATTGGGGAAACCTAGGTTCTGTATCCACTCCGACCTCCTAGTTTTCGCTTATTCATGCTTTCATGAATTCACTCATTTTGATACTCCTACCCGTTTCTTATTCCAAATCCTTTCCTTGCTCTTATGACGTCGTTTTTTACTATCACACAGCACAATGCCGACTCGCCAGGAAGGGTAGAGAACTTCTGGTACAGCTACACCTTAGGCCAGGTTTACGCCCGCAAGCATGTCAAAAAATACGACAAAATAAACTGGTGCCAGAAATATTTAGGCAGACACAAAGTAATGGTACAGTGCATAGTAAATCGACATCTATACTAAATAATACGTTTTGTCTCCAAACGAAATTTACTAAAAAATCATACACTAACAGACTGCGTAAGAAGCACAGCTTGAGCAACCGATGTAACATTACAGACTAACACACGCATCCGTCCGTCTGTCACCATTCGATAAGTTCTCAAAGCTTCGTGACTAAAACTGTTATTCATGACGAAAAAAATGTCCTGTGTCCTTCCTACAGATACAATGTATTTCCTTGTCAAATTCCATCAAAATCGGTATAGCCATTTAGATGACAAAACGTAACAAAAAGGTAGAGACTTACTTTCGCATATACAGGGTGTTACAAAAAGGTACGGCCAAACTTTCAGGAAACATTCCTCACACACAAACAAAGAAAATATGATATGTGGACATGTGTCCGGAAACGCTTACTTTCCATGTTAGAGCTCATTTTATTACTTCTCTTCAAATCATATTAAACATGGAATGGAAACTCACAGCAACAGAACGTACCAGCGTGACTTCAAACACTTTGTTACAGGAAATGTTCAAAATGTCCTCTGTTAGCGAGGATACATGCATCCACCCTCCGTCGCATGGAATCCCTGATGCGCTGATGCAGCCCTGGAGAATGGCGTATTGTATCACAGCCGTCCACAATACGAGCGGTGAATCGAGGAAGTACAGTACATACTAACGAAACTAAAATGAGCTCTAACATGGAGAGTAAGCGTTTCCGGACACATGTCCACATAACACATTTTCTTTGTTTGTGTGTGAGGAATGTTTCCTGAAAGTTTGGCCATACCTTTTTGTAACACCCTGTATAATATTATTAGTGCAGATCACACACACACACACACTGACTGCGAGAGAAACAACGGCTGAGTGATCAATATAGCGTAAAAATTGTACATCTACAGCATTGTTAGACGGCATATGATTTTCGAAGCATTTCAAAATTTGTGTTATCTGCAGTTTAATATGGAATACGAAAAACTGATCATCCAGGCATTGCTCATACGAACAAAAATAATTCTTAAAAATATTTGCTTCCATGGGTATTTCACCCAGGGACTTCGGTTCAAACATTAGTAAGCAAGTTCGTTAACCACTGAGCTACCATCCCGCAATACTACAAGCTACTTCAGAGTCTGACACATCCTAAGCGTTGGTCTATGTTCGTTTGGGTAATTTTTCAAAATTACATGACAATGTGTACTATTTATACAGAAAAAGTATCCTGAGTCCATTTTAATGCCAAATTGCATCTCCTTGTCAAATTTCATTACGATCGGATTAGCCGTTTAGCCAAAGAAACGAAACAAACAGACAGGCAGACAGAGAGACAGAGTTACTTTCGCATTTATAGTATAGAGACAAAATGGAATGAAAAATTACCTTAGCAAACGTGTCATGGTTTGCAAGTGTTAGTCGCATTCCGCGCGAATAGGACCCTTCCTGTCCATATTGCAAGTCTGAGTCATGTAAGTTGTTGTACAAAGTATGTGTACAGTAGACACACAATGTGTGCCCAGCCCACTACACCGTACGAGTCAAGTCCATCCAGGTAGATGGATAGGCCGCGTAGTTCCCATTCTGTAGCCGCCGGGATCATCTGACTTTTTATTGGGGATGTCAAAGCAAAGTATCAACAATTGAGTAGCTGCGAACTCGAATCCTACCAGCCGCTCAACAAATTTATACGGCTATTCATGAACGTCGAGTTAAATGACCATTTATTAATAGCTACAAGACGAGTATTACAGCAGATGGCCACCATTTTGAAAATTTAATGTAACTTTTAAAATACGAAACATTAATTAATGTAATTAATATCTTTATTTGTAGAAATAACATGTCATAAAGCGAACGCAGGGGGTAAAGTTAAAAAAATCAAAATGTGACTGAAACTTGAAAACCGTGACACTTCTGCAAAGGTAAAAATATTATATTTGGTAGGTCACGATAAGGCTTTCTGACTGTTAAAGCATTGTCTATTATTACCGGACACCCTGTATACTTAATGTTTCAAGGTTTTATGTACAAACTTCTGTGTCATTTGGATGGGTCGAAAATATCAAATTTCTAATAGTAAGCCTTATGTTGATTAAGCCCCAATCATTTTGGAATCTTACAATCGAAAGAACCATATTTTAGAATGCATGCTTTAAATTTGTACCAGACTTCAGACATGTTATACAAACAAAAGGCTGCAGATGATGAAAATATCTGTGCCCCTGAGTTCGTCGAGTATTCTATGTTTTTGTTGCTCTCTTGCCATTTACTGTAGTGACTAATAATTTTAGTTCACTCGTTCTTATTTGAATTCATGTGCCCTTATAGCATTTTTTCCCCTGTTGCGTTATTGCTTCGTTGGCGTGGACTGTTATTGTACACAATATACTCTTAAACCAACATGGCCAAGAACAACATAGTCCCTGGCCTTCATTCTTTTGAATAATATGTTGTTGCTCACACAATGCAAACACAACTAACATTTCGACTGCAAGTAGTAACTAATCATTAAGTGGAAACTAATTTGTGGTCTAATTTATTTTAATTTTCCAGATTTAACTACACATCAATATGAAACAAAAATATTTCATCCGCGCGATTAATCGAAAATCCAACAAAATCTGACCAGTAGTTTTTGTATGATCCGCATTCACCATAAAATTATCCAAATTATCATTTTTCGACCTCAAATACTAATTAATCGTATCATATTTTGAATATTAATCGAAATCCTATCATTTGGCGATAAGCGTTCGACAAAGGTTTGTTAGAAATACGGTAATGTTTTCAGAGTTACAAAATCGCATCAAAATGAAACATCTTACTTTAACAACGTCACAATAGGTTGTACATTAATCAAAACACAATCAAACTAAGACCAGAATTTTTTTCGTAATTTGGGTTCAGTAAAAAATTATTTTAAAAATGTCATATTTACGACATCGCACCAAAATTAAACATGCCGTATTTTACCCACCAGATCGCAGGCTATACTTTAATCATATCTCCATCAAAATCCGACGAGTAGTTTATGCATGAATCGTATTCACAGAAAAATTACCCTAAATTTCTCGTTTTTAGAAACTCCATCAAAAGCCGACCAGTATGTATCGTAAATCGTGTTGAACTAAAAATTATCCTAAGCTTCTCACTTTTTCGCCGTCACATCAAAATGAAACATACCTTGTTTCACTCTCGCAATGATAGACCGTACATCAATAAGAACCTCATCAAAATGAGACCAATATTTCTTTTCAGCCAAAAATGACACTAATTTGGTAAATTTTTCAATTTTCCGACATCACATTAGTATAAAACATATCCTATATTATTCGCGTCATTGCGGATTATGTGGACCAAAGGCTTTGCAGTGATCGAAAGCCCATCAAAGTCCAACCAGTAATTTTTAAGTATCTTCAAAAATTATCCCTTTACGTTGTAGTATAAAATTGAAACATACTCCCTCTCTACCCTTGGGACCAATGGAAATTCCATCAAAATTCTACAAGTAGTTTGTGGTGTTACATCTGATCAAAGCAATTAGGGTGGCACGCGGATAATTTATAAGAAGTACCTGTATATTACTCACGCTTGCAAAGATTCCAAGTCAGAACACTGACCACAGTTACTTGGTAGGTGTGCGGATAACAGTACACGGAAGTCCTTAGGGGGATTAGCTGGGAAAGACCTAAGCTGCTCTGAGCTGTGAGTTGAACGGCAAAATAAACAGACACAATATATCGCCACTTCCTGATGGCATGGGTATCTCGCAGATGAGTGAAAGGTTACAAGTGACTTAAGAAAGAATGTGGTGGTGGGTAGCGGCAACGAATGGGTGCATGTGATTGCTGTACGTGGGGAAGTGAAAATGGAATAGCAAATAAGATGACGGTGTTACTGGAACATACGCTAAAGTCTCCGGTGCTCAGTTTGGTTGCAGGAGACAGATTGAGCAGGTGACAGTCCGAGATTTCGTACGGACAGGTAGATGCCAGAGGAGGCATTCATTCGGACCTGCTGGCCGGTGAGTGGACTTCGCCGACGCCTGGTGAGAGTTCCTGAGTTCAACCACCTATCACCGCGTCTCCACGTCTCCACATACTCTGCCGGGGCCATCCACCAGTCGCAGCCGAGATCACGTGATGACAACTTCGCCATCACTCACCGCTCTTACCTATGAATGGTAATGGAACATAGTTCGTGTCACAGCGGTTTTCACCAGAATCCAGTTTTCAAATTCCCAGTAACGCCTGAGATGTTTCATTCCCTCCATTGAGATAGACCAAACATGAATTACTCTTCTGCTGTGTAGCGGATTGATAGGTTGGACAGATTAATTGCTTACCTTGCATCATTTATAACCGCCACCTTCCACTACCTTATGCAAAGCACATATATTAATTTCAGGAAACAGAGGTGAAACCATTACTTCTGTTATTAATATTTGAAAAGATCCTAAAATATTGGTTTATTTGGTACTCATTACTGCTTACAGACAGAGGTATATTTACCATCTGTCTATGCAAAATAAAGTTCAACCCAATACCTTGTCTTACGGGTGCAACATAGCAAACAAACAGTTATCGCTAATTGAAGATAAGAAATTACAATACATGTACATTACAAATAGTTACAAATTCCATATGCAACTGAAGCAAAAACTCTCTTATACATAACGAGAGCGATTCTTGTATGACAATGATAACAAGAAAACATCAGATTTAACTGGATTACATAGGGCGCCAGGGAGTTAATTTGTTCACACAAACAATGGTTATTGAAAGTTTCCAAACATGGAAGTCAGTCTTTGAATTCAAACTGCATAAAGAAAACCAAAAAGCACTCGGCTTTTAGACACAACTAGCTCAGGAATTAATGTCCGGCAGCATAAGAACTCACACTCATCAGGCCGTTAAAGGGCTATCTCAATGATTCGTCTGAGTACACACTGTTTCTGGAGGTACAATTACCGTGTCTGTCTGGCTGCACGCAGCGTCGTAACAATAGCGCTGTCGTCTCTCAACGGCGCACCATCCAGGTAATGCTAGGCACTTGTCACGTCAACCAGCACAAGTGACAACATCGATCGGACTAGGCGCTCAGTCATCGAAGTCTCCAGAACGAAATCATCCGCCGTACTCTAGCAGGCAGTTGCCATCGCGATCGTTCTGGAGGGAATGACCTCTTCTCACCCCTCAGAGCTCATCTCTCCTTCTCCTCGGTGAGTATCATGAAAAACACAAAATTTGTAATATTTCCAACCACGTGAGGAAATAAAAACATCGGATCGGCTTCGCAAAAGTATCCCCTCTCGCCGGCTAATACATTGCCTCTCATTTGCTAAGAGTCTTCGGGTTTTGTCGGGATTGTTCGGGAGGATATGTAGAAATAATTTTCCCACGACACTGAGCAAACAACGAATCAACGGATCCCTTCCGCAAAATTCCCCAGAGTCCAGCCTTTCTCACCAGTACCAGTGTCAGAGATAATTCCCGCATTGTCTCGACCTACCAGACACTTCCGGCTTAAGTCAGAGTGTCGCTCACGCTAACACAACCCTCAGCTAGACGCGGATTTCTGTCTCCAACTCAAGAAAAGAATATCTTTTTATTTCTAATGTTATTATATCAAACAATAATTAATTTACATTGTACGAGATAACCCATCCTGTCATCTCGCTACAGCTGTAATTATTGAATAATGTCAATCAAGTGTTGCAGTTATTTTGTTTCAAGAAATAAAGTTCATTTACTTTGATTTGGTAAAAGGAAACAATGTTGTCAATTTATTTATTTATTTTTACAATTTGTGGATTTTTTAATCTCTAGAACTATAAGGTAAACCACCCTTTCCTTATCAAAATAATAATTATATGTATATAAAAGTCAATGATATAATATTCAGGTTTAAGCCTGAATTGTGTCCACCTAAATATTATCATTAACCTATCACCAAACAGCGTCACATGAAATTGAAACATACCCTAGTTTGTAGGCGAGATCAAGAGCTATAGTCTACATTAATCGAACTCCGTCAATATAAAACCAGTAGCATATTCCTGAATCGTGTTCGCAGAAAAATTATCCTAACTATCAAATTATTTTTTCAACGTCACGTCAAAATGAAACATATCCTGATATACCCGCGGGTTCACTGGTTATTCACTAATCGAAACCTCACCGAAGTCTGGTTTTACTAGTTTTTGAGTGAATTGGATTAAAAAAAAACTGGCACAGTTTTAAAAATTTCTAACTTTTTCTACATTACATCACCCACGAGGGCACTGGCAACACAGTAAATAGAACCCCGTCAAAAATCGACGAGTAGTTTTTGTGGGAATCCCGTTCATATAAACGCAGACAGATAAAAACATAAAAAAAAAGAAAAAGAAGGAGGTTGATTCCTTCTCTGTAGGTTATCAATACCACCCTCAACTTACTTGAAACAAATCTTAAATGTGCATACGTTTCCCAGGAAACAGTTTCATAATTATTATATGTTATATGTAGTTTCTGTATCGCGAAAGTCGTTTGGGTTCCGCTGCATTCAATCTTATACAACACGCCAGATGCTGAAACTATTCCTTCTGAAAGGTTTTTGTTTGTTACTAACGCGAGCGCATTGCCTATAGGAGTACTTTGTTATACAGGGTGTATACAAAATTAAAAAAGGTTTATGAAGCGATAGTATGCATCAAAATAAAATAAAAATGTCTAATAAACTTCGGGTCGCCATCGCATACTTTTGGAGTTAATATTAGGTCCGCAATGTGACGCCCGTTCACGGCAATGAAGGCCCCAGCCCTTCAGCATAAGGATTATGCACTCTCCGAAACTGTCTTGGTTGGTCCTGAACGTCTTCAATGCAAGTCATCACGCACAGGACCAACCAAGACAGTTTCAAAGAGTGCAGAAGGGCTTGAGGCATGCATTGTCTTGGACGGGTGTTACATTGCGGACCTAATATTAACTCAGAAAGTATGGGTTTTCGATCCGATGTTTGTTAGAGATTTTTGTCTTATTTCGATGCATGCTATCACCTCCTAAAATATTTTACACTTTTTGTATTTAATGTCCTGTTCAACCAAAGGAAACTAATCATGAGACGCTAAGTCGAGAAATAAGCTGGTCACTTGAATGTGTCTTTTATTCACAACAAGCCTATAAATGAATCGGAAATTCCTGCACATCGTTTGCTGGCAGTCGATCCTGTTCCGACATTTGATTAGAACTGCGTCTTTTAACAAAACTGTAAAATAATTTTCAAAATATTTTTATAAGTTGTCATTCCAAACGTTTTGAGGGTATATGCGGCACGTGGTAGGCATGGTAAGTTTCCCTCGATGTGTCGGTTAAATCCAAGAGTTTTAAAATCAAAAGATCCTGTAAAAAAAGAAGAAAGACGATCCTGCAGCAATTTAGTTTTCGTAACGTACTTTGAACGAAAAGTTTTGGATTATTTTGATATAAAAATGTGATAATGTTCGAATCCTTCATTCGGAAGTACTCGAGTTCGATTCCTACTTCGACTGTCCAGATTTCTGTTTTCCATCGTTTTCCGAAATCCCTGCTGGCTAATACCGGAATGAATCCCTCAAAATGTATTGGTCGAATACCTTCCCGCTCCTTATCACCAGTTCCGTCCCGACTCTATTCGCCTGGACGTCGAAGAGTCGTTTATTTCTGCAATTGGAGGAGGGGGATGAAAGAAGTATATTGCTGATTTCTAGAAGCAACAGTTGAAAATTAGTTGAGCATGTTAACTTTCAAGAACTTGTTCATAATTCTTTCTACTTAACTAACAAACCTTTCAAGTATTGTAACTCTGTAATTCGTGACGTGATGTTCAAGGAAATGTTAAACCTTGGCAACATGAAAGTTATGATAGGATCTGCGACCCAAGGCCTAGGGCAGACCACGTTTGTCGGCTGTCAAAATTGCCGGGCAGTTAAAAATCACCCTTCGGTCCCAAGACGCTACTAAAATTATAATCAGCAATATGATTGGGCTTCAGGGAAAGGAGGGAACGGAGCTGCGTGTTTGAGTTCGCGGCCCCTTCTGCCCCTAGAGATTTGTTGAATGTTGAATCATTCAGCAATTCATAAGCATATTCCCAGCAGTCCATATCAACTTCCTCATGAAGTGCAAAAAACAAAATATAGAAATTGTGATATTAGACTGTGAAGATATTATTACCATTACATTGGTATTATTCTGAAGCTGCAAAAGGAGGCATAGTACGTGGGTACCATCGGTCTCATAGAACAAGATCATTTGTTGCGAAACTCTTGTATTCACAAACATAACAATCAATGCCAGCTGTTATAAATCAGCAGTTTCGCGTGGCTACATTTCATGTTACCACCAAATTTATCTACGACCATTCAAGGACAATATTAATGATTCTCGTATTTCTGAAATCTTCAGGTACATCGAGAATTTCTTCAGTGTTGAGTGACGAGTGTTATAAAGTTGAAGAGAAGAGCTACAGAATATTAACGTTCACTGTTGAGTGTCATATAACTGTGATGCTTTAATAACGCCACAGAGAAGACGTGTAACTTTTTTGAACGTACTGCGGAGATCTGGATACTCATTATAACACATTATATAAGGAAAGGCATATTTTGTGAAAGAGAATATATCTCGATTTGTAAATTCTTACGAAGAACGGTATTTTTGTTTCCACGGAATGATGGATCCTTGTGTGGCTTTGGTCTGGCATTCGAAAAACCCTGGTTCGATCCATGGTCCAGCTCATCCAGATTTTGGTTTCTCGAAATAATTAGCTGGACGCATGGATAGTTCTTTCTCCTTGCTCCAAATTCTCTCACATTTCTAATTATTTGGAAATCAAATAATAAAAGTAAAAATGTTGCTGTGTAGGAAGTTTGAAATAAGTTGGGTCAGTCACGTATCGAAGAAACGTTCTACAAACGAAATTATAAATTTGAATACTACTGCGTATCTTGCATGAAGACTTCGAAAACAAAGAAGGAAGGAACGTAGAACAAAGAATAATGATGGGATTTCAGTATATTGTTTTGCAATAACGTGAAGTAACTCTGTTATGAGCAATATTAGGAGAATATCAATTAATATAGCCTAGAAAGTTTCCGAAAAACACTAAAAACCGAAATCTAGATCACCGGACCGGCATTTTGAGTCTTATGCTCCTGATTGCCGACCCTGTGGACTATTGGTTTGCATTCTCTCGCTTCATGAGGAATGTTAGAGAAAATTTCATATATTATGGCCGTTATTAAACAACTTCGTTTAAGCAGGATGAAACAAGTTTAACAGTTGTTTTGTATCTTGTTTCATTCTTCAAATCCAACAAGCTACCCGTGCTTGAGGACAAAGCAAAATCTTTAGGTAGATATTAAGGTTATAAAACTTATCCAAGAAGTGATGGGATGCACTTTTATTTATTGAATAATATGTATCACACATAAGGACACAGCAATATGAAATTTAAAATGGCAGCAATGGCACACTAATAACAGTTGAATTTGCACAATAAGCTGGGCTACTCCTAAACGTTGACAGTCAACGCTTGCAAGATAATAACGTACCTTAAACTTCAGAATGAGTATGAAAACGCTGCGAATATATTAATATTTTAAGACAAATATGGCTTTCTGTCTTTTTATCTATGTATCTACACAGTGTCAACTATTTGTATTGTAGGAGGTTTCTTGAATGTAATTCTGAGTCACT
Source organism: Vandiemenella viatica (assembly GCA_031002005.1). Lineage (NCBI taxonomy): Eukaryota > Metazoa > Arthropoda > Insecta > Orthoptera > Morabidae > Vandiemenella > Vandiemenella viatica. Next base: position 205,529,620 of record CM061921.1, on the reverse strand, counting down.
ACACACGACAACACAAGACGGATACAACACTTACTTATCAGTTATCACACATACCCGATACGGGCAAAAACTGGCAAGCGAAGACAACGTGCTATTAACATATGAACACTAACTTTTACCCTTTCCTTTCTGCGCGTGGACTTAAAATTTTATTGCTAGAGTTGAATATTGAAAGCTGGAAACTCCGTACAACGTGTTTTAAAACTAACGGAGTAGGGATAAAATGACGGAGAAACCACCGCGATATCATTCTACCATTAAACCTGTACAATAAAGAGATCCAATTTTCAGCATGTTTAAAAATACCAATAAACTAAAAGGAGAGTGGGAGGTGGAATTTACTATTTGAGAATACCTACCACAGTTCCTAGGGCAGATTTTTGTTTGTGGTTTAAATTAATGTAATTTTCTGGGGACGTCTAATGTCAGTTCAGTTTTGTACACAATGTTTAGGTTTTCCTGTCCTTTGATGAGGAATATAAAACTAGGTGTTTGGAAACCCGTGAGCTAGGTACATATAACTTTCCATGGGGAAAAACACATCTTTTCTAATTGTACCCTGCTTCCAGTGACTGTACCTAGGCTAATTTTAATGATAATTGTAGTCTTTTAAACTGGAATCATAGGTCTTTCGGAATTATTGGGTTTCGAGCAATTAACGCATCATTACATTTTATCACTCTAGTCATGATCACAGCTTTTATTACGTTGCGCTTTGTTATTTGTAGGCGTGTAGGCAGTGTATCGAGGTTGCGCGTCAGTAGTAGGGGAACACCAACTTTTAACTTAATTTATAAGAAGTTCCCGATAAAACCAAATTTCATTCCTCCCAGGTAAAGCCTGGGAGGCGGGATGCTGGAGGATCTCAAGGATCCTTTTCAGCCAACTAACCTAAAGGGAGGGAGGAGGGATGGAAGTCGGCCGTGGCCTTGTAGGGAACCATCCCAGTATTCGCCTAAATTGACTGAGGAAAACCACGGAAAACCTCAGTCAGGATGGCCGAACCGGATTTAATCCCGGTCCTCCCGAATGGCAGGTAGTAGTGCGAAATTGCACTACTCAAGCTTCGGTATCTGTGCATGAAATTTATTCAGCAGATCACACACAAACTGACTGTGAGAAAAAAACCATGCGCTACTTATATAAAATCAAAATAGTAAACGTGTATGGCATTGTTGGCCAGGAGATCCCAAAGAATTGTTCGACCGCCTGCGTGACAGAGTTTCGATTTAAGGTGCATTCTGTTTATCTCATGGCTGGAAATACAGCTTAGCGTGTAATCGGAACCACGAAACGTCCTCGTGTGGCTCATGTTAGTAAAAATTCCTGGCCTCACTGGGATTTGAACCCGAGACTGGAAACCGAACTCTTGTAAGCAAATGCCTTAATTACTGAGTCACCAGACCGCTCAACGATTTGATACTGAGACTCGCTATATACCTGTCTTTCACCACTTGGTTAGTTTTCAAATTTTTTTTGACAAAATGTGTTATTTAGTCCGAAAACAGTATCTATCCTATGTTCTTTATAATGATACTTAGTATACTCATGTCAAATGTCACCAAGGTCGGCTTAGCCGTTTAGCCAGGAAGACGTAACAAACAGACAGAGAGACAGAATAACTTTCAGATTTGTAATATAAGTATAGATAAGTAAATAAAGAAACAAGGTCCACAGAACTGCTGTACATTCTCATATTATGCCAACTTTCTGTTCAAAATCTTTAATGAAAAAGAATACATTTTCTTCCTTTTAATTAGTTGATGATTTTTTATAGTTTTTCGCTTTGTTGATGCCAAGGTCATCAGAGGTCGAAAAGGACTGGGGACAAGGAATGCGAAGGAATTCGTCAACGGCCTTTTGAAGGAATGATTCCGCAATTCGCCAAAGTGAGGCCAGAGCGTTACCACTCACCCACTACGCTCGGTATTACTTATAATAGTATGGATGACATGGCAGTACTCTTTATCAAACAATTACCTGACTTACTCAATCTTTTTGCTGCATTATTACAGAAAATGTAAGGATTAATTTATCTTTTTAATTAATGGCGTTTACACTTATCAGACATGCAGAAAGACTTTCTACAAATGTTTGTAAACAACGTGTATATCGGAGCATATAACAACTTGGCACTTTAACATTATAAGTCACAGAGAATCCAACAAAAACCTTCTAGACGTATCTAAGAATGTATGCCTGAACGAAAATTTACAATCGTATTGCACAAGGCGGAAAAAAATTTTCATTATTGGTCAGCAGCTAAGGAAAGGGGCCTAAAAATCAGTATCGTTTTGCTGGTCTAAATTGTGCCAAAGTTTTTCAGAGTACAGTTGTAACAGTACCATAAAATATGAAGACAATAAGAGAGCTCATTTTTTGTGACAAAGCTTGTGTTCAAGAGCCATAACAATGATCCAACTGTGACGGTAACAATTAGGTTGTCAGTATTTTGTCCATTTATTAAGTATGACAGATGATCAAAGCTTTACCACCACAGGAAGATGATCTGTGGAAAACTAAGATTGAATGGTTTTTACTTAGGACCTATGGAAACATTCATTAAGTGGAATCTTAAACGAACCAAGTAAATAAGACGACAGTAGCAATAATACTGAATGGCCTACTCTTTGCGTAACGTATGAAGTGGAAAACCATCCATTCCCGTAATGAAATCAACTAAATCCGCAGTTTCGATTCCTCACGGGCAACCCAGATTTCGGTTTTTCACGGCTTTCCAAAATCACTCTAGAAAAATGTCGGGATGATTCCTTCAAAAGGCAAAGGACAAATTCCTTCCCCGATCGTGGTGGCTGTACGGTAGTACATTCGCGTCGCATGCGGATGGACGCGGTTTCAAGATTTGGGTTACCCATATTTCCCCAAATCTCTACAGGTGCATTCCGAAATAATTCCTTTAAAACGCCACGGCCTTATTCGTTCCCGTTCTATTCTCCAAATTCTTTCTCACCTCTAATGACCTCGACGTTGAAGAAGCGTAAAGCCATAAGCCAAAAAAGCGAATTCCTTCTCGTTATTTGCCCCCAATACTAAGCCAGCTCAAGTTAAGAACCGTAAAGCTCTAATCATAAAATTAAACACAGAAACCCAAAAACAAGAATACAGTTCCTACATGATGTTTCATTGCTGCAATATCCAATTTCCATGTCAGAATTCACTTCAGGAGTATGGGGAGATGGTTCATAAAACATCTGTAATTCATTTGCACTTCTTGCTGCAAAATACTCTCCCATCTCTAATGATCTCGCAGTCGCCTAAATAAAAAAATAAAAAAATAAAATGTGATGGACATGAATAATTTCCAGTTGCGATCGAGATTCAAACAGCAGACCTCTAAAAATACAGTCACACACCTTAACACAGTGCTCCGTCTGTAACAGAGTGAAGACAAATTATTTTTCTAATTAACTTTGGTCACTGACAACAAATGTACATTAAATTATTGAAACTCAAAGTTGATTACAAATTCTCACTTCCGTTACCATCGTATTATGTAAAAGTTAAACTCGATGTGTGCAGTACCTTCCAAACAAAATTGTACACTCCCTCATATCAGTTACTCAGCATAAAGTACATAACTGAATATTCCAAATATGGAGGGATCCATTATGGATGGCATGCCTGAATATTTCTTTCTTTATAGTCTCAGATGAAACGAAGCCTGGAAATCTATAGTGTAGTTCCACATTCACGTAAACCTATCTGAAGCAATAAAATTTTACATAACAAGAGGATACAAAAATGTGTCCGCAGTAACATGCTGATGTTGATGCGTTTGTTCTCTATAGAAGGCGTGGTGCGCTTCAGACAGGTAACCAAGCGCCAGACGGAGACTCATTTAATAAATGGAGCTTACAACACAGCTACCTCTATTAGAGTCACGTTGCCGTGGCATCTATCGCAAGTTTTAAGTGAGAAATTTTTTTTTACCTCTACAAAATATATTGGTCTTCAACTATCCTGCCTCCACAGTGTCTCTGAGGCTCTCCGTACTGAAGATTCTCTTTTTTCTATTTTCTGTATTATTTTTTTGTGAACGGAATTTTTTTTAATCATTTTGATTTAGATAAGTACTGACATTTTAAAAAATCACATTACTCCCTTACTTTTTCCTTTTTTCCAAAAATCTTTCACTGTTGGTGCCAGGACATCAGCAAACGTTGCATTTATATTTCACAAAAGTCTATATCAAATGGAAATTCAACTTAATATTTTGTTTGAAAGAACATCAGTACTTATCATTTGTTCCACGTAATTATGATCGCACAATATACATAACTTCATCATATAGATATGAATACAGCAGTTACTTATCATTGTTGTTTTAAATACAAGCAGAGCATTTAATCTGGTTTCACAATCATGGAAAAGATACACTTCACCCAGTACCAACAGTATCATCACTGTAGTGTTTGACAGAATCATATATACGACATCTGTTTTTCTTTTCATACTAAAGACTAAAATTTTCCTTCGCTTCCTAACAAGGCACGTGAAATATCTTTAGCTCACTAATATTAGTTCTAGCTGATTGGCTTGACAGTCCTTGCCAATAGTTTTGCCCCCGTGTCCAACACATTCACTGTCGACGGGTCTTAAACCCCTACAGAATCATTCCTATGAGGACAATATAAGAACTTAGAATGTGCTACGTATTCGAATACGAAATAATCGAATCCGGTCAGGGCACCGTTTTGAATGGCGATCCATTTAGTATACTGAACAAAAACCGAACACCTCTGTCGTCTGCTGGTCACTCTTGCCAACGAGTTGACCACCGTTCCCAGTAAAAATGAAACTGCAATTGCACCATTATCACTCGTTGGCTTTTCTCTCCCTTTTTTCCTTTTGATCCAGGTAATGGTGCGGCAACAGGGATGGATAATTTAGCTACATTGATTGCTCGCATCCTCTGTACGAATTTCGTCCAGCGAGAACCGAAAAAATTTTCCTGTACGTTTTATTGCGAAATGAACGATTCGTTGGGATCAAAAATTTGTAAAAAACCCAATCATAACTATTAAAACAGTTATACGGTAATTTTATTACGTATACTGCTCGAACTCTAGAATACAGGAAATGAAAACAAAATTCACGATTACTAAAGCAGCGAGTGGGAATTGTGACAACAGCAGTGGTTGCAAGTGGAATTGCTTTTCTCCAGTACGAAACTTACTCAGATATATAAATGAATTTCATCTTAGCCAGTGAATTTAGAGCTCTCATTGCCAGTTCATAATAGATTAGGAAAATAAAAGCCAACAATCAAGTTTAAACAAAAGTTATTAACAAACTTGTCACCAATGGCTGCCTTAAAATTATCATCGCCATCTAAACTCATGAGTATCTATTTTTTAGTAGTGAGTTTTTTTTAACATAAATTAACAATGATTTCAAAATGAAAGATTGAATTAAACACACATTAAAAAATATATATCCTGCAGCAAACCTGAGGCATTATTAACGGCAATTCCCAAATAAGAGAATATACTCCATTGTAATATATTGCATCTCTCAACAAATTCAGTAATGCTTTTTATTTATTTCATTATTTTGTTTCTTACTGATCAATAGAAAAACACATATACAGTGAATATCTCGCAATGCAGAGTCATTTATTTACCTTCACGTTTTACGCCCAGTCAATATCGTGAATTCTTGATCATTAAAGAGGCGGGGAATTAATTGGGGACAAGTAATGGAAAGGTATTAGGTCATTATCTTCTGAAGGAACCTTTTATTTTTATTTTTGCTTTACGCCTTGTCAATATCGTGATCGTTAGAGGTGGGAAACGGAAGGAATTCAGCCATGTCCTTTCGAAAGAACCATCCCAGACGGGGATTCGAACCCACGTCCACTCGAATGCAAGGCCACAGCGTTGCCTTTTATCCACCACTGCGATAATTTAATCGTTGCGTTTTCATTTACGTTCTCCTATCCATCAACATACGGACTATAATTTTATGTTCATTACTCACAGATAAGTATCATGCTCTAAATACTACGGCAATTTTGAATGGAAACTCAGCGACTTACAGTTACTACATCTGAAAATTTAATGTAAGTCTATTGTTGGCGGCTAGGGTCGTCCTATAACGGAATAGTCCATGGAAAAAGTAACAAGTTCTTTCGCCTAAGCTTACGAAACAGCGCTTTAATGCGTAAGAGAGTGGTGCTTCCACTTGTGGATTATTTTACGGCCATTTGAGACCATCACACAAACGTTTGGTACAAGTAATGCAGAAAGCGCAGAGAAGAGACGCGCATTACATAACTAGGAAAATTTAGATGAGACTACTGAGAATTCTGAAGGATTTGAGTAGAAAAATTAATTAATTCGTTAATCGCATTGGTATCACCTGGAAGAATTTGCCTCGTATTTCAATTTTAAAAATTTTATGACGAGGGCTAAAGAAATTTATTAAGCAGGATAAGTTATGTGCCTGGACCATTGTTCTAATACTGAATGTGTATGAATTTCCTACACCATCTTGTAATCAGCCTGTTCCCGGCTTCTTTTCCCAACCCCGACAGTGAATTATTTCTAAAAATGTGTGCGATGTGTTCCCCAAGGTATTTTTCCACTTCGGGCTTCACGTCTCGTTGACGTCTATGTCATTAGAGGCAGGAGAAGGTAGGTGTCAAGTAACGGGAAGGCATTTGGCAATGGTTTTTTGAAGGAACAGTGCCGATATATGCCGGGAATGATTTTGAGAAACCAAAACAAACAGAAATTTATATGGTTGGAAGGGGCTTTGAACCCGTGTTCTCCTGAATTCCTGGCGCTAGTATTATTGCTGTACCTTTGTGGTAAGAGGAATTTTTAGGAACTTAAAATTTTTGTAATTTAAATTGCAATTACATTTTTATCACATAATCTGTTAGGTGGCTGTACAGTTCTTAGTGGTTGCTGTACTATCGTGCGTTTAAAATAACGTCGTAGTTGATTTTTAAGAAATGTATTTGAAAGAATAGATACTAATGGTAAATTATAACAATTGTGCTGGTGAATAAATTATGTCAAAAAAATTTAAAAATTTAAATAAATTCCCTTAGTAATTCCACAGCCACCAGCAATCTCCTCAATATTGCTTTCAGATTTTTTACTTATATTTCCGTGTTTTTTCCATTCTTTATGGAAGTTTTATTTAACTATTCAAACTGTCTTGTTTACACTTCAACATTTTTCACGGTATTCTCCAGCAACCAGCACATGTCTAACAGTCATCTGCATGGTGTACAAGCATGTTATGAAACTACAATATAAACATGCGTATGAATGATTACCAAGAAAGACAAGATCCAGTGAAATAAAAATAGAAACTGAGTGAAAAAGAGTAGAAAACACAGTGAAAGTGACGTGAACGGTCATAGCGTCACAGCAATTTTTCCGGGGAAATGTTAACTGGGGTGTCTTTCTCTTACCTTCTCCAGTGTGAAAGTGTTCGTAAGTGTTTCTGTGTGTACGTTTAAAGTATCATTTGTGTTGTCGATGAGCGCTGAAAGAATGGAGATGATGGAACACGTACTGGACAATTGAGGCCAATTCTTCCGAAAGGCACTAGAGCAATCTGCAATGTTGCATGTACTCTCCCAACACTCACTGCGAAGAAGTTCTGGGTTAACCCATGACTCCGTTACACAATGTGATTATTAGTATGTTGTCCTGTCTAGCTGGACTAGTCCCGAATGGTGCAAATTTCCACCTCCACTGGTACGCGAACAAACTAACCCAGTGGCGGGCACCATTATTATCCAGTGGCGACCCCAAAAAAACTATATTTTTTCAATAATACTAGTGTATTTGCTAAATGAGGAATCATAATTAATACTAAGAATTGCCGAAAGCGGAAATATTTTGAACTGGCTGCTTAATTACGTGAAAATGCTGATGTTTTAAAATAAATTTGAATTTTACCAACGACAGGACACTATGACCTCAACCAAACAAGAGGCGTCAAAAAATACGTAGTAACGGTACCATATGGTGACACACAGATACTTGACACGTGTTGGCGCCCACACATGTACAGTCTCGTTGGTATAATACATACAGAATTATCTTCGTTCACACAGTTTGTATATTTAATTCTTTAAAGTGAATTTGTCTGTTTCACCGAAATACATGAATAATCTCACATTCTTTTCATCGCACATCAATCTCCTTTTTTTTTTGAGGACATTTGATGCAATTTTAAATATTTTAAGCTGGAGGTTTGATTATCTGTATATTTTTATACCGTTAGAAACGTTTTCACTGGAATTTCAGGAAACACTATCAGACCGAATTATCTAATTAGCAACAAATTTTCGTGTTGATTTTTGGAATTTATGTTATTTCCTTCAAAAAAATTTTGATTTATGTTACCTTCGAAATTTTATTTAAGTAGCATAGCGTTGTGTGAAGTTTAAATAGGAATTACAAATCTATGAGAAATTATTGCTGCCAATGCAACTGAAGTTTTATATTCGTTCGTTTATTGGTTTCCCGAAAGCGTTTTGCTTCATTTCATATTTGCAACAGAGGAGAATTTTCCACAACATCCAACTAGTAAACGGAAAAAAACAATGAAAATTTCCCCAAAAATGCTCTAGTTGGAAGTTCCGTTATGCACTGCTGGTCAACACGTCACCCAGCAAGGTGGATGATGGGAAAAAAAGATCTGGCCTCACATTCAGGCCCGAATTCCCGTCCAGCTATCCAGATTTCGGTTTTCTATGCTTTCCCGGAATCATTCCAGGCGATTGCCAGGATGGTTCCTTACAAAAGAAAGACCACGGTAGAACCTTATCGTTCCTTGCCCGCCTCTAATGTCTCCGACAACTACGAGACTTAAACTCATAAAAAATACATCATTAACAACCTGCGTGTCCTTAGGTTTTCATATTTATGCAGTTTCAAATCAAGTGTTACATGTGATAAAGTTTTGAATTTTTTTGGTTTGTGAGTTATAATTAAAAGATGAAATAACAGTCGAACATTGGTGAGATAGTTTAATGAAAACATATAGAGTATAATTTTACATTAAAGTTTTATTTGCAAATTTGTTGAGTAATGTTTAACGTAAAATCTAAAAATACTTTGTTGATAGAGGAGATTAGTGGTAGTAACTCCAAACGACACTAGAATTAAGCCGTAGGATATCTATTTAAGTCAACTGAGTGTGAAAGAATGTTTTGACTTAAATGATACAACAAATTATATGCAATGGAGAAAGGTATGTGGTTGTCGCGTTACATGCTGCTGGCGGCTGGATCTTTGCTAACGACACACTGGTGGGTTATGTATTGAATCATCATAGAAGTGAACGTAATCCGAAATTTGTCATATCGGGCCCAACGTAGGTGCATGGCACTAACTGCGTCAGTTTCTTAGTCCCAGTTGTAGTAAGTGACGACTGTAGGAATAAAAACTTCCGTGCGTAGGGCGAGAAGGCATGTCAGCTCCTTTTTGTGGCCGTTCGACTAATGATACAATTTGTCGCCAAGGCGAGACGGCTGCTTTATATATAGCGTGTGGTGGCTCCAACGCTTTACGCTATATATTTAGAAATGTCGCCTCCCGTGCTGTTGGGCCCGTACCCAAGCATTCCAGCTGAAGAACCGCGTTACAATTGTTTTCAGAGTGCATTTCAATGTGCAGTGAAATCTACAAAGTTTTTGCATTCCTGTAACCTATTAGGAATTAAGCAGTTCACAATAGGGAATAATTAACTAGTTTTCAATGAAATATTGAAAATAAAGACGATTTCACAACAAATTTTTACCAACTCTTCAAAGGCTAAGTGCTACATCAGACAGACATAAAAGTAGCAGCGAATATGCATATAATTATATCAACGTCTCTAATTCCATCGTTATAGGCTAAACTCATTTTTTTAAAAAAAAATCAGTGTCTCTCAGAAGCAATTCTAAAATTTATAGCAAAACAGTGAATCTAAAATAGCGAAAATATTTTAAATTTGACTTTATCAGAAGAAAACAATAAATCGGAAGACGTAAAATAACTTTTATCACAAACACTTAGCTCTGCATGTTGAAAACATAGAGTTACTTGCATCATTGGTTGGTAAATTAAAAACGCATCAGGATGTAATCAAGAGAAGGCCTCAAGGGTCCTGTACGGGGTTAAATCTGAATCCGGCGCTTCTCACTTGTTTACTTTATTGTATACGATCTGATTTCAAAGAATATTCATGTCCGATGACCGTCTAAGAGGTTATTAGACCCTCATTTAAGTGAATCAGTGTCGTATGTACTGTAATGTTTTTCGGTAATACTTCAAATCGTTATACCAGTAACTCACTTGTGAACATCTTTTTGTGCAACGAATTGCGTCAGAATAATGTTTATCGGGGCTATACTTTTTCTGAGACCGTGCTACCATGAAACAAGGAATAATGATAGACTGATAACGAACAATGCGTCATTCTTTGAAAACGAGAGTGTGTCCACACGATTACGCAGTGACAGCGTATCAAAAAATCTTTTATTTGTAAAGAAAACAAAGTGTAATATCTAACTTCCGAACAGCTTTCATCCACTATGTGACTGAATATAGACGATAGGTTCAAAATTCATCATAATGCATTATATCAAAATACTCCTCCAATAAAACACCTTTCTCATCAGATGATATTCTTTAAAATGAATTCGTAATGCAGCTAACAACTGAGATATATAGTATTTCTAAAAAGATATAAAAATCGCCAAATGTTTTGATGTATTTCATTATATAAATCTGATTGTTAGGCAGAGATATATTAGAAATTAGCTTTAATGCAAATTAATAGCATACTGCTTGAATGAATTGTGATTTGTCACTGTGGTGTTTGTTTGTAAAATTTTCACCTAGTGACAAATCTTTAAACACTGTTTTACAGTCTCACATCCTGTAGATGCAAGAACGTTTCTTCGATTTTACATCAGCAGCTGTATGTAGAACTTGAACGTAAGCTCTTAAAGGAACGAGCCAAATATCCTACTATTACAAAAAAAAAAAAAAAAAAGCTTAGATAAACCTGACTTGAGTTTGTAAGTGATATTTGGACTGAAAATCATTGAAGACGAAATTTCAAACTTGATCTCAAATGTACTAAAAGACGTTATATTGTTTGATGGGCTGAAATGGACACGAACTCTGTAAATTATGTATTACTATTTTCTGCTTCATTCTGATGACGATGGAACATGACTGTGTTTATCTCTCTGATTATATAAAAGTCTCTAAAAATTGTGACTAGTGAGAGTTTAAAACATATTACCTGGAATCCAGCAATTGCTGTGCCTTACTACGCCAATAAAAACTAGCAGTTGTCAAAGATAAGTAAAAGTGTGATATAGAGCTCACTTACTATACACGATGTATTCCTTAACGTCCTTACACAGAGGAAACATTAAGGGGTTAGTCCTTTCTTTTACGATACTTTTGACTGTCTAACGATCAACTGCATCGCTCGCTATTGTAATACACTGAAAAATTTCTAGAGAGTGATCGTGAATCATGGAAGAAATTCCAAGCAAAACTAGAACTTTTATTGAGATTATCTCGGAATGTGTATACGTAGTTTTTCCACGTATAAGGAAATTTATATTACTCGGCAACACAGATCAGTTGTTGGAAATGAATATTCAAGAACTAAACATCGCAAAAAGGTGATTTAAGTTCGTCAGCAGGCTACAATAAACACTGGTCACTCTGTTGTACCGAAACTTGTGACTGATGTAAGTGTGTTGGGCATATCCGTTTCCGGCATCACGGTAAACACCCCGGTTACCCCTCGGTTCCTTTTGAAGTGTTAGCGCTCATCCCAATTTGTCCCAAGGGACGTGCGTCTTCGCCAGGCAGGAAGCCAACCAAACCTACTTATCCCCGACAGCTGTTGAGCAGAGGAAGTCGCGCTTTTTTCTTACCTCTCCCGGAGATGTGAGATGATTATGGTGTCACCAGCTGTCTTGATTTGTCTCTTTCTTCCCAACCGAAACTGCTTATAGCGAAGCCTCTCGTGAAATGTGGGTCGTAGAATGATTATAGCATTAGATACGCAATCATTATCTTGAAGCTCCACCAGACATTTGAACTACGAAACTAAAAAGACGATACGCTAAATTATCTCTGTATTTTGCTCCGTTACGCCGAATCGTTAGGAAACATCAGTCATTTGTGGACTATTTCAAATCACACAAAACGATAAACATCAAAAGTTAATGAGAAGTAATTCGTAAAGGTATGTTGCGCGTCAGTAGATTCATTACGTCGCATCATGTAGGATTTATAGTAATGCAATTATCATTTTAGTTATATATCATCTACAATAGTTTAGATGGATTTTCTTCTTTTATTTCCTATGTGTTTTACGCCTCGCCGATTTCATCGAGGATATTTGAGGCGGTAGAGGATTCTTGAAAAGGGACGAAAAGGGATTCGCACATGGCCTTTTGAAGGAACCATGCTAGAATTCGCCTGGAGTGGTTTCGGGAAATCATGGAAAACTTGATTCTAGATGGTGGAGCGAGGATTTTAACACTTGACCTTTCAACTGCCACGTCCGAACGTTACTGCATTTTTTTTTTCGAGATGATTCAAAACTTTTCCTTCTACGATATCATAATGGACAGCGTTATATTAAAGGCAATGGAATACCTTTCATCTTTAAATAACACAGATGATACATTGGCTCCACAATATTTGTACCTATTTCTTATTTTTTACACAGAGCGTGTTTAGTGAGCGCTAACGCTCTTTCCTCGCATTCGGAGGACGCGGGTTCGAATCCTCGTCCAGCTATAAGGTGTGGATTTCCCATAGTTTCCCCAAATCAGTCTAGGTGAAAGCCGAGATGGTTCTACAAAAATCCATGGCCTAATTCCTTCCCGTGCCTTGCGCCTAATCCCGTAGAGTCTCTTATGACATCTAGGAGTCGCAAAGCCAGAAACAATATATATTTGAATGGTGATTGAGATAGGTAAAAAAATTTGTTGTGTTTCTTAATGCGAGTAAACTTTTAATACTAAAATTAGTGCAATCTAAGAACGAAAAATAAGACCATTCACAAGACGTGTCTTTTATAACAGGTAATTCGCACTGCATTTATTAAGAAAACACTAAATTATCAACGTTTAAAGAAGTAAACATGTGCTGCAAATAATATTAATGCTTTTTCTACATTCATAGAGTATACGTATTTTACAAATTTATCTTAATACACATTTAAAGAGCATCGCCATACAATTAAAAGTATTTGTTTTAAATCCGACTTTTAAAAACTTTATCACCACCGCCGAAAAAAACACATGTAGAGGATGACCTTGCAATTTCAAACATGTTTTACCTTTGGAAAAACACCCCTATTTCCTACTTACCAGTTCGGCTGCCTCGTATAACAATAATCAGAAATTTTGGTTTAACCTGCGAAATATGTCCTATTAGGTGTGTTTTTGTACTTTTTTTAAAAAAAATAAAAAGGTAATAAATGAATCTTTTCCATCTTTGCAAACTTTTTTTTTTTTTTTTTTTTTACGAAGAAATATACACCTGACATCTTTTATGATTGTACTAGTGTGGATCCCGTGTGACGTCCATCCGTTCATATTGACTTTATAGGCATCGTAATGAGTGTCCATGTTGGCTGCATTGCAAGGAATTCAGGCTGTTATCTCTAAGACAAACTTCTTTCTTCCCCCAGTGCAGTGCTGCTTATTACGTGTTAATGTGTCTACCAGACCTCGTGGGATACATTGTGCCCGTAGAAACGCTCAATATTTCAAAAGCAAGAATAATAAAAGTAATTAACTAACAGAATTAAGAGGCACACTTTCTTAAGAAAGTTGTAATTAGGGGTTATTTCTTTTGTATTTGCCACGACTGAGGAAGCAACAGTGTCTGCATTGTATTCCTAATGTAACTGTAAAGCATTTCTCTAACCACCCTCTGAAAATAAACACGCTAGCTTACTTTACGATTACTGTATAATGACACTGCACTTGCTTACTGATAATTGCGTTGGGTTCCTGTCTACCGTCCTACCGTCCTTTCGGGAGAGAAATACTGATTCTAAAAGCGAAAAGAGAAAGAACTGGCAAAAGCAATTACGTAAATAATTTATCCTTTGACGTGAAGCGTCGTGTAGGAAATGGAGCCTGAGCTTTGTGATGAAAGGGACCGCGTAAACCCGTGGCAGCGTTGCCAACTTAGCGAAAAACGCTTGTTTCCAGATTCTTGAAGCAGTGTTGTTCGTATTAATAACAACTTTCAGTGTCATTAGAAGAAAACAAAACAAAAACTGCGTCTCACTATAAGAATGCGTAAACGTTATAAGACTTAATTTTCTGTTTAATAATTTCGCCAATATTCTAATTTTTGTGAGTAATTAATTAGATTAAAATAACTAGTGGCGACCAATCGGAAAAATCCCGCATTATAGAGAAAAATATTTTTGTTCTCTTAGAAGAGTTATGCAGATAAAATCAAAGAAGCATTGTTCATAAACATAATTTTTTTTTGAGCTTCTTGGCAGCAAGTTTCAATATATCCAACAAATACAGAAATACGCAATTTTTAAGCTATAATACACACACAAAGTTTACGCAACTTAATAGTAAACTGTAAGTAATATCCTTGGGTAAAAATTATTTTAATTTAAAAAAAACTATCTTGGTTTAATGCAATATTAGTAATTCATTCCTCATCATTATCCAAAATTTCCAACGACTGGTCGGGTCTCCTTGGAACACAAGCCTCTCCATTTTCCTTTCTACCACTGTATTAATTTCCTCTAAGAATGACTCTCTTTCTTTTTAAATCCTCATACATTTGTACTCATGGGGAGGATATTTTGAAGACAACAATCAGTTTACAAACAGTTTTGAAAAAAAAAAAGTGTTATTAGCTTTCAAATTAATTTGCCGGCCTCGATAGCGTCGTTCGAGTCCGGCAGCGGGTATTAGGGAGGATATCATGTCCGTCCTGTGGAAGAAACTGAAAGTACAGGATCATTGTAGAGTTGGCTGTATGGGCGGTTTCGAGTGCGTCGACGACGAGGTCATTAGCGCCCAAAATAAATGTCTCTTGCTCCAGTATCAGCTTACTTAGTCAATGTGGTTAATGTTTTAATTATAAACACACGAAAATTCCTCTGTCTTTAGACTTATCATATGTTATCCAACAGGTAACAACTGGCGATTTTTCCCTTTTTTTCTCAAATTCCACCCATCGTACTTGGGCTAGGATTCATACTTTGGTTTCCAGGTCTTTCCGAAATCATTTCAGGACAGTTTCAGGCACGATGTTATTATTGTTGGGTATTAGCTGGATACTTAACTCCCAGCAACAGTTCCTTAAAAGAGGTTGTTTCCTTCCAAAAACAATATCCAGATCTCTGCCATGTTTCTTTGTCTCATGTTTCTTGTTCAGGGAACTCAATATGACATTGACGTTAAGAAAGAAAAGTTTGTTGAGCTGAAAAGCTAAAGAGATAAAAAATAAAAAAAAAAGATTATACTAGTGATAAACCCAAACTTTGCCATGATTTTTGACAGGAAAAGTCTGAGTAAAAGAAAACTTACAGTCTCTGTGAACTATTGTTTAGCAAGTGAATGCATAAGCTGATATCGATTTTTCATTTAATCCTGCGACTTCTGGTCCACTACAGAACACGTATCAGAGCCTACCACACTTCGGGCGATTTTAAGCAGTGGTCCCCTGCACAATTATATATTCTACGTTTCTTTCTGTAGCGGTAATTGTTACTCCAATGTCGGATCTCTGTCTTAATCTGAAACCGTAAATGAAGCAAATATTTTCTGATTTGTGTAAAAAGAAGAGGAAGAAAACATGCCGCATTAAGAGTTCAGTTTTATATTCGTTTCGTATCTGGTGAGAAACAAAAGGAATAGGACATATTTTAAACTTGACTCATCTAATAATCTATTCCTGAAATATGTCGAAATACGACATTTATTTACTTTAATATAGTGATACACAACGTGCAGTTGCGGAAGCCATGTCAAGTTGTTTTTTTTTATTTTTTTTAATTCACGTTAGGATTTAATATAAATCACCTAAAAGGCTCGTTTAAGCTCACACTTCCTATAGTTTGAACTGTTCATAAATAACAAAATCACCACCTGACCATCTATCGAAGATTAATCTGTCCTCTTGTAAAATGCAAATAGTTTTAAAACACAACCGGGATATCTCAAATAATTCCACAATGTCTTGACTAGACTTATAATCGGTATTTGGATTAATTTCCGATATTACAATCTTCCGCATTAGTTCAACTTTCTTGCTGCTAACAATAACAAATCGACATTACCATTTTTTTATTTTCGTTGTTCTTCTTATTTTTACAATGATTGTCGAACCCCTACTGTATGTTTGCTCTGATTTCCCCTTAACTTTTAATCTCCTGTGTTCTTATGTTGAAATAAGATTAGTTTACTTTTTTTTACAACCTAAAGATATTTTATTACAAAGTAGTAATATTCAAAACTAGCCGTATCAATGCATGTAATTTGACAACCCATTCCAATCATTTTTTTTCCTTTTTTCTCTCCTAATAAGCAAGATTAGGGGTGTAGTTTGATAAAACATCTTAAACCTGAATTACAAGCTTATCTCGATTGATCTGATATTTTGATGAGTGGCCATTGGTGCATAATACATAGTTCTTTTTGCATTGCAGATTTTTACAAAACTGAATAACTAAGTTATACCACAATTCCATATAGTAAAAAATCATTGGTTTACTTATGTTTGCCTGACAACTAAAAGAAAGAAAAAATGTAACTTAATTCAGTTTTAATGTTTCCCTACGAAACAATCAAACAACTAGAAAACCAAACAGTCCAGAAAGGAGATGATGTACTATTAATAATTTTAAGGAAACCAACATATCCTACAAAAAAAAAAAAAAAAGCTCTAACTGTAAAGGTTTTAGAGTTGTAACATTAGCCTATCCACTTTTATTTATAATTTTTTTGTGTTTTAGAACATTCTTTCCTTCGCTGTATAGATTCAATCCTTTTATCGGCTTTCTCTTATGTTCTTCTACATCTTTCATTCCATTTTCAATATTCATATCTTCGATATTTACTTGTCCTCGGTCAGTAGAAAAACTCCCCTTTATCTAAATTTGAATCATTTCATTTCGCTTCAAATTTGAGCCTTTCCGACTGTACAAACTCTTGAAGTCGTTACTTCCCAAATCTGTTCATACTCCCCAACAACCGTAGAGTGTACTTCTTCTTCTTCATCATCTCCATCTCTATAATTTTCTCTTAAAATCTCGGCCTCCTAGATCTTTTCTTCCTTTGAATCCATTTTAAAGTACTGTTTGGTCCCTGGACCAGACAAGTTTGTTACATTGTCCTCAATATTATTTGTATTCATTTTAACTTTTTCGACCTCTTTTCTCTGCATAGTTATTTGTTTAGACAGTATTGTTCTTCCGTCTCCCATTGATACCCCTACCATTTCAATCCTTTCTTGTGGTTGAACAGTTTGATTCTTCAATCCATGTAGTATTTCCTCCAATTTGAAATTTACCGCGGTGAAACTAAACAGGTTTTTTTTTCTTGTTCCTCTAACCGTTTGTCAATATGCTCAATCAGGGCAGCGGATTTCTCACTACATTGGTTAGTTCTAAATTTTTCATCCTGATCTGCTCGCAGGGCACTAAATTTGTTATCGATATTACTTTGAAGGGCATTAAATTTGCCATCAATGCCTATTTGAAGGGCATTTAACTTAACATCAAAATTATTTTGAAGGGCGTCATAACCTATTGGAAGGGTATTATAACCTCTCTGTAGAGCACTTATATAACTTTTTATCTGTACCAAAATGTCCTTCAAAGCTATTGTTGCCTCTTGGGTCACCCCTTGCATACCAGCCTCTTCAGATGACATATTCCTAATTAAATTTGTTTCAGAAGAAACTCCAACAGTTCGTCTGAAATATTATCCCAGAGATCGTGCGGAAGGTCGCCGGTTCGAGTACGGCCGCGGACATGAGTGTTTAAGTGTTGTGTCTGTGAATGTCATGTCCATCCTGTGGTGTATCTAATTACCTGGGAAAAGTTCATCAGACTGGTTGTATTGCCTAAGATGCCGAAAGCTATAAAAAAAAAAATCGGTAGTGAAACTAAACTCTACCTATCGAAACAGACAAATAGGGCAAAAGGTCCTCGATCAACTACAAACCAGGGATAACCTTTCAGACTTAAAATAATGCTAGCGCTTTTGTCCTTTCAACGCCTTAAATCGCTTTTTTGCATGAAGGAAATTTTAAACAGCCTACAAACAAATGGATACAAATCACTGAAAATTTATTATTACTATTTTCTGTTATGTCAAGCAAACAAGCTGAGAAAAAGTAGCATAAAGCCTAATAATCATACACCAATAATAAGCAAAGGTTACTTTGCGGAGAATTTTTTAAACGCGAACTTTGTCGAAATAACTTTCCTTATTTCAAAAATTACTAGAACAAAATTAACTTAAAAATGAAATTCAGCCTTTTCTTCTCTCTTTTAAATTAACAAACTAGCTACTGCTCTATTATCTATTGTATTTGGTTTGAAGTATTCCTTTTTCATCTCCCTCAGCGTCGATTGCGTGCAGCGTTGTTACACCCTTGCCCACCGATCGTCATACAACACAGCAGCGGCTCAGAGCGTATGAGTTCAGTTATTTTGACAGCGTCTATAACACTTTTTTTGTACGTTCCTGACACGATTATGGGATCTCGAAATACGATATTTTGTACGTTCCTGTCACGGTTATGGTATCTCGAAATACGATATTTTGACAAACTGGATATAAGAAAAATTTCCAAAATCATAACATTCGTTCTTGAGGATAAATCTGCAATTTAAACGGAAATCTACTCCCCCTCACCACGGACTAAAAATTAATAGAAACCCCATACAAATCCAACCAGTAGTTTTTGACTGGATTTCCTTTAGGGTAGAATAATATTAAATTTATCACTTTAAGAAGTCACGTGAAATTGAAAAAATTACCCTCTTTTACCCGTGGTATCAATGGCTATACAGTTATCGAAACTACATCAAAATGTGAAAAATTGTTATTGCATGGATCGCGTTCAACTTAAAACTGTCTTAAATTTATCTGTATGATGTCACGTCAAATTGAAACATACCCGGTTTTATACTAACCAAAACTACGTCATAAAACGACGTTTTTGTGCTAATCGCGCTCAGCGAAAAACTGAAACGATTTTTTTTTAATTTCTCATATTTTCTATAACATTTTTAAATGAAACATTTCTTCCTTTACCCACGAGACTTTGAACTGCACGTTAAGTGAAACCGCTTCATAATCTAAACAGTAGATTTTGCATGAATAATACCCTTCATCCAAACGAAGACACAGACATAAATGAAATTAAAGTTGATTCCTTTCCTGTAGCCTATTAATAGTACACTAAAACTTAACTTAGTCCACAACCGGAAGGTTGGTTGGATCCTCCGGAAGGAGGCATACTAAGCCATTGTGTCAGAGGTAGGATGGTCAGTTCCTTTCCTCTGGGACCTACAGTTTAACGTGGAATCCGAACCACGAAATTGTACACATTCCTCATTTTTTAAAAAAAAATCTCAAATGTACAGACATTTTACTTGTTACATTTTTATTAGTGGTATAAATAATCATCCATAAAAGTCATGTTACAAACCGCAGTTGCATAGTATAGAATATACAATGTAGTATGTTAAATTTGAATGGAAATCTAATTAGGTGGCATAATCAGATGTCTAAAAAAATAATGCAGTCAAATAATCGTGACCTTGAAATTTAAATGATGTTTTTTTATATATAAAAGACATAAAACAACTATTTTACAATGTATTGTATATGAAACTAGTATTCCTTATTTTCAATGCCGACGCACTGTTTTATCAGTTGCTTAGGAATTACTTGAGAAAAAAAAATTCTTTGAGGTGCAAATGTTCCAAGTGGTAGAGAGTTTAGCTCATCTTCCATACGATCTCAGAAATCCTTACTCCATTTACACTTATCTCTGATAATGTTTTGACACCAATCTGTATAACCTGTTCAAATATTTCTGATTTGTTTTCAATTTTTTTTTTTTTTTTTTTTTTTTTTGTTAGGAAGTTACCTGTCAAATAAATTATACTATACTTTGCTTTTAGTACGACTGCAGCCAGTTATTACAGGCCCCAGTATATAAAGCAGTGCTACCCGTTTCAGCATTTGTTTCTTTTATAATGTAAATTTGAAGCTCTTCGTATTATCTACAATTAAAGCCTGTTCACTTCTGTAAGGCAAAACAACTAGATTTTTCTCCAAGAAGGTTTCTTCACATAACCGAATCATTTACGTATTAAATCCTTCCACTAGTCATTTATATCTCTGGTGTGTGAACGGAAACCGGAGATAGAGTTCTGTACGGTCATACATCACGCGACGGTTCCAGGAAGCGACAGACAAATCTCCCAGCTGGTTCTTTTGACCTGCTGCTAGCTCTCCTACAGGCAACTGCTTTGTTTCCAGTCACACTTTTTAGCAGATACCTTCGCGAGAATGTAAAATGTCGGATTGTTGAATATCGTTAGAACTAGTGACAACACACATAATAAATATTACTCGTTTATTTTATTAATAAATAAATTACGCCAAAGCAAGCCAGATATAAATATTACTCGCTTTTAGCTGTAAATATTTGGTCTCTGTGCGTAGAATTCCTTAGAATATTATTGCATATGACATTAAGGAGTGAAAATAAGCGAAAATTAACCATCTGAGTTGGCCTATATCGAACGTAAGAATTGCAAATGTTGCTTGCAACTAGTCACTTTAGTAAGTTAGTAAAACGCACCGACTAATAATCGATTAGCAAACTTAGACAGACATTTCAAACATTCTACATCTTGAATGGACTAGCCAGCAAATTTTATATGCATGCCTGATGCTAATCTGTGTGATATACTGCGTTTTATCAAAGATTAAAGACAAGCCATTAGCATTGAACAAATTTGAAATATGATCAGTAGAGAAATTTAAAATATTTTTAATACCTATACTTTTCAATCTGCATAAAGCACAACTTTTTTTCAGCTGTTGCTGGAGATAGGGTAGCGTCCATAAACTACGTGGCTCCAATTTGGTCTCTCTGGAACTGCACCACGTAGTAAGACGTGACTTTTGCCTCGACACTTCCCTCAACAACCCGTATGCACGTAGTTTTTTCCCCACATTAATTTCAGAAGCCATTTTGATTTCTCCTTACAGACTGTCTTTAAAATTATTGCGTGTACCGTTATATACTTTTCTATAATTACAAATATTCTAAATGAAAAGTTGACACTAACGACTACTGCATTTTTTTTTTATCTGCTTAACGTCTCTCTAACAGCGACGTCTTTAGAGACGGGAAAGGATGGGGGGGGGGGGCAAGGAATGGGAAGGAATTCGGCCATGGCCTTTTGAAGGAAGCATCCAGGCATTTGCCTGGAGTGGTTTGGGAAACCATGTAAAACCCAAATCTGGAAGCCCGGATGGGGATTCGAACAGCCGTCCTCCCGAATGCGAGGCCAGAACGGACTACTGCAAATGATCAATTATTTAGAAAATCACTCTTTCACAGGCACAGTCATGAATCCTATCTAGAGATTGACACCAGTCCTTATACACAATTTTACTGCCTATCCGTGAGTAGTAGTAGGACAAACTAGGGTAACGCAAATTAGGTGTCCTATTGTTATGCAAATGAGGCAAGTCGAATTCGCCTTACTATGTGTTGGCAGATTTGATTGATGACTGCCACGCCCCCTTCCCCTCTCACTCTTCCTCCTACCCTCACCAGTTTTGCGTAATAGTTGGCCTATTGTTATGCGAAATATGAACTACCGGCGGAATGCCTAACCTAACTTTGAGGGTCCTTTTGTGGCCAAATTTAAAGACCAGCTCCCATTGTTGGTAAGCAAGATTAATTACTGGGATCACATGCGGAGTGCTTAACCGAAATTTTGGGACACAATGCCCAGATACGAGAGCGATTCAAAAGAAAGTTACATTTCCAAGTGATTGTCATTAATGAAATCACCTCCACATAGGCAACACGGCTATGACAACATACAATGTTAGTTAACTTTTCCACATAATCCCCAAGAGACTGTAAACATTTCTCGGAATGGTCAACCAACTTTTCGATTCTGGATGCGTAAAAAACACCTCTAGGGCCATGTAACCTTCTGGAGATACTGCTTTCACCTCCTCGTCGTTTCTGAAACGTTGAACCGGTTCCGTAAGTCAATTAGAAAAAAGCGGTGGGCAAAATTGAGTGTTGGTGTGATTGTGTTGCGCGATAGCGAAACACCTCACACAGCCAGTCAAACGTCCGAACTGCTGCAGCGATTCAAGTGGGAGGTATGGCAACATCTTCCGTACAGTCCAGATTTAACGAAATGCGAATATCATGTGTTCGGTAAGCTGAAAAAGGATCGGTGAATAAATTTCATCATTGTTATCAAATGTAGTTGGCGTATGAGGTTGATGGATGAAAAATGTTTGCGCCTCGCCGACTCGTCAAATTCCACATTGGATGTTATATCAAGCACCTCATCTATTTTTTACAGTATAGCCTGACGACTATAGAAAGAGAACGTAAGCAGGTATTAACTGTTTCTTGATCGGTTCACTACTGACAACCGTTTTAGTCAGTTGCTTCTTATTATAACGAACGCCCATTCTCTATATATATTCTCAGTGTAATGGATTCTGCTCTGAAATCCACTAAATTGCCGTCTTGGTCGACAACTCTAATGTGAATATTGCTGAGGGTTTTCACCGTGATGGGGAGATAGATAATTCTATAATCTTGTACGCTGGCGGTACTGTTGGGAAAAACTCGTGTAGTGTATGTCCCAGCTTATCGTTGATGTAACTACCTGTACATCACTCTGTACATATCACATTAACTTTGAATATCTGCTCAGTGTAATGAGAGGTAAGAAATGCAGTGTTTTACACACGTTTAGAAAATCCGAGCAGTTATCCATTGAGTTCGGTTTAGCGACGTCTATTTCACTGGTGTTTGTATCGCATAGTTAAGTGAATTGTTGTTTGCTGTAATAACTAGTTTCTCTTTATCTGTGAGCCGATCCAAATAACTTACCAAATCGTCAATATAATACGATTCTGTGGGTATATCAATCACTTTATTCTTCGAATAATGAAATTTACAAATTGACTCATCAAAGTTCAATAACGCATTGTACACTGATCAGCAAGAAAGAACATTATGACTACCTACCTACTATCAATATAAACCCGACGATGAATGATTACTAGTCGGACAAACGCACAGTGCTTTCTACCCAACCCCTCTCTCTCCTAGACCAGGCCCCGTGGTTTATGGGTGCTTGGCAGATAGCGCTCTGTTGGCTCAGTTGGTTAAGGCGCGTGACTGGGGAATGTACTGTACATGGCTTGAATCCCAGTCACAGATGGAATTTTAACGGCCTTAAAAACTGGTTGTCCTCTCTGGCAAAGCTTTGCTTTGTTCATGTGAAGTATTCTAGGAAGTTCCGTGGTTCGGATTCCACGTAAAATTATAGGATCACTATGCCCGGTAGAAGTATCAGATTAGGTTTGGATAGTCTCGAAAAAGGCTCCAGGCCAGGAATACAACACGCCCATACGCCTTTTTTTTTTTTTTTTTTTTTTTTTTTTACAGTATAGGTCATTTAATTATATTAAAAGCAATAGAGAAACTTGATGTATTATATATATGAAGAACCCACTTTTAGAAAACCGTGAACCACATACAGCAGCATTAATATGTTCCAGTGATCATTTCTGTCTTCTGTTCTACAGGTAAAAAGTAAGCCATTTATTAACAATGTAGTCTATACCACAGTAAGTTAACATTTGTATTAGAATGTCTTGAACAACACTGTCAAACACATTAGACATTGAGTTTCTATCAGAAATTTTATACAAAAAATTTGAAAATATTGTTTAATAGGCTACACAGCAGACTTAACTAATATGAACAAAAATAAATAGTTAGATCAAAAACAATAGTTCCCAAAATTAACTTTTTGAGCTAAAAAAAATATGACCATAAATATAGTATATTTTCCATTAATTTTCTGATCGTTCTCAAGAGCAAAACGAAGATACAGGAAACGGTTACAGATATATGACGAAGTGTTCATTCCTGATAGATCCTCCAAAACTACAGTTAAATAATATAGACAGGTATTTTTGTGTCGTTAAGATGCTTGGCATCCATGTCGTAGATCTGCGATCCATAATGAATAGGAGCAGGCGATGCTCATGTTTAGAGGCGAGCAGTAACCCTAACCTGCAGCTGTAATCAGAGCCAGAGGGAGTCCATTAGCGAATTGGGTTCAGCACGACCTCCCACAGCGCCTTACCTACCTCACAACACTGTTACAATCAGTTACTGGCACAAGGTAAGACAAAGGCATTTGCAATGATGTGTGAAAATACAGCTAACTCGTCAATATTTGCTAAATATTTAACATTAATAATTTTCTTTTTCGTTTAAATTCGTTTTTTTCTATTTTTAATCAAAATTACCGAGTTACACGTTATCACCAGTGATTATTTTTGAATGTTCTCTGAATCACTTAACAGCAACAGTGTTAATATATGATGTATGTCCGTATTAATCTTACAATAATGTTCCAAGTAGCATGAATCATATTTATACCTCCCATGGGCGCCTACAGGATTACTTTAAAGGAGGTGCATCTATTTTTTTTATTTACATTATATATAACATTTATTACTTATTAACTAAGGATACTGAATTTATTGACAAGGTGTTGAACAAATTTGGACAAAAACTTAGACGCCTTAAGTTATTGTTCAAACAGGGAATTTAATTAAAAAAATGGTTGTTTCTTAATCTTTTTCTGTGTATTTTCTTTCATAACAGGGGAGTCCCACTACTTAGGGGGGTGCAAATGCTCGCCCTTGCATCCCCTTCCCGGGGCCCATGGCCATACTTGCATAATACTTTCAAATATTTCCATCGAATTACTTATCCATCAAAGCTGTCATCAATTCCGTGAGGGTTCCCACTAGTGAGTCGATTGGGTTTTTCTAGTTTATATAACAATAGAAGGGTCATATGTAGTTTTACAAACAATAACATAATGGAGCTGGAGGTGATATCAATGTCGTCTGCCATAAACTCTTTATAATCTCTGGATCTATATTAGGCCATGTCTGATTGTTGTTTGTTACGGTATCACGCGAAGCGTACTACAAAAGGTTTTGATGAGGTTTTCACCGTTTGAATGCGGCTTAAAATCTGCGATACGACATATGAGTCTACAAGACGTGGCGTTGAAGCAGAAAATTAAAAGTTGTTGTTATTCTAAACATTTCTTAGTTCCATATTTGATTTCTGTTCTCTAAGTTGGCCAGTGTACATCTTCACTGTAGGAACGGAGGAAACTTCACGCGTTGAGAGGTGAAGTTATCAAAATCGAATCATATTTACAAAGATTCATCGTTGAACACAATACGTCGTTATTCAGCGATTCTTCATTACCTCGGATGACCATCTACAAAGTGTAACGCTTCCAAAGTTTTGGAGAGGTGCAGTGGTGTGTCTACAGGCGTCATTGTGTGTGGGGTCATCGGGTCTGAGTTCAGATCGGGGTTGATAGCGATTGAGGGAATTCTGACAGCACAACAGTACTTCACGGACATTCTGGGTCCTCATGTGTTACCTCTCATGCGACGGTATGGAGGAGCCTTTTTTTTGTTTTATTTTTAATTTTAAAAAAACACTATGAACTTTTTGCGTGAGGTTGAGAAACTACCGTGGTCAGTAAGATCACCAGATCTGTCCCCGACAGAACAAGTGTGGGACCAGTTCGGATGTCAACTCCGGCCCAGTGCCAGTATCCAGGATATCATGGTCCAATTACAACAGATGTGGGCCAGCTTGCCTCAGGAGAGCATTCAATGTTTTCATGAAGCCCTTCCCAACCGAAACAGTACATGCATCCTGGCCAGAGGGGCTGCAACGTCATACTGATAAGTTTTTTCCTATTTTCAAGTTCTTAAAGTTAAATTTTACTTGATTTTGTAATCGCTGAAGTAACATCATATACCCTCTAAGCCCGCGAACTTTAATTTCCTTTCCTCCTCTCTTTCCGGGTGCTTCATGCAGTGTAATATGACATCTAAGGTTCTGGTGGCTCTTCGTTCATGAGAAATTGGATGTTAAAAACTGTATTGATACTAATTGTATACCAGCATAAATGCTGTCAAGTCAGTGCTGGACAAATAGACCAGCGGATGGAGGCATCTTGTTCCTGTGCGGAAGGACGTGAGCTTGATCCCCGTACGGAAATATTTTTATTATTATTATTAATTCTGCATGTGTTCTTTTTGAAAATTATTCTTTGTAACATTTCTAATTACTAATTAATTTTCCATAAAAGTATTCACAAAATTTTGGATGACCAGTTCCTTCGACACCAACCAATTTATATTTATAGATCCAGTTTCTCCAGCGCTAATATTTTTTTTAAATTGCTTTACGTCTTTTAACAGCGAGGTCTTTAGAGACGGGAGAGGATGGGGGGCAAGGAATGGGAAGGAATTCGGCCATGGCCTTTTGAAGGAAGCATCCCGGCATTTGCCTGGAGTGATTTGGGAAACCATGGAAAACCCAGATCTGGATGCCCGGACGTTGATTCGAACCGCCGTCCTCCCAAATGCGAGGCCAGAACGCTAACCGTTATACCACCACGCTCGGTAATTCGTTCACAAACCTAGCTAGACGCTGGCAAAACGAATTCATTAGAGACGCTGACTCCCTTAATTGCAAAAAAAAACAAAAAAAAAACATACCTTTACGTCTGAAATAAAGTGCTGGCTTAAGATAATGCTCATTTCTTACCTTCCACATATTACTTCTAATTCTTCTGCCAATGTCCATCCAGTCGTCATCGCCAACAAATGCCTTATAAAATCCCAGCATTCTCTTTATCTGTGGCATAAATATGACGTCACATCCTGCCAGGTTTGTAGGCGGCAGCCATAATTGTGCGCTGCCTGCCCGTAAGTCCACATTGTGTTGCTAAAAGCGTTTAAAATTAGTTTATCACTGCAATGGATTAATTTACGTAACGTCAAGATGCCTGCGTGTATGATGTTTGGATGTACATCAAAGTCTGCTCGTAATAAAGCAGGTTTATATGTAATTCCTACTGTTTGAGTTCGGCAGACATAAGGAAACTTGAACTTATTATGAACTCCTGTGTAAGGTTCATCTGTGACCTGCGACTGTACGACCATGTCTCACCATCATATGACCGCTTACAGTGGTTGCGCGTTTGCGATCGACGACGATTCCACACTCTATGTCTCCTTAACCACCTCTTACATCTGAAAACTCCTTTGTTCCAACATCTCATACCTAGGACTTTCCCATAATATTAACACCAGATCCCTGAACTCAAACATACTAACCATCCACTCCCACAGCTCGGAAACCCTAGCCAATTCCTTCTTCATTTCAGCGGCCAGATTGTGGAATAATTTTCCCCTGAAAATCAGAACTACCAAAAAGATCGGCCCATTTAAAATTCATTTGAGAAAGCATTACTTATTCGAGCACTAGGCAAAAGATCTCTTCTTTTATGCATAACTTATTTTTAGATTTGAATTATATTGATTTATACTGTGTCCACCTGTCTGTCCTGCCTTCCCTATTTTTAGTTTGCATTGAGTTTGTGCTGTTTACTTCTTTAAGCTTCACTAGCATTAGTTTATACCATTAAATTATTTACTAGTTAAACATGATCACTATTAATATTTTAGTTAGTATTTTACTTATAAATATTATTAAGTTGTTTGTTAGTATTAATCATGAACTTAATTTAGGGCAAATGTTAAATAAATGTTGTATACTGTTAGTTTGTGTAAGGTGTATATTATTTATTATAAACACCTGGTATGATGTATGAGAAGGCTTGACAGCCCTAATCTTGTCAGGCTAAAAAACCTTTAAATAAATAATTACGAAACAATGTGATCGAACCTGGGAGCTTAGCGAACGTCGTCGAAGACGATGGATTTCTCTAATCAACAGATCAAATGTTACTAACCAAAATAGTCACTTTTGACATGGTAAGTTAAATTCTGTTTGTTGTTGCACGTAACCTGTTTAACAGTAGGCTAATTTGTAAACCTACATACCATTTTACATTTATATTAATTTTGAAGTGTTTCTACCCTATATCAATTATTAACGTTTGATTTTTATTGGTTTCAGGGAAACTATTAAACTTGGAGGATGAATCACACGTTGATTGGGCACCCAGCGTCAACCTCCTATATGTATCCCAGACAATGACACCGGAGGCCGCGATCAGGAACAATTAACGTTACGATCGGGCGAAAACAAGACTGTTAAGTAGGACACAAGAATTTGTTGAAGAACCTAAAAAGATGAGGATTGAGGCTGATGACCTTCATGATGTGAGTGTTAGTGATGATTCTGCTGCAGGCGTTAATGCAGGACAGTGTGTTGAAGAGGCTAGAAGTGATAGTGCTCAAAATGACATTTCTCCAGCTGTCAGTTGCCAAACTGATTGATCTAATGAGGACTATATTCAATTAAATGATAATTACAAAACGATTGTAGAAGATAATGTGACACGTAAGGCAGAATTGGCTACTGTGAAGGCAATCTAAGTCATTTTGAATTAACTGAGGAAGTGTTAGCAGCTAATGATAAGAAAGTTCAGTTTTATACAGGGCTTCCAACCTTTACAATGATTATGCATGTTTTCAACCTTGTTTCTGTTGAAGTAGAGTCATCTCAAAGAAATGCCTTATCAAAATTTTTAGAATTTATTCTGGTATTAATGAGGTAAAATTACATCTTTTAGAGTAAGACCTAGCTTATCGGTTTGGTGTCACACAACCGACGGTAGGTGTAATTTGTGATAAGTGGATTACAGTGGTGGCTGCTCGCTTGGATAAGCGTATTGTATGGCCTGAAAGAGAAACCTTACATAAGACAATGCCACTGCGTTTTAAAGAGTCTTTTGGTGACAGCGTATGTGTTATCCTAGATTGTTTTGAAATCTTTGTTCATCGTCCAACATCATTAATAGCTAGAGCAGAAACTTGGTCAAATTGTAAGCATCACAACACTGCTAAATGTCTTATTGGCATTACCCCTCAAGGCTTTATTTCCTTTATTTTTAATGCTTGGGTAGGGCATGCTGGTGATCAATTAATTAGTAATAAAAGTGTTGTTCTTGAGAAATTGTTGCCTGGTGATGTCGTTCTTGCAGAAGTTGGAATGTATCGTGCTGGGTTGCAAATTCCAGAATTTAATAAAGATAAAACACAGTTTTCTTCTAAAGATGTCACAGAAACTAGGTCCCTAGGTAATGTGAGAAGTTTAAGACGAAGATATAGGATAATGCAAAGACCTCTTCCAGTAAAGTTTTTTGAAACGCCATGTTTGTGATACTTTACCTGCCATAGATTTTATTGCTCGTGCTTGTTGTGCTCTAACAAACCTTTGTCCTAAAATATTTGATGTGGCTGAGAATTCCCTAATTTAAAATCAGTCTGCTTACTCACAAGTTTTAAAATATAAGGAAAACTAAATGCTGTATTTGTGGAAAAAATATATTTTACAGTGTTGATTATAAGTTTTTC
Source organism: Vandiemenella viatica (assembly GCA_031002005.1). Taxonomy (NCBI): domain Eukaryota; kingdom Metazoa; phylum Arthropoda; class Insecta; order Orthoptera; family Morabidae; genus Vandiemenella; species Vandiemenella viatica. Next base: position 205,499,880 of record CM061921.1, on the reverse strand, counting down.
CCCTATCTGCAATAAATTATATTTTTGAGGAGCTTAAAGTAAAGAATTTTGTGTACTTCATTATATTGGCCTCAAAGTGACTTTTTTGTTATTCAGGACTGAAATAAGTAAATTTTCAATACAAATGATGAAATAAATTTGGGACTTAAAATTTACTTTACAGACCTATCCTGTGCCTTTAAGAGAAAAAAAACTTACATATGTGTTACATTAACATTTTAAGATTATGGAGTAAAGAATATAGCTTTTATTAAAGCGTCATGAATCAAAAGTAAAAAAGAGTACTTGATAAATTAGAATTTGGAATATAACTTGTTTCTGTTTCAGAAGAGGTCACCACCAGTTCTATATATATATATATATTATATTGATATGATAGGAAATGAAATCAGCTTTAGATGTTGAAAAATGTAAGGTATCTCAGCCTGGCAGTAAATTATAATAATAGCTGAAAACCAATAAATTACTCATTGGTAAAAGCATGACATTTCATTGAAAATAATTGACTATGTAATAAAAGAAAACTCCGAAGAATAGTATTGTTTTAAAATATCTTGTTATGGGTTTTAAGTCAAAATTACATTTATAAAAAAATAAATTATATGAATAAACCAAAATTAAAAAAAAGAATTAAAAAAATTAGCACAAAAATCAGAAATACTAAGATGATATGGGTAATTATATAGTATCCCACCCATCTTGATAGAGGTTGTGGTTAGGTGGAAATAGCGCCTTTACCAAAACAGCAAAATTCCAAAGAAGTCACCATCAACTTGTATAAATATTTTATTTTTCAATAACTTCAATCGTAAATCAGGCAAAAAAGATTAATTTGTTGTAAAACTGTAGATGCTGCAATTACCAATATGCTTGGTAAAAGTTGACTGGTTTTTCAAGGTAAAAGCGACAAGTAGTTTGAGCATAATAACGGTAATTTTTTAAAAACAGTTGAGTTACTGTCTGAATACGATCCCAATATGGAACAGCACGTCCGTTGAGTGCTCTAAAAAGTAGAGACTAAAGCTCAATATCTTGGGAAAAATATACAAATCGGGATAGTAGATCTGCTACATCAAAGTGTAAAGTCTCATGTTATTAATGAAATAAAAAAATTCAAATATTTTTCCATAATTTTAAACTGTACTCCTGACTTTAGTAAGATACAGCAAATTACTCTTGTAATCAGATATGTTTCAACCAATAAATTTAATCCTGATGTTGAAATTAAAATTAATGAAAGCTTTTAAGACTTCTTACCAGTCGAAAGATCCACAGGAAAACAAATGTCTGACATTATGGTTGGAGAACTTAATGACTTGTGTTTAAATTTGCAGGATATCAGAGGACAGGGACTGACAACGGGTCTAATATGAGGGGCAATAAGGCAGGAGTGTAATTTAGAATTAAACAATATAATTCGCGACCATTCAATGTTCCGTGTAGTAGCCATTCTCTCAGTCTTGTTAAAAATAATGGCAAAAGCATCCTTTGCCGCCGCTAATTTCTTCAAAATGGTCCAAAAAATATATTTATTCTTTTTGGCATCTACTTTTCGATGGGCAATACTTTTAAAGCATGTTCAGGTTTCAACTTTGAAAACATGGAGTGACACTAGATGGGAGAGTAGGATAGAGAGAATAGAGGCATTAAATCCTTTAAAATTTCATTTGGGAGATGTATACGAAGCCTTGATAAGTATTTACGAAAAACAAGAAATTGATAATTTAATGATTTAGCCATTTTGGCAATTGAGTATGAAATTGCTGATGAAGTAAATTTTAAGATGTAATAAAAAATTCTCAACCTGAAAGTAAGGTAAGGAAAAAAGCTTTTTTTTGTGATTTTAGCGTATTTGATGTAATCTCGTTTTATTTTCAAAATAATGGCATTTAGATTATTTGTGTGATAATATCCATCTGTAACAGCATTTAAAAATGTAAAAAAATTGGTTAATTCGTTTCTATGTACAGATATTTCATAATTAATTTCTCTATTTTGTGCCGCTAGATCAAAATTCAATAAGTTTATTTATGAATGTATGATTTTATTAAAATTTAAAATTAAATATTTTATTCGATTAAAAATTAATTATTTTTTAAAAAAATATATAATTCTACATGATCTTAAGGGGCGGAAATTTGTATGGGGCGGCAAAACCGCTTGAGCGGGCCCTGTCCTCATGAACAATATCTACAACTAACTACCTTACCTGTTTGAGTTTGAAACCAACTAAATAACACACAGGAATCTCAGTGATAAGCATTTGAGTTAGGATTTGATAATAATAGGGATATGAATTAGATAATTTTCCATTATCAGTCCCACTTTATTAGTAATTTTGTTATGAGTTTTAACTTCCACTAAAGCTACACCATGGCAAAAACATGTCATAAGTCAATCTGGAGATGCTCCTAGATATGGAAACTTTTCATTTAAAAACGAACCACAATCCTTCAAATCAAAATGCTCATGTTTTCCCTCCATTACAGTCTTAAAGCAATTCAACATTGGTATCTCTAATACCTTACCAAGTTCAGTGAACTAAGTTTTAAATACACATTCAGACGGACTACAGAAAGAACAGACAAGGCAAGGAGCTGGGTTTTCAATATTGGAGGGGCAGATCGAATACATTTTTGAAGCTGTTAGGCGACCTGCTCTATGCACCATACAAAGAAAGCAAGTGGCCACTTCTAAAGCTGCACACTGATCAACAGTTAGTTTTAAAGATTTGAATAATTCTTCACATTTTGCAGAAAGTTCTATCTGGGGCAGAGAAGCTGACGATGGGACAAAGAGATTGGTCAAGCGTTAAGGCAAATGAGCACTATTGGACAATACACAATCTACAGAAACAGAATTCTTCCGATCTTCAGAAAAGGGTTCAACACAATCTAACACTGCTTCTGTAGGATCACTATCATTCACAGCACTCAAAAACACTGCAAAAATCCTCATCTGTTGTTACCAACTCCTCGAAGGGCTTCTTCTTGCATGTTAATGGTTGATCTGGATCCACTTCACAACACATCTTGTTCTTCTTCTCAGCTGATGCCAGCTCACAGTCCTTCATTTCCCAGATCATAACATCACTGTTTTCTCTAATAGTAAACCACTCATTTTCTCTTGAAGTGCATGTTGTGGAGTTCTTCTTACGGTCATTATTTCCAAATCAAAAAAGGATAGCACTGATATGGGAGCAAACTGGTCCAAATCCTACCATACAGTTGCAGTGAGCTGTTGTGACTTCACATTTCTTCATGAGCAGGACCCAGGGTTTCAGGAATGGCAAATTGAGGCTCTGAGAATGGGTAACCTGGATATAGAATATAAAAAACATAAGATACAAGCTATAAAAACATTAAATCCGTATGTAAAATCTCATCAAAATACGCACATAATCTTAAACTAACGTACCTGGCTTCTGTAAATATATCAACGGTGTCATCACAGTCATCATAATCACATAACACTGACTCATCTATGTCCTATTCTGAAGAAGTTTCCTCTTGGTATGCGGCGTGTTTTCTCCATTTATGCTGATTTTGTAGTTGTCTTACTTTTTCCAACCTTCTTGCATCTTTCTTTCTTTCCACCTTTCATAAAAATTTTAGTTATGTCTTCCGTTTGATTATATAACACGTTTTTCTAATTTAGTCTTAGCTTTCACGTCCTTTAACTCTTTTTTTTTTTTTTTTTTTTTTACTTTCAAAAGTGCAGTTCATTGTGGTTCCGGTCAGAATTCTAGAGTGCTTCTTTTTTTCATCGTTCGGCGTTGATCCAGCTTCACTGCGATTCAACTGCAGGAGAAAAAGTAATTTAAGTTTTCCCTAAAACTCAGCTGTATTTTCCCTAGGATTTTTCTCTGAGAGTGGTTTTCTTTTCTTGGGTTCCCTCCAGGGACTGGATCCTCACACACACCAGTAAAATTCAATTTGGGATGAGAGTAAATTTTTTTCTGTACTGTTCTTCAGAGGCTCTTCATTGTCAGCTTTATCATCTTCTTGTTGATCCATTTCCCCAGTTGTTAATTCATTAACATGGTCTTTAATTACTGGAGTTTGAATTTCTGCTTCAGGAATGAAGTCAACTTCAGTGAATTTTTCTGGATTGAATGGTAGAATTCCTGTAGCTTTGAAGCCTGGTCCATTGTTGCTAGCTTCATGTAAGCTACATTAAAACTGGAAGCTATATCGGTAACTATTATCTTCTGCGATTGGTTGACCCCTAACAATCTGTCACACCCGGTGTTAAAAGTGACCATAAACAGACAGATCCAGAGGTTGTAACCTGTGTGATGTAAGTGGGGATATGGATACAATTTTGATATGAGTTGTCCCGCAGAATTCGAAGCTATTTAAAGGAATTTGGTTACCATGATTATCCAAGATCAACACTGGATCGTCCTCGCTAGGTTTGGTACTTCCTTTGGAATGTTGGAGCCAATCTTTGACCCTTCGGAGCTGATATATTTGAAGTCGGAAGTTCCAGTCTCATCCATGTTATATACTCTGGTAGCAGAGAAATGCTGTTTTTTATAGACCGTATCCAAGTTAGAAAAAAATATATCAACTTCACACTTGTTGAAGGCAAGAATCCTGTTAAGACTCGTTGCGGAGGGTTTTCTGGAACTTATGTTTGGATTTCTTTACTTGAAACCTGATACCCAGTCCGCTCCAGCCATTTTTTGTCTTTGTTAAAATTATGTTTGATTTTTAATTTTTTAGCTAATTCGTAGGCATGTCGTCGCAGTTCAGTTAAAGTAATTCCATACAATGTATTAGCTAATTGTTTAATATGGTTTATTAAAACTGTTTCTTGATCAGGTGTGAAAATTGATTTTATACCCACGGCTGGTTTATCAGTAGAATTTGACTTTACACTGTAATGTAACGTAATTCTTGAAATACTTAATTCCGCACCTACGCTCTTAATTGATCTACCACTTTGAATTAGTTGAAAAGCTCGTTTTAGCATTTCTTCGGTCCATTTAACGGTCTCTATAGTTCGTTTTCTGGGTCTCGGAATCTAAAACACAAAAATAACCAACATCTAGGGGACTAAAACCACCATTACAAAATATGGGGAGATGGAGAAATACCAACACCGTGTCGGTATTTCCCCACAAAGAGATGTCGACTTTACCCCGGAGAAACAAAATAAAATATAAAATATCCTCGAAGCTAACCTGTTCACTAATAGCCAACAAAGAATTAACTAAAATTTTCGCTAAATTGTATTCTTTCTAAAGACGTAACCATTTAGAATAATCGAATAATTGTTGGGAGACTTACCTTTAATTGCTTATAGATCAAAATTTAGACCAAATTCCTCAAAATATGTTTTTCACAGCACATCAATAATAAAAAGCTTGACACAACTAGCTTACTGGGCATTAGTTGTCTTGACTTCCGCCATGTGACAACACCAACCAATAGCACTTAGAGTGCAACACGGTGCCAAAATTCACAATGACCGTATTGCCCGGGGTGTCGATTTTCCCCTGGTCTCCTCTAAATTAATGGACCTAGCGAGTGCACAAATATGGTGGCCGAAACTGTATCAGGTTCTCGCTTATATCATGTATACTGATAACTCCAACCAAGATCCATTATAATATCAAGTAACGACTGCGGATTACTATAATTTACACTAGTACATCTAGCTACCCTCATTTGCGCTCTTTCTAACTTCTGCATTAAATACATGTTACACACTACCATATTCGTGCAATGCTCTGACAAAGTAAACTCCTGGAAATTGAAATAAGAACACATTGACGCCGGTGTGTAAGACCCACCATACTTGCTCCGGACACTACGAGAGGGCTGTACAAGCAATGATCAAACGCACGGCACAGCGGACACACCAGGAACATCAGTATTGGCCGTCGAAGGGCGCTAGCTGCGCAGCGGTTGGGCACCGCCGCAGTCAGTATCAGCCAGTTTGCCGTGGCATACGGAGCTCCATCTCAGTCTTTAACACTGGTAGCATGCCACGACAGCGTGTACGTGAACCATGTGTGCAGTTGACGGACTTTGAGCGAGGGCGTATAGTGGGCATGCGGGAGGTCGGGTGGACGTACCGCCGAATTGCTCAACATGTGGGGCGCGAGGTCTCCACAGTACATCGATGTTGTCGCCAGTGGTCGGCGGAAGGTGCACGTGCCCGTCGACCTGGGTCCGGACAGCAGCGACGCACGGACGCACGCCAAGACCGTCGCATCCTACGCAGTGCCGTAGGGGACCGCACCGCCACTTCCCGGCAAATTAGGGACACTGTTGCTCCTGGGGTATCAGAGAGGACCATTCGCAACCGTCTCCATGAAGCTGGGCTACGGTCCCGCGCACCGTTAGGTCGTCTTCCGCTCACGCCCCAACATCGTGCAGCCCGCCTCCAGTGGTGTCGCGACAGGCGTGTATGGAGGGACGAATGGAGACGTGTCGTCTTCAGTGATGAGAGTCGCTTCTGCCTTGGTTCCAATGATGGTCGTATGCGTGTTTGGCGCCGTGCAGGTGAGCGCCACAATCAGGACTGCATACGACCGAGGCACACAGGGCCAACACCCGGCATCATGGTGTGGGGAGCGATCTCCTACACTGGCCGTACACCTCTGGTGATCGTCGAGGGGACACTGAACAGTGCACGGTACATTCAAACCGTCATCGAACCCATCGTTCTACCATTCCTAGACCGGCAAGGGAACATGCTGTTCCAACAGGACAATGCACGCCCACATGTATCCCGTGCCACCCAACGTGCTCTAGAAGGTGTAAGTCAACTACCCTGGCCAGCGAGATCTCCGGATCTGTCCCCCATTGAGCATGTTTGGGACTGGATGAAACGTCGTCTCAAGCGGTCTGCACGTCCAGCACGAACGCTGGTCCAGCTGAGGCGCCAGGTGGAAATGGCTTGGCATGCCGTTCCACAGGACTACATCCAGCACCTCTACGATCGTCTCCATGGGAGAATTGCAGCCTGCATTGCTGCGAAAGGAGGATATACACGGTACTAGTGCCGACATTGTGCATGCTCTGTTGCCTGTGTCTATGTGCCTATGGTTCTGTCTGTGTGATCATGTGTTGTATCTGACCCCAGGAATGTGTATATAAAGTTTCCCATTCCTGGGACAATGAATTCACGGTGTTCTTATTTCAATTTCCAGGAGTGTATTATAACCCCACTCCCCCACTTCCCCTCGTCACTCTCTGCAGTCAACCATCCCTACCACGTACTCCCTCCTAGTTTCCTATATGGACAAAAATAAGTTAATTGTGCTTTGGTTTTTATTCAATGTTACCTAACCTAATTGATATTATTGATATCTAGATCTTCCTGTAACTGTTACCATTCCTCTTCTGCTTTAATCCTATTATATAACATTATGTCAATGCTATTATGCCATGTTTTCTGTTCGTTTTGAAAACACTCTACACATTTTGGCAGATTAAAAATGCTGACATATAGGAAATGCTATTCTTACAGCAGTTGTCAAATACTTTTTTTTTTTTTACTTATGGCTTTACGCCTCGTCTACATCGAGGTCATTAGAGGCGGGATGGGACTTGGGACAAGGAACAGGAAGGCCATGGCGCTTTTGAATGAAGCATCCCGGCATTTGCCTGGAGTGATTTGGAGAAACCATGGAAAACCCAGATCTGGATGCCCGGAAAGGAATTCTCACCACCGTCCTCCCGAATGCGAGGCCAGAACGTTAACCACTCACCCACTACGCTCGGTGGTTGTCAAATAGATGAATGATCTCCTCCAAAGTAGCTATACGTCAAACAATCACAACGAAAAACGAATTAGAACAAAGTCTGCACAGTTAACAGAAATATTATTTAGAATATTTCATCAGTTTGAATACTATTAATAGCTACAAATTTGTCAAGACAGCCAAATCGCAATTTTAAAATAGAATTTTACAAAAGAGTGTTAAAAATCCGTACTATTTTTAAATTAATCTTAATTCACCTGAGCAAGAATTTGTGATAGTTTAGAGTTTTACAGCTGCATGATTCAGGAAGGATCTAAGAGTTATGACAAGGCTGTCAGTATTATCTAACACAAGACGAGTACTTTAAAAATAAAAATAAGGATATTCTGGTAGTTACCTCAGATACAAATACCCTGGTCCTGTTAGGAAATTTATTGAGGCATTTAGTCAGATGTAATTATGAAATTAACTAAATATTTTATTAGTAAATATCGGCATTTCTAATTCATCACTCGTCCAGCGGAAATAAATTTTCTTGCCTCGTGTGTGGATTGTGTGTAAGAAATATGACGTACACCATATAGTGACCACTGTAGCACTAATTTTAAAGTTGTAAGAGCGGTATCTGATTCGATGGTTTCATAGTCATGCAGAGGACACCTTCCCTACACTCTACACTCGTGTTTCATACGGTCTTGAAGATAATTCCAATATTCGGTGCTGGTGTTGGCTACGGTTCTGGGACAGGGTCACATTGTCCCTCTCGGTCTTTGCAAGCCTGTACTCTATCGCGAGCAGCATGACTTAGGAATTAAGAATCTAGCCTCGCACAGACAGAAATCCGTACTCTAGTGTCGTTAATATATGTCCCATATATGGTTGGTCAAAATATAGTAGCTTGGTACAAAAATCAATGTTTGACACATTCCTAGGTTAGGCAGCGCGTTCCACTCCACGGCTTCCAGCGGTGAACAGTACCAGTAAAATTTATGTTCAATTATGCGCTCTTTTCCATAGAACAGTATTAATATTTCGCAAAGCTACTTCCAAACAAAAACTTTTCTTCGTTTTGTTCGAAATTTAGAAACTATATTACATGTAAGTACTTGTAATATTTGTCACCGATGCACGTGATAAGATCGATTCTGGGAACATATTTCAAGTCACTCGTCTAAAATGTGTGTGTGCAGTAACGCTCTGGGATTGCATTCGGGAGGACGGTGGTTTAAGTTCCCAACCGTCCATCCAGACTTTGGATTTCCTTGTTTCCCGAAATCATTCCATGCGAATGCCGGGATTATTCTTTCAAAAGGGCAAGACCAAATTTCTTCCCGTTCCATATGCCCAGTCCATTCCCGCTTCTAATTACCTCAACATCAACGAGGCGTAAAGCCGAAAAAAATCCACCACTTTTATGGCCACTCAAAACTTTATTTTAAAGTAAAAAAAAAAAAAAAAGAAGAATTTATTTCGCTGCTTAACATCTCTACCTAGCATGCTTGAGTATACAAAAAAAAAGAATCGACCCACCTTTTTTAATACCACCTAGAATGTAAATTTGCAGAAATCTGATTAAGATTTTCGGTTTTGGGTCAGCGAAACACATAATATTTGAAAATTTAAAGTCTGGCACCAATTCCGTTTAATTACTTGAGGCTTGTGACAGACGTACAGACAAGAATAGGGTTCCCTTTCCCAATGGGTCCAGAACACAAAAAAGGAGACAGATAGTGAGAATACGAAAAACAAAGGAAGCAGAGAGAGAAGGGAGAGGTGTTTTTTTTTCAGAAATTGTTTCCTCAGGCGGTGCCAATGGCAGAATTTTTCAATCTTTGAGTGGTTTTTCTCATGTGCGAACAGGCTTTGATAGCATATGGCAGTACGTTCCCGAGATGGTACGTAGAAAAACCTAATCCGGGAATGAATCTCCGACAACAAATATTTAAGTGAACTTTCAAACAGTTTACATGACAAAGGGGTGTAACGGTTTGGGAGAGACTATACTAGTCTTTTCCAACCAAATGTCAACCTCTCCTTCACGTGGTGCGCCCTGTTTGCACGGACGAGGCTCTGGCGACTGAAAGATTCATGGTATAAGGAGTCACCCACTGCTTGCCAACAGCCTCCGAAAGGAGGGTGGAAGAGTGGGGAGCGGTTCAGGGCACCCTCTTGCCCATGGGGTTGGAAACGGCCCCTAAAGGCGGATGAATCAGAAATGATGAACGGCATGGGGATGCAGAAGGCAACGGGAAACCACTGCATTAAAGACCCTAAGGGTATCCCGAGGACATGTAATCCTCTCAAATTACATATATCATGACGGCTTCTTCCTGGGCAAAATATTCCGGAGGTAAAATAATCCCCAATCGGATATTCGTGTGGGTACTGCTCAGAGAGGAGTCATCAGAATGGATAGAAACATTCTACGAGTCGGAGCGTGGAATGTTAGAAGTCTGAATAGGGCAGGTAGGTTAGAAAACTTAAAAAGGGAGATGGAACATCTTAAGTTAGATGTTGTTGGGATTAGTGAGATTAAATGGAAGGACGCACAGGATTTCTGGTCTCGGGAACACAGGATAATTAGCACACAAGCTGTCAATGGAATCACTGGTGTAGGATTTGCAATGAACAAGAAAGTAGGGAAACGGGTGAGTTATTATGAACAGTTTAGTGACAGGATTATTTTGAAGAGGTTAGAAACTAAGCCCGTCCCAACCACATTAGTACAAGTATATATGCCAAAGTCACAGGAAGATGACGAAGAAATAGAAAAAATATACGCTAAAATTGAAGAATTAATACAATATGTGAAGGGGGAGGAAAATCTAATAATCATGGGTGATTGGAATGCAATAGTGGGAGAAGGAAAAGAGGGGAATACTGTAGGAAGTTTTGGTCTAGGAGAAAGAAATGAGCGAGGAAGCAGGTACTAGAATATGTGAAAGATATAAGCTCGTAGTGGCAAACTCACTGTTTAATAACCATGCAACAAGGATATATACCTAGAAAGGTCCTGGGGATACAGTCTGATATCAGCTAGATTATATCATGGTCAAACAGAGATTCAGGAATCAAGTTCTAGACTGTAATGCGTACCCAGGAGCAGACGTAGACTCGGACCATAATTTGATAGTAATGAAGTTCAGGCTGAAATGCAAGCGAATAAGAAAGCAGTACAAGCAGAACAGACTGGAAGTGAATAAACTGAAACAATCTAGCACGAGAGAAAAATTTGCAGAAATGGTAGACTTAGGTCTAAGAAGTAACTCTGAAAGGAGCTCAACCGAGGACGAATGGAATGAATTAAAGACCGAAATAATGAAAGCTGGTAAAGAAACATTAGGCTTTAGGGAACAAGCTGCCCGAAAACCTTGGATCACAGAAGAAATTTTGCAGCTGATGGTTTAGAGGAGAAGGTACAAACATGCTCAGGATGAAGCAGGAAGGAGCAGTACAAGCAATTTAGAAATCAAATAAATAGGAAATGCAAAATAGCAAAAGAAAAATGGCTACAAGCAAAGTGTGAAGAAGTAGAAAAGGAAATGGTCGTAGGAAAAATAGATGTTGCATATAGAAAGATCAAACAAAATTTTGGAGAAATGAAGAAAAGAGGTATGAACATTAAAACTGCCGATGCGAAACCACTTTTAAGCTCAGAAGATAGAGCTAACCGATGGAAGGAATACATTGAGATACTGTATGATGGGGACGACTTGAACAACAGTGTATTGGAAAAGGAAGGCGATGTCGACATTGATGACTTAAGAGATCCTGTTTTGAGGACAGAATTTAATAAAGCTCTGAATGACTTGAAAGCAAATAAGGTAGTTGGATTTGATGAGATCCCTGCAGAACTTCTTAAATCTCTAGGAGACGAAGGAATCGAAAGATTATTCAAGCTGATACCAAAAGTTATGAAGCAGGAGAAATTCCAACTGGTTTTAATAAAAATATCATCTTCACACTTCCAAAGAAAGTACAAGCCGACAAATGTGAGAATAATCGCACCATTAGTCTAACATCACATGCTTCAAAATTACTGACCAGAATAATATACAGAAGGATGGAAAGGGTAGTAGAAGAGATAGTAGGTGAAGATCAGTTTGGGTTTAGGAAAAATCGCGGTACAAGGGAAGCAATTCTGTCTTTAAGATTAATACTTGAAGGGCGGATCAAGAAAAACAAAGATACTTTTATGGCATTTGTTGATTTAGAAAAAGCTTTTGATAATGTTAGGTGGGACAAGATGTTCAAAATTTTAAAGAAGTCTGGTCTAAGGTATCGAGATAGAAGAATACTCTATAAACTATATAAGAATCAAGTGGCTGTAATAAAATTAGAGGATCACGAGAGACATGCATCAGTTAGAAAGGGTATGAGACAAGGTTGTAGTCTATCCCCGTTAATATTCAACTTGTATGTAGAAGAAGCAATGAAGAAAGTCAAAGAAAAATTTCCATGTGGCATAAGTTTTCAGGGAGAAAAAATCGGCATGCTACGATTTGCTGACGACATTGTCTTATTAGCAGAGAGGGCTGAGGATATTGAGAAGTTATTGAATGGCATGAACAAAATACTGAAGGAAGATTTTGGACTGAATATAAATCAAAGTAAAACAAAAGTGATGAAATGTACCAGAAATGATACCAATACTAGCAGATTAAATATAAAAATAGGATCGGATGCAATAGGAGAAGTGAGTGAGTTCTGTTACTTGGGAAGCAAAATTACAACCGATGGCCGAAGCAGGAATGATGTTAAAAGCAGAATAACACTAGCAAAAAGAGCCTTCATGAAAAAGAGTAACCTTTTAGTTTCAAATATTGAATTAGAAAGAACTTCTTAAAACTCTATGTGTGGAGCACAGCACTTTACGGTAGCGAAACATGGACTTTAGGAATACCGGAAAGAAAGAAACTTGAAGCATTTGAAATGTGGTGCTACAGAAGAATGCTGAAAATTAGGTGGACAGACAAAGTAAGAAATGAACGAGTTTTGTAAATGATGGGTGAGAATAGAAGTTTATGGAAGAAGCTTACAGGTAGAAGAGACAGGCTGGTAGGTCATATTTTGAGACATGCTGGATTGGTTAATCTGTTAGTGGAGGGAACAGTCGAAGGTAAGAACTGTAGAGGTAGACAGAGATTAGAATATATGAAGCAGATAATCGAGGACGAGGGTTGTAAGGGGTATGTAGAAATTAAGAGGTTAGCACAGGATAGGAAGGGATGGAGGATTGCATCAAACCAGTCTAAAGACTGACGACACAAAAAAAAAAACATGACAAAATGCCTATATTTAATGATATGAGAATGTGTACGTGTGAGTTTATGTGGTAGCGTGTCTTAATAAACCTTCAAAATGATAACTCCAAAAGTTTTACCAATGTCCAGCAGAAACTAAAACATACACTTCGCACAATAAAAATGTACCAATATTGTGTTTGAAAATGAGAATCACTTCTAGAATCCCGTCACGCACAACGTAAATTAAAACATCATCAAAATTAACTGTGTTTCAGTAAAATTATTTGTTTACCAGTCAATTGAAAACAGTTACAGACTTTCATAAGTCCATTTATTATGGATAAAGTAAAGATGAGGATTTATACTTTAGTGTAACCATTGCATCCACATTTTTATTGAAACTACAATTATTGGTAGACTTGCTTTGAATTACACTGATACGTACGCATGGTCAAGCCATCAAGTGCGAGGTATTTTCCTGAGGGCAAGGAGTCAATGTACTGTACATCGGAGGTGAGGAGATGGCGGAAGGGACGCCTGGCCGCCTCTCCAACAATAGAACAGCGAGATAATCGTATGTTTTCTGAATAGGGAAAGTTTGCCAATGGGCAAATGTCGTGTCTCACTGCAGGTGGGAACCGGATGATTTCTGTGATTCTAAATAGTGGAGTGAGGGAGTAATCTTCGCTTGCCATTCAGCGACCGCGTGACAAATTCAAATTCTCGAACTAGCGGTACTTGACAAAGAGCTAAGAATCAATCAGCCAGCTGACAGAAGGAAATTTGTTGGAGCGGAAAACAAGGAGTGTGAGAGAGTTGGCGAGGTGCAGGACCTTTAGTATGGTGGGGAGCGGGAAATGAATGAACGTGGAGTGGAGAGATGAGTGAAATATCCTAAAGACTGTAATAGGTTGATGAAAATGGGAGGGGGGATTTTATAATTTTTATTTTTAATGTAAAAGTTAATAAATCAATTATTAATTATGATTGGCAAGCATCATATATCGGGTCGTTATGGACACCTGACATATAAAATAAATTTATTAAGTTCAATAGGCTGCTACACCGCTAGGCACATTTACATTTAATATTAATATAAATTAATGCAATGTCAAGCAAGCCTAGACGTTACAATTGGCCGATCTACTCAAGCAAACAATTATATGAACTTTACTTTACTTGCAAATACTCTGACGAAGTTACATTTAGTGAGCGGGAACAAATGTTCGCAATACGCTACTACAAGAAAACAATCATCAATCAAAGAGAATACATGAGATAAACATGAATCTCGGGCACCATCAAATAACAATTAGAAAAACAAGGAACTCGCGAAATGCAAAGATTCCATTAATGTTCAATAAAATGCCGGCTAGCTCAGGGTCAAAATTAGCTCAAAGAACATAAGTCTCTTGCTCAAGTCGCTTACGGGTCTTTCGCAGTCTCACAAGAACTCAACGATACCAGACCTGGCGTTAACACTTTACCTAGTGTAGGCAGCAACACTGAAGTTCGTCACGCTATCAGCTCAGCGTGACAAAAATGATCACCAGCCAGTGATCACAGGCAGATCTCTGTGCCGATCAAGCCTAACAGTTCTGGCCTGGCAATAAGTCAGCTCGACCTCTCTCTGCCCGTGGTCTGGGCAGAAGTCAGAATCGACCGCACTGGATCGCGGTCTGACCAGAAGACTCGACTTGTCTCGCCCGTGGTCCGGGCAGAAGTAACTTCCTTCTCTTCGGAAGGTGATGGCGTCCCTCTCCCGCGCAGGAACATGGCGGGCAGAAAGAAATACACCCTGTATTCACATGTGAAGACCCCTACCGATGATTTCATAGGCAGGTTGGAAATCACGTGGTATCGATGCACACTCAGATTCGCGGCTTTTCGCTAGCGTCCCTCTTCGCGTCCATGCTTGTTGACGCGGAAGGGGGGGAAGGTTGACCTTCACCTGTTTGCTGCAAGAACCGTTTGAGGTGACTGACTGGCCTTGGGGTGGCGACAGCCAGGCGGGCTATTGTCCGACCACTTCCTGTGGCTCCGATATACGACCCTTCGCTTCAAACAAAATCCTATGCTCACACATTTTCTGAGCTTTTTCAAAGGAAATACCCTTGCATATTCATACAATTTTGGGCTGCCCGAGATCAATATAAATTAATTTTAATCTGAATAAATTAAAATAAATCACAATTTAATAAAAATAAAAATTGTATCGTGGCGTGATAACGTCACGTTACAATATACGGCCAACTACGGGAAAATAAAATTATTACAATAATTTTATTTTAAGCCATTTTAACTCCCTTCCACTATAACCAGTAATCGATATTTTTACATATACAGGGACCCACAATGCTATGATTCTTGCCACAGATACTAAACTGAACGACCGTCCATGACCTTGGACTGTTTTACAACATGTGGACAACCATACATGATTTCTTTCCTGCCTTTTCATATTAACTTATCGATTAAAGATTCTTATCTTAAACAACACAAAACATAGTAAAACATGAAATAAAAAAAAATTGACAAACACAAAATTATTTACATGTGAATGAAATATTTCTTTGCCTAATTATTTTGCAAGTTCTGCTCATGTCGGAGTCCTGTTACCTTTTATGAAACTCCAAGAACTAAAGCAAAAAAAATTGAAACCGCGGAAAACTGGAATGATGTTGCATTTCTAGACCAGATTGTGCCATCCTCCTACTTAAGAATGCACCAAGATCATCGTTATAATTACCCAAACATAAAGTAAAAGAAACCGCCATTGACTTTTAATTAAAACATCTCCATTCAAATTATTTCCATGAAGATTCTACTGAGGGTCTTATGACTTCATTCAAATACCCGGGCCATATGCCATCCCGTATAACAGTGAGTTTCGAGTATGTGTCTCACGCAATAAGTGTATTCTACACAATGCAAAGCGTCAGTAAGTGATTTCTTTACATATCCCTTTTTTTGTCAGCCGTTTAGCTGCAAATTTGAAAGGCTTTGTGGCGGTAATACAGGTGATGTACGAGCCCATCGGTGGGAACCTTATAGGAACATTTTACTCCCATTGCCGAAATGGTGCAATCATACATCTGACTTGTGTCCTGACCTATTATGATAGTGACAGCGACAAATTAAATATCCGCCTTCTGTTTCGCAAACCAACAGCAATCCTAGACTGCACGTTGAGGAATATATCTCTTTCACACTTCATCTTTCCGACGCCACATCATTTCAAAACAACATTTTAAACCCTCCTTGCTTCTGGAGTGGTCAGACAAATATTTTCGTCCACGTTATACCGTTATAATCCCTAGGACCGGGCATTGTACACTTTCGCTCTTCTCTGTTCTGGGGGCGGCTCCCTTCTACCTGAGTTTAGATAAGAATCTATACCGCAACTTAGTCGCAGGCACTCAGCTGTGGTAACTGTTTAGCGGTCGTTATCCTTAGACTAATGTCAACAACACTTGCTCTCCACAAGGCTTCTTACAAAATAAATCTATTTCGCTAATTCAACAATTCGTATTAACACAAAAAAAAAATTTAATCCTAACATATTAGTACAGAATGGTAGGAGTTTGAGGCTCCGTGCATTATAAGTGCTGCGAGGGCTCAGATCGGGTATTTTCCGCATTCTGTGGTACCGGATGGATCCTCAAGTTGCTCCCCCGCACGTCTGATTTTCAAATACTATGGCATTTGTGGAGTGCTTTCCCCATTGATGCGCACCTTTATTTCTCACTTACGATCCCTGTCCTTCCATTGGTTACCACCTTCCATTTCGGAAACTGTGGTTTATAGTTATTATAATAACTGGAATTTTTACTATTATAACTCCCCCGATTACCATGTTCTTTCCCATCTTGTTGGCCTTTTATCTGGCCACTACTTTCGCCCTTTGACTTCTGTTCTTGACTCGCTTTATGCCCTATTGAATCAAGATTTTTCAGAGTCTCCAAAAATTGCGAGATAGTGGTTATGATAACCGGATTAATGTGCGCCTGCACTTGCGGGGAAAAATGCGTCGTTACGGCCGTAATAACTCCGTTTCTGACATGGGTTGGTCCAAGTACCGTGACAAAACAACCAATCTTTCCACATAAGCCCCCATGGAATCATTTGTTTTAGGTTCGTAACGGCCTTGGTACATTTTCATGCGGGTTTGACTTTGGTGTTTGTGTGACCAGAATGTTCTGAGAAACAACTCTCTAAAGTCCGCGTACGACATATCTAGGTTACAGGAAACATCGTACCAGTAACGATCGGGCTCAAGCATAGCTTGCCGGATAATCAATAATTTTAAGTTGTCTGGCACAGCTTTTATCTTGAAATAAATTTCTAACTCCGACAAAAATGCTTTCGGGTTAGTATCTTTATAAGAACAAAACTTGGGAAGTTTTAAATCAATGTGTATATTATTATCTTGTCCTGTGTGAGTGTGTTGTGTAGGAGGGGAACTTTTTAAAGTATTCACGTCACCCTCAACTTGACGATATTTCAACAATAGTTCCTCCCGAAGTTTGTCTTGTGCTCCCTTTAACTGATTACTGTCCTCTCTCAAACTAGTAACCGAGGTAGCGACTTTATCAATTTTAGCACTGACTTGAGAGACTTTCCCCTCCATTTCGTCTCGTACCTCATGCATGTAGCTAGACAATTGTCCATTTGTTTCCCTACTTTCAATCTCCAAATGGGTTATCGCAGATTGTACATTGGCAATGGTTGTATTGGAAATTTCATTTTCCTTTTCCAATTTTTCGCACCTAGCTATTGTTTGCTCAGATTTTTCAGCCAAATCAACGATTTTCGTTCTTACATTTGCCTGAAAATCTGCTACCTCTTCACAGATTTTTGCATGAAAAGCAGAGAATTTCTGATCAAGGCTTATGCCGATTTGATCCTGCCTCTTTTCTACAGCATCGATCCTACTGATGGTAGAATCCAATTTCTCGGATAGAATTTCGTGCCCTTTATTTAAATCTGCCTTTAAATCTGCCCTTAGATTTTCTTGCCCTTTGTTTATATCTGCTTTTAAATTTTCTTGGACCTTCATCAACTCAGCCATCATGACTTGGACCCAAGGAGGCATTTCTTGTTGATTTTGATTTACAACTGGACTTTGCACGGCGGGTGTGGCTTCCATTAATGGGAATGTACAACTTTCTACCACCGCGTCATTCTGAATAGGACTCTCTAACGCCATGTCAGCTGCAGCTATTGTAGAATGTGAACTGTATCCCGACATATCATTCTCAAAATCTCTCCGATTATCGCTCATCTCGATATTCGAATTGCTTCCTTCCATATTTAAATTCAAATTACGTCCGGATCTCAAACGCATATGACTATTAAATGGCACAGGAAAATTCCAAAGACGACTAAAGATTTTAGCAAGCAACGTGTTAAATTGCAAACATCGCGATCTTTAATACAAGTCAAAATTTTAGAATTTTCACAAAACATAGGCACAAATCCCATCAAGAATTATTGAGCATCAAACCATTCAAAAAAATGTGCAAGACCACATCACAACGTTGAATCATGCGACAACAAACCAACATGAGCAAAATATGCACCAATAAGTTCTTAATTGCTAACATGTTACACAGACAAAGCACTGGCTCGACATTATATGCGTTCACAATGAACTTTGCATATTGAAAAAAATTAATTTGCAATTGAAATTCTGAAACTGACTTAACATGAATCAGATTGCATTAAAATTTATCCAAAAATTAATTTGCAATTGAAAGTCTGAAACCGATTTAACATGAATCAGATTGCATAAAAATTATCATTTTGCAAAAGAAATTCATCACTCAGATTGAATTTAACTTTACATAAGCAATGACAAAGTATTAATTTACTTTCTAATGCTACAAAAATAAATGCCTAAGGTCATGAACTTGGTTCTTTTGAGACTTTGAACATCTGATTATTAATTAATTCCCCGGATTAATTAATTAATTGCCCCACGTTGTAAGCGCAATTGTAATATGATGGGAGAAAAAGGGGGGATTTTATAAAATTGTTATTTTTAATATAATGTTAATAAATCAAATTATTAATTATTGATTGGCAAGCATCATCATACTTCATACGCCGGGTCGTTATGGACACCTGACATATAAAATAAATTTATTAAGTTCAATAGGCTGCTACACCGCTAGGCACATTTACATTTAATATTAATATAAATTAATGCAATGTCAAGCAAGCCTAGACGTTACAATTGGCCGATCTACTCAAGCAAACAATTATATGAACTTTACTTTACTTGCAAATACTCTGACGAAGTTACATTTAGTGAGCGGGAACAAATGTTCGCAATACGCTACTACAAGAAAAACAATCATCAATCAAAGAGAATACATGAGATAAACATGAATCTCGGGCACCATCAAATAACAATTAGAAAAGCAAGGAACTCGCGAAGTGCAAAGATTCCATTAATGTTCAATAAAATGCCGGCTAGCTCAGGGTCAAAATTAGCTCAAAGAACACAAGTCTCTTGCTCAAGTCGCTTACGGGTCTTTCGCAGTCTCACAAGAACTCAACGATACCAGACCTGGCGTTAACACTTTACCTAGTGTAGGCAGCAACACTGAAGTTCGTCACGCTATCAGCTCAGCGTGACAAAAATGATCACCAGCCAGTGATCACAGGCAGATCTCTGTGCCGATCAAGCCTAACAGTTCTGGCCTGGCAATAAGTCAGCTCGACCTCTCTCTGCCCGTGGTCTGGGCAGAAGTCAGAATCGACCGCACTGGATCGCGGTCTGACCAGAAGACTCGACTTGTCTCGCCCGTGGTCAGGGCAGAAGTCACTTCCTTCTCTCCGGAAGGTGATGGCGTCCCTCTCCCGCGCAGGAACATGGCGGGCAGAAAGAAATACACCCTGTATTCACATGTGAAGACCCCTACCGATGATTTCATAGGCAGGTTGGAAATCACGTGGTATCGATGCACGCTCAGATTCGCGGCTTTTTCGCTAGCGTCCCTCTTCGCGTCCATGCTTGTTGACGCGGAAGGGGGGGAAGGTTGACCTTCACCTGTTTGCTGCAAGAACCGTTTGAGGTGACTGACTGGCCTTGGGGTGGCGACAGCCAGGCGGGCTATTGTCCGACCACTTCCTGTGGCTCCGATATACGACCCTTCGCTTCAAACAAAATCCTATGCTCACACATTTTCTGAGCTTTTTCAAAGGAAATACCCTTGCATATTCATACAATTTTGGGCTGCCCGAGATCAATATAAATTAATTTTAATCTGAATAAATTAAAATAAATCACAATTTAATAAAAATAAAAATTGTATCGTGGCGTGATAACGTCACGTTACAACCTTCACCTTATTTTCTCGACACCAGAGATTAAAGGCGTCTAGGCCTGCTTGATCCTCCGTATTTAATTCAATAATTAACGTCGTATGCAGAGTAGCATTGTGGCTTTATCATAGTTTTTGCATGAGTACAACTCTAAAGTGCATAATTGTTGATCTCCAATTTTTCGGTTGTAATGTTGCAGAGCTGCTGGCGGCGTCATGCGGATCTGAGCTGGCGGGCAGCAAGGAGCGACGTGTGGCGGCCTCAGTGTCTCACCACCACCAGCAGCAGCACCAGCCCCAGCACCACCTGGCGCCGCCCCCGAGCAGGCAGCCCGCCGTCGCCGTGGCAGCAGTCAGCTGCCGCGGCTGCATGATGCCGCCGCTCAGCAACACCACCAGCAACGCCACCCTCAACTCGTCTTACCAGAGGGTGCTGCAGCAGCCGTGGGTCGCCACCCAGGCCGGGGGCAGCAGCGGCAAGGTGCGCGCGGCCGCGCGGCACCACCCGCACAGCCAGCAGCAGCTGCTGCAGGCGGCGGCGGCTGCGGAACCCGGCCCCGAGCACCACGCCGCCAGGCGGCCGGCCACCACCGCCGCGCCCTGGGCGCGGGCCTCCAAGAGAGCCAGGCACCAGCCCGTGGTGGCCGCCGCCGCAGAGGAAGTCGCCGCCTGCTGGGCGCCGCACCAGCAACAGACTCCGCAGCACCAGCTGCAGCAGCAGCAGCACCAGGCCTGGCTGGCTCAGCAGCAGGCCGCGCAGGCGACGTGCAAGGAGTGCGGGCCGGCGTGCAAGGCCTGTCAGCTGCAGCAGCAGCAACAGCAGCAACAGCACTGCGGCGAGCAGTGGGTCGGCAGCGGCGGCGCGTACTACGGACACTGCCGCGGCGCCAGCGAGGACAGCTCGCGCATCCTCTGGAACAACGACACCATGCTGCGCCTCTTCCAGGTGTAGCCACTCTCTCCGCCGCCCGCTGCAGCCAGCTGGGACAAGCTGGTCCTTAGTATTCACTGTAACACGGGTTACCATGTAACAAATAGTAGAATCAGCAACACTTGTTGCAACAAAACATAGTGGACTTTCTAATCAACTTACAGATTTAGTAACGGCACAAGTTCTACTACAAAACGCTTCATATGAAATAGATATAATCAAAGGATGCTCTGTCCATTATTAAAAAAAAAAAAAAACGGGTGAGTGTTAAACGGTGTTAATTATGACATGATCTTAACGTGTTGTAGTATACGCAGACCATACTCGAGGTAAGACTGCAGTAATTTTTTTCTGACTACGCTGTTCTTATCAGCTTTCGGTGTGACTAGGTTCGTTGTGACGGCATTTCGTTTACACAATGTCCCAGCTGTCTGTAACAGTGGCACCCTTCCTAGTGGCCAGAATATGCCTTTACATGTGTTAACACTATTTGCTATTTATACCAAAATCTTCCTCAACACAGGATAACTATTGTACTAATGAAATATTTATAGATCACGTAATGTAAGCGTTTATGTTTCTAGTTTTACTTAAATACTATTAGATGGTTACTACATGTCGCATTGTGGACGCGTCTAAAAGACTTGTATTCGACTCGTGCGCTCTTATGTTGCTGTGAGAACATTCCTTACGTGTCCTTATGTGGAACTGACTCGAATAGATCTGCCCCTCGGGGCGGTCGCTGTAAACTCTCGTCTGTGCTTCCGCCTCCGCGAAGTGGAATGCCAGTTCCGCCTCAGCATTTAAACAACAGTGCGGCGCGCACTTTGTGTTCCCCCGGGGAAGCTCAGGCTTCAGACAGTGCTTTCATGACTCAAGACCGACGCGGTGCAACGTTTTGCTTCTACGTGGTTTTAATGTGTCCACTTTATACGAAATGAATTGGAACGAATACTTTATTTTTTAAAATCGCGTGTAAAAAGAGACGAAAGACTGATATTTACGTCGTGATTACAAAATTAATAGCCTTAGATCACCTGTTTAATTTCTCTGTTGATTGACAGGACAAAGGAATATTGAGTTACAGCTTGGGGTTCAAGTCTCGTGCTTCTAATTTCAGTGATTCCTTGTTAGTCACTAACTCTCAGTTGCTTTATATAACATTCGCGGTAAGTAAGATATTTACGTTAGACAAATTGGTAGTGTATATATTTGTTACGAGGCTCTGTTTGAAGGTGTCGGCTTAGGGACGACTTCAGAACTTACTTTGACTGAAATATATGAGACTGTCGAGGCGTAAACCATTGCTGCATTTGCGATGTTCTGTAATGATTTTATGTTTCTAATAGTAAAAATTTTCCAAATATTAGTATTTCACTTTTAACATATAACGCCATTGTAATAATGCGTTTGTACTCAAGTCAAATGTTCCCGTTTCATACCGCATCAGCTTTTTTTAATTATCATTTCTAATGCTAAACTTTCGTCTAAGTATTATTTTACTTGATTTCTGTATATACAAAACTAAGGAACGAATTCAGATTGTCTGTATACTGTTTATATCATGATTTTATGTACAGTCGTTGGTAGTTTGTCGCATAACCTGACATTAATTTATCAGTTATCAGTTACTAGGTTACACGGCAGCGTGCGTGGCTGCTGAAATTTTTTTATAGTGTGTACCAATAACCACCACTCTCCTCTTCATTTTTTCGCTTGTTCTTCCACAACAGAGTGGGACGTAAACACAACACACAAAGATTGTAGCATACTCGCAATGAGAAAATGAAAATCGCATCTCTGTCTGGAACTTTAATGTTTTTTATCTCTGCCCTCCATATTTTTACAACTTGCAATTATTTTAAAAAAAAAGCCCAACAAAAACGACGGAAATTTTTGTAGTATGAAAAAAAAATTCTAAGAAAAGCTTAATTTAAAAAACGAACAACGATTATTTATTTGCTTGATACATTTCGGGATTTAATACATTTCGTGTAAACTTTATCAGAGTTTTTAACATAGTTTTCTATTTGTTATCTCCTACCAAAAAACTTTTAGGTTATGTAGTGACCTCGTTGTATTAATTGCTAGAGAGAATAGATCATAAACATCAGATGATCTTCTCCTTACATAAATTTAGGCATTTGATCGTCTTAAAAAAAAAAAACTAACAAAGTGTACATTCAAACGGCAGTCACATGTATCTGTGCCTCACATTAAAAGTTTTTATCTCTGCCCGTCATGTTTGTGTACAATTATTTCGTCAACCGACTATCGCGTTCACATTTCCTTTTAACAATACAAATGCAAATAAAATAAAATGCACTTATTCATTTGAAATTTCCTGGTCATCCAAGCAGCGCTGTGGTGCCAGTTACTAGAACTAACACTTCGGGCATTATCGAGACTGGTCGAAGATTGCCGGGCTAGTCAGTTAACGTCCACTCTCCAGGTTCAACGCACTTTACTAGAGCGGGTAGGGACGTTTGTTTGGAACGATGAAAAAGATAGACATCGATTCAGAAGCTTGTGAAATTGTGCTATGTGTTTTTAAGACTGGTCAGGGCTGTGGCGAGGCCAGGCAGGCAGGCTGGGCTGGGCGCTTTATTATACAGGCCAGTTGAGTCCCGCCCCCATTTACTGCCGGGGCGTCAGCTGCTGCCGCTGAAACAATGACCGCGAACAATGCCCCCCACGGAAATAAAAGACGGGGTCGTTATCGGGGGAAAGACGGCTGCCCTTTGTTATCGCGGGCGTCCGTCTTCTCCCAGGGTGAATACAACCAATCACCACTCGAGGATATTGTTTCCCAGCTTCGACTTACTTCACATACAATCGATAGGACGTTTTCCCCGGCTCCTGCATATCGAGCTCGGAACGTCGCCATGAAATGTACTGTAGCAAAGCATTGACAGTTGAGTGTCCGAATGCAGAGACACGCAATTCTAACATTGCTCCAAATACTGCCGGGAGTCATCTTTCCTATTTTCACATTCGACCTATTGACAAAATACTGTATATAAAACATTTGGAAAGTATACCTGTTGTATCTCATTTTTGTCAAATATTTTCACTTCACCACACCAAATATTACACAGCAAGTCAATGACAGAGCTCGGATTAAGCCTTATGTTTTAACCTTTAAGTGGCTGCTGAAGTACAGAGTAAGCCAATGAGTTATTTCTGGCAGTGAATAACAGACTATCCCTGTCTCAATCCTCGCCTCCCATTTACATTCCTAGGAACATTCTCCTAGTACAATGAACCTTGCCGATTCGTCCGAACTGGCTTCTGCCTTTCCTCATAAATCTCTTCTCGTACATGTATCACGTTGGTGAACCCAATTATTTATGCACTGATAACTGTTGCGGTTATAAATTCACAAGTACTCTTGAATTTCTTCACATCTGATCCCAAGTTCATAAAATATTTTTTTATAAATCAAGCCGTATCCTTTTTTTTTTTAAAAGCCTAATTCAAAAGCTGTTAATGTTTTTTCCTTAATTCGTTTTCTTAATTTATTTTCAGTCACCCTTAAAATTCTTGAAACAAATCTCCATTATAGCGGCCTGATAACTCAATGGTTAAGGCTTCTGTGACGGCGGGGATATTTATAGAACCTTAACCCGACCTTCAAGTCTACGTCATTTTTGTAACTGAACATGTATTATCTCTCAAATGTATTGTTCACAATAGTATGGACAACACAAGACGGACACAACATTTAACTAAAACCACCTATGCCCTAGGCCGGACTCGAACCGGCGACCTCAGCAACTCGAGGCCAACACGCTAGCCGCTACGCTGCTAGGTTCGGCGACGTTAAACTTACCGGGTTTGGTTAGGTAAGGAGGAAAGGAAATGGCCACCCTACCTTCACTACCAGGCCTTCCGGAGTTGTCAACCAACCTTAGCGTTAAATAGTAAACTAAATTAAGCTAAACTTCCTTATATGCTTCTAGTCTATGTTTGCTTGTTTACTTCGTGATGCCAACTTATTCCACGATTGATTTTTTGTGTGCGATGTGTCCAATACGCTCTGAACAATCATTTCTACTCTGATGTCAAAACACTCCTCTTGTTTGATAGCGTAATAGAGCAACTAAATAGAGGGATAAAAAGCTCAAACAGAATCTCGAATCAGCACTCATTCCTGTTAAATTTCATAAGCTCAAAGCTTCAATGTATATACTTCTCTAATCTTTCTACTGTAATTCATTCACCAATATTAAATTGATGTCAGTTGATTTCTAGATCATTAAAATTTGTTCTTGAAATATCAAGTGACCAGATTAAGTGGTGTAAGCTTATGATATTGAAACTGGATAGCGTTATAACGAAAATACTGCTTGTAATGTGTTTATAATCAATAATTAATTAACAAAACCAGTGAGAATGGTTTGAAACTCTCGTAGCAATCTTCCATGTTATCGTAGTGCAGCATGGTTTTCGCCAAACAAGTTGAGATGCCTTCAGCTACTGCCACATGAAAACAATCACCGTGGACTCTACTGTACTGTTGCACAATGAGTGTACGAGGTTCATTAGATCAGACGCACAAGTCATATCAAGTTCTTTCGCGTCTAATGAAAAATGATCCTGATTACATCGCCTTATATGCTCTAGTCTTAGAATAGCTTACTTAATTACTTAATATCGAACGTTGATACTAGTGTATCGAAGGGGGTTCCTGATCTAAAGAAATGCTTTAAAGTCTATCCTAATCTGTTTTTTCGTAACTGAAATTTGTTCTTTCATTTGAATCGCTCATTATGAAGCATAAGATATACTTTTTAGACGAAATTATTTATATTATCCCGACTTTGTAGTGGTCGCCAAAACTTCACTTCGTGTTTTTCACTTTTATGGTCGTTGTTGTTCTAATCGTCGTGAATTTGCTTGTTTACGTGGGGTCCCCCTTTGGAGCGTAGTCGTTGATCACTGCTGCCTTAACGTTTGACTGAACAACCGCGTCGGCCGAGGTGGTTGTCCATCCACAGTGCGAGGAGTCTCAGACAATACGTCTCATTTGATTCTCTTTTCTATCTATGTTTCTCAAAAGAGAAGCTAACAAATTATTTACGGATCGAAAACATTTAGAAGGCCATGCACGAGTCTTGTGTTACGTCAGAGCTTTCATTGTATACAAATAAGTTAAAAACGTACGATATATATAGATATTATAATTAACTGTGTATGTTTCGATATTACGAAAATATTCAACTATTGCGGGTAGTCCCTATTCGAGTTGAGAGGACCCCTACATTAAGTAACTGTTAGTGTCCTATTATAACTGTCACTAAAGTGATAGTTGATTGCTGCATAGTTCCTGAATCTTCCCATTTATCTGCTCCTTAGATTTTCGTGAGGTTCCAATGTTTTTTGATGCAACATTTATAGTTTACCTGTGAACGTAATGTACTGCAAAAATATATTAAATCGAACCAAACAATTATTTTACGCTTGTCATTTGTCAAAACTACCAAATATCGTGAAAAGATGTGTGAATTCATATCGTGAATGAAAGGGAATGACTCCGACTCTCCGAGATCTGGACTCTTTTTACATTCCTTCCATGTATAAAATTAATAAGAGAAAAATATATATATATATGTATACAGTATATAAAAAATATATTCTATTGTGCATGTACGTGTCGCATTAAAAAGCATAAAAACCAGTGTAAATTACACACGTCTTCAAACTCGTCTTGACCTAGCAGGGTATATATATCATGTAAATACTTTATGGAAAGTCATACTGTGTATAAGATAGTTGCTT